>OZ007556.1:190566141-191112771 GCA_963931855.1 Philhelius festivus | reverse complement strand
GATTATCCATGATTATTCATGATTATTCACGATTATTAATGATTATTCATGATTAATGGTTATTCATGAGTATTTATGATTATTAATGATTATTGATGATTATTGATGATTATTCATGATTATTCATGATTATTCATGATTATTCATTATTATTCATGATTATTCACGATTACTCATGATTATTCATGATTATCCATGATTATTCATGATTATTCATGATTATTCATGATTATTCATGATTATTCATGATTATTCACGATTATTAATGATTATTCATGATTAATGGTTATTCATGAGTATTTATGATTATTCATGATTATTTATGATTATCATGATTATCCATGATTATTCATGATTATTCATGATTATTCATTATTATTCATGATTATCCATGATTATTCAGGATTATTCATGACTATTCATGATTATTCATGATTATCATGATTATTCATGATTATCCATGATTATTCATGATTATTCATGATTATTCATGATTATCCATGATTATGCATGACTATTCATGATTATCCATGATTATTCATGATTATTCATGATTATTCATGATTATTCATGATTAATGGTTATTCATGATTATTTATGATTATTGATGATTATTGATGATTATTCATGATTATTCATGATTACTCATGATTATTCATGATTATCCATGATTATTCATGATTATCATGATTATTCATGATTATTCATGATTATTCATGATTATCCATGATTATTCATGATTATTCATGATTATTAATGATTATTCATGATTATTCATGATTATTCATGATTATTAATGATTATTCATGATTAATGGTTATTCATGATTATTTATGATTATTGATGATTATTGATGATTATTCATGATTATTCATGATTACTCATGATTATTCATGATTATCCATGATTATTCATGATTATTCATGATTATTCATGATTAATTCATGATTATTCATGATTACTCATGATTATTCATGATTACTCATGATTATTCATGATTATTCATGATTATACATGATTATTCATGATTATTCATGATTATTCATGATATTTCATGATTATTCATGATTATCCATGATTATTCATGATTATTCATGATTATTCATGATTATCCATGATTATTCATGATTATTCATGATTATTAATGATTATTCATGATTAATGGTTATTATTGAGTATTTATGATTATTAATGATTATTCATGATTATTCATGATTATTCATGATTATTCATGATTATTCATGATTATTCATGATTATTCATGATTATTCATGATAATTCATGATATGCATGACTATTCATGATTATCCATGATTATTCATGATTATTCATGATTATTCATGATTATTCATGATTATTGATGATTATGCATGATTATTCATGATTATTCATGATTATTCATGATTATTAATGATTATTCATGATTAATGGTTATTAATGAGTATTTATGATTATTAATGATTATTGATGATTATTCATGATTATTCATGATTATTCATGATTATTCATGATTATTCATGATTACTCATGATTATTCATGATTATTCATGATTATTCATGATTATTCATGATTATCCATGATTATTCATGATTATTAATGATTATTCATGATTAATGGTTATTAATGAGTACATATTTATGATTATTAATGATTATTCATGATTATTCATGATTATTCATGATTATGCATGACTATTCATGATTATCCATGATTATTCATGATTATTAATGATTATTCATGATTAATGGTTATTAATGAGTATTTATGATTATTAATGATTATTCATGATTATTCATGATTATTCATGATTATTCATGATTATTCATGATTATTCATGATTATGCATGACTATTCATGATTATCCATGATTATTCATGATTATTAATGATTATTCAATGATTAATGGTTATTAATGAGTATTTATGATTATTAATGATTATTCATGATTATTGATGATTATTCATGATTATTCATGATTATTCATGATTATTCATGATTATTCATGATTACTCATGATTATTCATGATTATTCATGATTATTCATGATTATTCATGATTATTCATGATTATTCATGATTACTCATGATTATTCATGATTATCCATGATTATTCATGATTATTCATGATTATTCATGATTATTCATGATTATTCATGATTATTCATGATTATTCATGATTACTCATGATTATTCATGATTATTCATGATTATTCATGATTATTCATGATTATTCATGATTACTCATGATTATTCATGATTATCCATGATTATTCATGATTATTCATGATTACTCATGATTATTCATGATTATTCATGATTATTAATGATTATTCATGATTAATGGTTATTAATGAGTATTTATGATTATTAATGATTATTCATGATTATTCATGATTATTGATGATTATTCATGATTATTCATGATTACTCATGATTATTCATGATTATCCATGATTATTCATGATTATTCATGATTATTCATGATTATTCATGATTATTCATGATTACTCATGATTATTCATGATTATCCATTTTCATTATTTTTCATGATTATTCATGATTATTCATGATTATTCATGATTATCCATGATTATTCATGATTATTCATGATTATTCATGATTATTCATGTCTATTCATGATTATTCATGATTATTCATGATTATTAATGATTATTCATGATTATTTATGATTATTCATGATTACGCATGATTATTCATAATTATTCATGATTATTCATGATTATTCATGATTATTCATGATTATTCATGATTACTCATGATTATTCATGATTATTCATGATTATTCATGATTATTCATGATTATTCATGATTACTCATGATTATTCATGATTATCCATGATTATTCATGATTATTCATGATTATTCATGATTATTCATGATTATTCATGATTACTCATGATTATTCATGATTATCCATGATTATTCATGATTATTCATGATTATTCATGATTATCCATGATTATTCATGATTCATGACATTTTCTGTCCTTTTTCTTTTTCGAGTTCATTTTACCCTATTTTGAGGGATGTTAGTGCTAACTGGACTTTCAAGTTAGTATTACCAAGGGTTATTTTTTAAAAAAACAGGAGCGAAACGTTTTTTCGTTTCACGACAAATTTACCACAAATTCGCGACAATTAATCCAATTATCTATTACATTTTTAAAATTTTGAAGTGGTAGTCCTAACTTGACGGACATTGATTTTTGTCAATACTGTTTTTATGTAAAAAGTGCTGATGCTTGTCTTGAGAGCATCAATAGGAGATTCAAAAAGGTATGAACGACTTTTGCAAGACAACCCGTTCCAGAGATACACTAAAAAACACGATAAATTAGATTTCATCTCTCCAACTTCAAACTTTTGCGCGAGATTTGGAAAATTTTTGTAGAGATTAAAATTGTAGAGATAAAATTTGTCTTGTCTCGATGTGCGTACTAGGCTTTAATCCTTTGAGTTTATATAATATTGAGGGCTCGTTTCTATTCCAAATGCGTGACTATCATAGGGGGCGCTACTCAAATTTGTGTAAGACAAAGTTATTGCCGAGTGCTTCATATCACATGTGACGGAGAACTATATGTGAGGAGAAGGTAAGCACAAATCGGAGGATACGGCTCTATCCTTAACTTACAGAAAGTGAGACAGCGACCCCTATCACAACTTCAAGTACTACAATGCATTAGGGATAGAAACGAGCCCTCCATATTATATATACTCAAAGCTTTAATCTAATACCCGATAAAAACCGTGATGCCAAAATAATATTATTTATATGTTATGGATAATTTGTTCAGAGAAGTCAAAAAGGACGTTTTGGCCGGTGTTCACATGGGACTCACTCCGCCGACTTATTTTTAAGTCCTAATAACTCCTTTTTCCTCCCACCATCTTCCTTGTGAAACAAATCGATAACAAAATTATAACTCATGGCGGTAACACAGTTTTTATAGTCAAGCCCCAAAAATTAACTGAACTTTAACATTTAACTTTTATAATGGTATTTTCGTCCAATTCTCCTCAGGCTTGGAAAAACCCCACCTTTTATGGTCATAATATATCTTACTTAAAACGAACGATTCATCCCACACAGTAAAAATGTTTTCGTTTTGAACCCAACAACCCCCAAAATGTATATGCGTCAGATGAATTTATATTATTTGACGGAAAATTTAGGAGTATGCTATTAGAATCTTAAAAACCATACGAAGGCAATTAATTTGAAGCAGACCTAGTAATATCGGTAAATGCCTACCTCGGGAGTTAAGATTTCTTGTGAATTAAAATAAACGTTTCAAAGGTTTAAGATTAATTGCTTGATGTTTGATGGTAGTTCGTGTGTTCTCTGCGAGCCAATAAAACACGGTTATTCGTCGACGGGCATTATTAGGTGGTTATGCACGACGACGACGATGGCAATTTACATGATTGTGACGACAGGCGTTGACATTAGTTTTTGATTGTTGCTGAAACAGTAGAACAACTCATGGAAGTAATTATTGTTTATCCTTTCCGGTTTTAAAGGGTTTCGTGATTTATGTAAGAGTATATAGCGTATTCCTGGGCTCACACTTACCTTTAAGTATCGTAAATTATCGTGAGTGAAGAATAAATTAAAATCAAATAAAATGCTAGGCTGAATCACACGAAACTGCTCTTGTGATTTAAATGTGTCTAGGCATCGAGGATAGCCGCTTATACAGTTTATGTAAAGGGTGTTTTTTTAGAAATTTATAAATATTAACAAACGTTTTGTATATCTATGAAATGGGCTTTATTTGATGATAATTTTGTGGCGTTAATAACTTTACATACACATAGTACTTCGGGCATGTCACCACCACCGCAGCGTACCGGTGGGTACATGCTTTAATTTTCACACTTCGCAGTAAATCAGGGTGTATTTCGGTAGTAACACTTCGCATGTTTGGCTTACTCCATTGTTTCTGATTAATTGGAGTAAGCATTTGACTTTTTACATAAGCTCAGGGAAAATTGTCTTATGGCGTACATTTGCACGAACGTGTTGAAAATAATCGTGCCTTTCAGTAAGTTAAATGCATCACGCGCTGTTTGGCTGCGACATTGATGCATTCTAATTGAGGCACGAAAAAGTTACTAAATATGTCTCTCTACCGTTGACTGTAACTTTCTAACCATCACCACAGCTCCAAACGGTGACTTTTTCTGGAGCTCCAAATGCGGAAATTCTGGTTTATTGAGAGAATCAATTAACCAAAAAGTTTGCTTCATCGCTGAACAAAACTATGCCCGTTGAGCGTCTGGAATTGAACCAAACCAACTGATAACTTTCAAATACATTGTCACGGGAAACAGTTGCCAAATCAAAGTAACCCGACCCTAAAAAAATAACCTTTATAAATAAAAATCGATATGTGTATAGTATGTACTCAGTTGATTGACAAAAGGGAGTCCTGCCACACGTTCATAGTTAAGTCTGGCTAAAAATAAAATGGCGATTAAGGCCAGGCGCGCACATTGATGAGTTGCTAAAATGAAACATATGGGCTTATATGGGACACCGCACACTTAGAGCAACTCGATTCGAGCAACTAAAAAGTTTGTGTTTTGACACAAACTAATGGTGGATTTACATGTATCTGCATTTGATTTCTGCAAAAAAAAAGGATGCCAAATGCTGAATTCGTATTTGTTAGATAGAGAGAAAAGAGGAAAATGCAGAAGAACTTCATTTCTGCATTATAGGAAATTCGAGAAATGCAGAAGTCAAATTATGGATAAAGACGAACATGTTCATCTTTATTATAGCATCTTCGTCTGCATTTTGCAAATTTACGACATTTTCACATTCTTCCATAATTTTTTTTTTACGGATGCATGATATGGGTCGCTTTCCAAAGTTTAGCCAAGAAGGCAGGAACTCCAGCTCCGGTTTCACTAAATGTGTGCATTTTATTGACAGTTTTTATAAATTAAATGGAAGATTAGATTTTTTTTATTTTTCTCTTCTTAACAATACACTTAATTCAATTAAATTTTGGAAGGACGGCAAAATAATAAATAAAAATATTTAATAAATTTCAAAAATTAACTTTGAAGGAAAACATATGATTAACAAGTTATAGCAGTTTATAGGAAGCAAAAAAGAGTTACCACCTGTGTATTCTCTCCCAATTTCGGGTTTCGACATATATCTGCCTCTCTCTACTTTTCTGCATTTTGCAGATGCAGAAACATGTAAATCCACCATAAACGATTGCCTAAAATTAATTCGCAACAGTTGAGTTGTTTTCTATAAGCGCGAGAGAGAAAAAGAGTGTGAGCGTGAGTAAAGAGTTGCCAGTGCTTTATCAACTGGTGATTAAACTATTTGATTTCGATCACAGTTGCCAGTGCGCGGCTAGCCTAAGAGCATATCCATCAACAACAAAGTTCCAATTCAACTTGGAATGCAGCTTCGATATGCAGAGAAACTGAGTTTATGACAGATACTACCCAGGTTTTTCGTCATTTGAGTTAAGACCTTATTTTGGAGTTGAGTTGAAATGGTTTTGTACGATTCTGAAACAATTTATAAAACTAACTCCTCGACCCAGGTTTTTCGTCTCACATTTCTACTCGACACCGCTGAGCGAGTGGAATCGAGTTGAACGAAGCTCATTTCAACTCAAAACAGGTATACAAAGGGTCGAAGCGAGCTTCAAAATCGCTTCAACACCTCATATAAACGTAGTATATGATATCCAACGATTTAGGCTATGAAAGCACTTGCGATTTTTTGTTGAGGTGATTAAAAAATCGCGCTTGCCACAAATTATTATTATTATGCGCTCACTTGTGAATTTTTTGTTGTGCGATTATTAAATCGCAAAAAATTAAAACCGAATATTTAAATGGGATACAAATAAATCGAATTGATAAAGAAAAAACTTAGGATGTATCTCAAAAATGGCTGTAACGTTTTGATACAAATAATATGTGAACTAATGAAGGCATGGTCTACATTTTGTTCACTGGAATCATTCAGTACTCATTCTATAGTATTGCACAAATGTATGTGAGTATTCTTTTAAAGTATTGTTCATTTTATGAAACCGGCTAAAGAACCTCTACTTATGACCGGATGCTCTCAATATTATTCTTAGCTTTTGTTTAGATTACATGACAAAGGAGTCTCTGCACAACACTTTTTATAAAACCCATTTTAGTACTGACAAGAATTTATTATTAAAAAAGTCGCAAGAGCGTGCAAAATTATTGAAATCCACTTGATCTATTTAATTGTGTGACAGAAAACAGCGCTTGAGAAAACAGAACTTCTGTCATTTTTCAAAAGCTTCAATTTTTAGGTCGCATATACATGCATTTACATTAAACACTATTTTTCTCGCGGCTAAAAATAGAGCGATTGAGAATCACAAGTGCGTGCATGGCGATTTTGTATTGCAATGCAAGTGTAAACATATCTATTTCTTTCATTTTAACTTAGACAGTCGCATCGCCCGAAAAAGGAAACAAATTGTGACTTTTAGATCGTCATTATTTTTTAGTATCAAGTGCGTTCATTCACATGTGCAAATGTGTTCTATTTTGTGACTAAAAAATCGTGCCATTTACATCGCAAGTTTGTTTCCAACCTTACCATTTGAGTTTAAAGAGCTGTAGTACCATTTGCGTCTTGCCTTGCTATTTCCATCAACAAAGCGCAAGGCCAATCGTTGACAATTGCTGGCTTAAATTTAAAAAAATTATGTTTTTCATGCGGCAAGTTGTATGTACATATTGTTCGGCTTGCTGTAGGCACACCGACAATTTGCCCAAGCAGCGTTAGTCCTGTTCATGATGAAATTCCAAACCGAACTTTATTCAAATTCGAAAGAACTGACAGCTGTCAAATCAGCCTTCTCAGAAAACAGTACTGCCAAATTAAATTTCATTATTGTTTACTCCTAAGAAAAACCTTATAAATCCGTATTTATTTTAATTTTTGACTTTCTCATTATGAGCTTAAATAATTTAAATCAAAGTTTGTATATAGAAACTTCTTAAAAGGTAAAACAACATCGCACATGATTATTTAATAAGAAAAAATTGATTTAATAAAATGTTAAATTTTGCTTGCGACAAGTTCTGCATTTGTAAGAAAATTAAGCTCAAGGTTTTGATCAGACTTGACATTAGGATGATAGGCAAGACGAAAAAACTGGTTCTCGCAATTCTGTCTGTCTGTCTTCTACTTTCTCTAACCTTTTATAAAAGTTAAAATCATCAAATACTCCTAGCTATTTAATTTTGTTGGTACCCTACATACTTCAAATAATTATTTAACATACTCATAAACGTCAAAAAGGTTCTGGGATTTTGATTAGTTAGACTGTCACGTGCCAGGATGTCTGGGGATAATCAATTATGCCACCCAAAAATCGACTTGATTTTGCACAACTATCATTCCAATAAGAAAGGAGTTCAACTTCGTTCGTTCTGTTTACCCTCACATCAGCCAAAGACGTAGCTATCATTATTTCACAAAAACTCCCAAGTCTGATACAATTGATTCGATTAAGATCTGAAAACTTTCTTCTAACATTATTACGAAGGAATTATGAAGCTTTAGGGTCGTAGTTACTCCAGTTGCTTTATTTTTTTTTTCATACAGAACATTTAAGTCCAACAAACCATGTTTGGTTTAATTAAGCGTGAAAGTATTTTATGTGAGTTAATTAATGAATTGAAACGAGATTAATCCACGAAGTAAAGGTACGAGTACATCAAAGTTACAGAGTAAAAAAAATATTTCATCCTTACCTACCATGTTGTATGTTCATCACAACCAACCACCCAGATACTCCTATAAGAACAACAATCAAACTTTCTCCAGCTTCTCAGTTTGCTTAACTTGCCAAAGAAAGGACTTTATGGTGCGGTCACCTCCTTTAACGTTCGCCCAAAAGGATGCTAGAGATGTGTCTAGAGGATGTGCAACTTAAATGTTTAAATGCTGGTATTACACTGGTTCCAGCTCTGAAGCTGATGTGAATGAAAAGACCCCGCTGTCCTTGCAATATGTATCTCATTGATATATATTTCCGACATGGCCTTGCAATATAATAGGGGAAAGTTGGGTAAAATAGGGACATTTTTCAAAACAGAGTTTACGAAAGCAAACAATTGGTTATTGAAAGAAGCAAAAAACTCTCTCATTACGTTTCTTCTTCAAAATGAGATTGCCGATTAAGAGTCCGTAAATATTCAAAATAATAAAAAGGTGTTTAAGAGACCCATATAATAATTATATGAGACTCGGTTGAAAATTGTAGGTCCCCACCATTCTTTCCAACAACGCATACGGAAATGGTTGAGAGTTGAAAGTCAATGGCCATAGATATCATGTTTATTTATTTCTGATTTACATGAGGACATTTTTCCGCTTTAAACAATGTTAATGAGTTTTTCGCATATTTTCGTTCCATTTTCATCATATCCAAAGAGTGAGAAAATATCTCCGAGTGAATATGAGAAACTAAGAGTGATTTTGTCTGATGATTGACCTACATATATGGACTTTGAGCTCATCTTAAAAGCATTTATCGCCGAGATTTACACCTAATACAATCGTAAGTAAACTAAATATCTGAAGACCGAACATAATTGAGATTGAAGAATTTGAAGATGCAGATTTTTTACATAGAATCTACATCACTAATGACGTCATTTTTACTCTCGGTGGGTGAGTTGTAGCAACAAGATATGGATTTGCATGTAATTGCGATTTCCATCACACGATTTGCTAGCCAGAATAATACAAACTAGTCGACCCAGCTCTCGAAATCGAACCCACGTCGCCGGAGTGACGTCAAACTGTGAATTTTGTGTTACATCTAAAACGTTCACTCTCATCATTTTTTCATATCGTGGCAATAAAAAAAATATTTATCATCCTATTGGGACTCGAACCCACGTCGTTGCAGTGACGTCAACCTGTAAATTTTGTGTTACATACATGTGATTTTTTTTTTAAATTTCACTCTCATCATTTCTTCATAACGCGCCTAAAGAAATATAGCTAGCTTCAAAAACATAAATTCAATTTACTTTAGTAAAACTTTTTTTTTTTTTGTTTGCATATCGATCGGCCAGCTGTTTTTTGTCAACAAAAAATGACATAAATGGAAGTGTTCCAAAAATTAGGTAGGTTTGAGCCCATGGAACGCATTCAGCCATGGAGATTTAAATTTGTATCGTAAATCATGTTCGTCCGCATTTTTGACGACGCGATGTCCCACGTCTGCATTTTCTATCTTCTGTCTTTCCCTGACAAATACATTTCGAGTATCTTGTATTCTCTTTTTTCGGAAATATTTAAAATTCAAATGCAGACAAATGTAAATAAGTTTTGAAAATAATTGACTTATACAAATACGCAGAGCTTACACTTTTGCATGAATACCCCTGTTATTGTAAAGCCATAACTGCAGTGAACTTGAAAAGTGAAAATGTTAAAAAATTGCCAATTGTAGTTAACGATTGATGGTTTAAATGGTTCTACCTTTTTACTTTTTTCAAAAAGTGACGATTGTATAGTTAACGCTTAGGCCAGGCGCGCACATTCAATTTTTAGTTTCGCAACTGTTTAGTTGCTAAAATGAGTTATATGGGCTTATATAGGACACCGCGCACTTAGAGTAACTCGATTCGAGCAACTAAAAAGTTTGTGTTTTGACACAAACTAAACAATTGCCTTCGCAACAGTTGATCTGTTTTCTATAAGCGCAAGAGAGAAAAGAGTGTGAGCGTGAGCAAAGAGTTGCCAGTGCGCGGTTCTCTTTCAACTGGTGATTAAACTATTTGATTTCGATCACAGTTGCCAGTGCGCGACTAGCCTTAATGTTTCAAAATATTATTGTACGAGCTAAACTACTAAAAAAACACATTCCTAATATTTATATTGATAATATTTCTTCACCTAGGGGGGTTCACATTCAACAATATGTTCATCAACTTTTATCGTGTTGGCGGATTTGTGAAATGTGAATCCAACTTAATGTTTCGGGTTCTGGCTTTGGGTTTTCGCTGAATGCTTTCATTTTTCATATTCTGGATTTGACTTTTTACGTCAGTCGATTTAACATTTCTAAATATGTGTCAGTCGATTTGATATTTCTAATTGTTTTTGTTTTCCTGGCATTTTTTTGCAATTTTTATTTATTGTTTCAAACAATTTCTGTGTAGTATATTTAAATAATTTTGGCATTCTGCACATCTGTGCAAAAAATGCTTTCGTTTAATATGTAATTTGTGTCCCTTCGGTTTTTGTGGGCCGCGAAAAGCGCACTACAAAAAACATGTTCGCCGTTTTATTCTATGATTACCCATGCTCCATACAACTTCCTAGATGCAAATTAAAGCTCGGTGAGCACATGCGATTTTCGACTTATGCCACTCTGCCGGAAAAGCGACGATATGTATTCATTCATAATGAAAGTCATCATGTTTGTGTTAATTTTAATTTGCGACTGAATAATCGCGCGACCAAAATTGCATGTGTGCGTTGCTAGCTAGCCTTGTTTACAAAAATGATCGTAGTCCAGTATGATTTTGTAAGCCGTTGACATTTAAATTTGTTCTATTTTTTGCGAATGATTTAATCGTGCGACAAAGATCGCATAAACATTCCTAGCCATAATAAAAAAGTGATATGAACTCAGTGTGATTTCTTGATTCATTCAACTCTAATGGTCTCATTTTTGCGACTAAACAATAGTGCATCCAAAATCGCATGAGTATTCATAGTCTAAATCTCAAGTGTGAGTACACACAATTTCGATCGCTCAAAAAGTCTGTCACACAAAAATAGGCTATAAGATTTTGAATGTGAAGAACGCAAATGATACCAGAAAATCGCAATAATATGAAAAATTTAAATGACGTTTTCTCCGTTTTCCCCTATCTGCGCTATAAATTGTAATACCTACCTACTTGTGTAACACAATCCCATTACACATCTTGATGAAGAATGAGGTTGGCCAAGCCCGAAAGCCATCATCGGTAGAGATAGATCCAGTGAAGGAGACTAAGGCCACAATCCTGAAAAAGCTGTATACGATGGATGCGAAGCACGAGGTAACTATAGCTATTCTCACACACATACCTATATGTATAAGAATAAGTATATGTTATGCATATAAATATATACGTTTTACTGACTATCATGGAAAATTATGTTTGCTGGAGGTTCTTACAAGAAAAATATTGGGTTTACGTGAACCCAGTTGTGGCTTACCAGGCCCAGCCACCCGCTCCAACACCAACCAGCCAGCCATCGGCAGCATCACATTCGTTGATGATGATGATGCTGCTGAATTGCTTATGTTGTTGTTGGTGCAGCTGCTTGCAATAAACGATAAAAATACACACACGTGTTCAACAAAGTCGGTTGGTTGTTCAGCGTTAACTCACTTCAATGCTACTAGATGCCTGGTAATGGTAATGTATTTAAGGAGCTACTACCCATTCCACTCCACTCCTTCCCGTCTTCCTTTCGAAGGACTTCCCCAACTCTCAGACCACCTTCACTTCCACTTCCACTATCAGAACATTCAAACCATCGTTGTCGTTGGGTGTTTATGTTCTTTGGTGCGGTGTTTATTCTTTCGTTAAATTTGATACATCATGTGAGTTTGCCAAGTGACTCGCTTTAAGCTGCTCTTGGAATTGGAATTGCAACACAAGACTGTAATTAATTGCTGTGTTTCTTTTTCAAGTTTCCGCTTCAATTCATCTTGTTTTCACATTCACATTTATAAACACCAAAGCTTTCCCTGGTCTGCCATTTTTTAACATCGCATCGCGTTTACGTGCGGTTGCTGAATTAGACATGCAATGAGAATAAAATAGAATTTTAAGAAGAAATTAGATATTTCTCTTTGCCACACTTTTGGGGCAATTAATTTTGGGAAACATTGGTGCTAGATACTAGCAAATAAGTTTTATCGCCCAAACCCACATTTATGCAGGAGAAGAAGGGAAGCATATGTTTCAACATCAAGATGTGACATTTTGCTGTGGTAATAGGATTACAAATCTTCACATATTGGCAAAACAAACTGGCGATGAATTGATCTTTTGAGCCGTAACTTTGTTGGTTGCTAACTTGCGTTAGAGGGCACGAGTACGATAACTTGGCCGCCAAGATTTGATGACGGATTTTTGTAGGGGGGTCAAAAACAAGCACTTTTTACTATGGGAGGGGGGGGTCTATCTCCCCCCGTTTAGGAGGTAGGGGCACTTTTAGAAAAAATGGTTTAAATTGAAAAAAAAATATTAAAAAACAACGGCAACACCTACAATAAAGTGCTATACCGCGTTTGAAAGCCAGAAGATTGTTCTATAATCCTGCATTTAAATTAAATTAGTCATATCAATAGTTTTTGAGAAATTCGCATTTAAACTCCAAATTTTGATAAAAAAACGTGAAAAAAAAAGTTTAGACCGGTTGTTTTCAAAATTGTGAAATGAAATTGTAAATTAGCCTATATGTGTTTCATGTATCTATCAGTTCTTAATGGAACACAAAAAACGGCATGGTTCTATGTCTTCTGGTTTTTGAGAAAACCTCCGTTTAGGAGGTAGGGGCATTTTCAGAAAAAATGGTTTAAATTGAAAAAAAAAAAAATATTAAAAAACAACGGCAATACTTACAATAAAGTGCTATACTGTGTTTGAAAGCCAGAAGATTGTTCTATAATCCTGCATTTAAATTTAAATTACTCGTGTCAATGGTTTTTGAGAAATTCGGATTTAAAGTCCAAATTTTGATAAAATAACGTGAAAAAAAAAGTTTTGACCAATTGTTTTCAAAATTGTGAAATGAAATTGTAAATTAGCTTAGATGTGTTTCATGTATCTATCAGTTCTTAATCGAACACAAAAAACCGCATGGTTCTATGTCTTCTAGTTTTTGGGAAAATCGAAAATAACTAAAACTACTTTTCTACAAAATGTTTGATATTTTTTGCTTCCTTACATAAATAAATCAGTTCTAGCTTCCAACATTACAATATATAAACAGTAAAGTATGTATGGGGGGGCATGCTGCCCCCCTGCAACCCCCCTGCTTGGGCACACTATAGGATTTGGGGTAGGTGCAAGGTTGGGTGCATGCAAAGTTTCTTTTGCATTCACAGAATCTGTATATTTAAAAAAATTCAAATTTATTCTATTTATCCAATGTCCACTAAATACATATAAAATACAATAAACGATCTTGAAAACCAAAACAAACTTCTGACCATGTTCACCAATACATGGCACTATTTTTCTATCGAAAATACTGCCTAGAAAGGAAATATAAGGACGACTGGGGTTCGCAAATAATAGAGTTTTTATCAGATGTAAAAAAAGTTTACCCTTGTTATACCGATGGTGATATATGTGAGGGTTTACAGTTAAAAGACATCGATCCTCCCACCCTTCAGAGCGAAAATTTAGAAAGTGTTTTACCGCCAAAACATCCTCGGCTTCCCACCATAAAAGAGTAACTCAACGAACTCGACAGTTATAGTACGGACGATGGCTTTATTGACGAGACTTACACACCTTTTTAATACATTTTGACCATTTTTAACTAACTATGACGGACTAACTCCTGACTAACTGACAAAATAACTGACCCAGATGCAATTCAACCTCCTCATGGTGCATTCTGGATAACGCTAAATGAATTGCGGTACTGAACTAACAAAGATTCATTATGTTTATTAACATTAATCCTTAAAACGGAATCACCGTCACCACCAAAAATCAAAAAAAGTAGTTTTGGTAATTTTCGATTTTCTCAAAAACTAGAAGACATAGAACCATGCGGTTTTTTGTGTTCGATTAAGAACTGATAGATACATGGATCACATATAAGTTAATTTACAATTTTATTTCAAAATTTTGAAAACAATCGGTCTAAACTTTTTTTTTTCACGTTATTTTATCAAAATTGGGACTTTAAATGCGAATTTCTCAAAAACCATTGACACGAGTAATTTAATTTAAATGCAGAATTATAGAACTATCTTCTGGCTATCAAACACAGTATAGCACTTTATTGTAAGTATTGCCGTTGTTTTTTAATATTTTTTTTTCAATTTAAACCATTTTTTCTGAAAGTGCCCCTACCTCCTAAACGGAGGTTTTCTCAAAAACCAGAAGACATAGAACCATGCGGTTTTTTGTGTTCGATTAAGAACTGATAGATACATGAAACACATATCAGCTAATTTACAATTTCATTTCACAATTTTGAAAACAACCGGTCTAAACATTTTTTTTCACGTTTTTTTATCAAAGTTTGGAGTTTAAATGCGAATTTCTCAAAAACTATTGATATGAGTAATAAAATTTAAATGCAGGATTATAGAACTATCTTTTGGCTTTCAAACGCGGTATAGCACTTTATTGTAGGTGTTGCCGTTGTTTTTTAATATTTTTTTTTTCAATTTAAACCATTTTTTCTAAAAGTGCCCCTACCTCCTAAACGGGGGGAGATAGACCCCCCCCTCCCATAGTAAAAAGTGCTTGTTTTTGACCCCCCTACAAAAACCCGTTATCAAATCTTGGCGGCCAAGTTATCGTACTCTCCCCCGTTAGAGGAATAGAGAAATATTTAAAGAATTAAAAAAAAGAGATTTTCACGAAAATGATTTTTATTTTAATTTTTGTTACCTTCCAATTGCATGAATGCTTTTAAACACTGCGATTTTAAATGAAAGTTAACTTTCCTGAAGTAATTTTTTTGCACCTTTAATTCTGTCTGCTTTAACGAATAAAACATATCGGAATAATATGTAAACCATAAAAAAAAAGAAAGGAAGAACACTTCCTTCTTTCCACACCTTTTGCGCTCTGCCTACTTTAGCAAAGACTGTTTTTACACGAAAGCAATTTTTAATCTTCGTTTCTCTTTTGGCTTCCTTTCGATTGTATGGATGCTTTTAAACAGCGATTTTTAATAAAAGTTAACTTTAAAAGGAGTCATCTCTCCGCACTCTTTACTCTAATTATGTAGTTAATCGCTGAGCGAACGCCAAATAGAAATGAAATATACCTTAGAAATAAAGAAAACCACAAAGAAAAATGAACAATAACTCTGCAATTTTTCCAACCCCAGCAATTTCGTGTACGCCCGCCACCACACACGTCTCTTACCATACAGGCTTAAAAATCGCGAGGTTATATTGAATCGTTTAAAAGCAATCACAGTCTGTTTTTACTCGAAACCGATTTTAATCGTTGTTTCTCTTTTGATCTCATTCCCATTGCTTGGATGATTTTAAACTCAGTGATTCTTAATGGCCGCGTTCAGAATTCTATTCTAAGCTAACTGGATAATTTTATATTTCTGTAATCGCATATACAAAACAGCTGTTCAGCTCGTCTCCCGCCAATGGACTTAAAAATCGCAAGGTGATACTTCATCGTTTAAAAGCAGTCATAGCCAGGATGGAATGTGAGAGTAAGACTGCTTTTACACGAAATCATTTTTTAATCTTTGTTTCTCTTTTGGTTTCCTTTCGATTATATGGGTGCTTTTAAACACAAAGGTGCAACATTTTAAACAGCTAATTGTTAAGGCATTTGAGTAAATGCGAAATGTAAAATAAAGCATAATGAAAAACCACAAAAAAGAATAAATGATAACTCCGCAATTTTACCAACCTCAGCAATTTGGTCAACCCCCGCTACCACATACGTCTATCGACAACGGGTTTAAAAGTCGCAAGATGATATTGCATCATTTAAAAGCAGTCTAAGCATTTTGTCAACAGTGGCAAAAAGTAAGCGTAGTTTTGCTCGCAAATGACGTGACTGAAATCCGCCGACTCCAACCATCCGAAAGCACGGGGTTCAGAGTATAAAACGCACCCTCAGAATGAAAGTGACCGAACTCAAAATTCCCTAACTTATGATTTCTTAATAAACTGACCTTAAAATGGGATCTCTACAACCCTGTGGTGAGAAATGTACCGAAATATGAGTAAGGAAGGGGCAGTCTATATATCGGTCACTTGAAATATGTGAGAGATATATTCAACCTTACTCAAAACTATACTTTCTTGAAGACTTTATTGCTCATTTCCTTTTAAAGTTAGGTCACTTTAATTCTAAGGGTGCGAAAAAAGGTTCGGAGTCGGAGAGGCATTTGAAATATTGGCGCAAAATTTTAAACAGCCTATTATTGAGGTTTTAGTGTGATACTACTTAATAATTTGCTAACTTTTTAGAAGATTACTAACTCAATCTTAATTTAAAACTAAATTTATTTTCTTAATAAATCGGTTTTGAGCACACCTAAAGTAAGGCAGTCAGTGGCGTCGATAGCTTTTCGCTAGGGGGGGGGGGGGGGATGGATCTAGTTCGCTTATTTTTTTTTAAGTTTTAATAATTAAAAAAAAAAAACAAATAACAAGACTTCATTGAATTCATTATGTATGCCATACAAAATTAATTGAATTTGAACATGAACTAGAATAAATATTGATATACAGTGCCTTGCATAAGTATAACCACACCTGTAAAAATGCGTTTTATAGAAAATTAAAATGGGAATGACACTTTACAATTTTTTTTTATTGAATGGCGTCACTAATCCAGTAAATTGAGAAGAAAAAAAGTTCCGTTATTTTTTTAATTGTTAATTAAAAACAGATTTTTATATATTGCAAAAGTATAACCGCACAATGCAAACCTCTCTGAAGCTTCATTCAGTTATGTGCTTCAAAATGACAAGCAACAATGCCGCGTGGTAAACATTTAAGCGATACGAAAAAAGTCAAATTTCAAGCTTTTCGGTTAACTGGCCTAAGCTTAAGGGCTATTGGTAGGAAAATTTAAAGATCCGATCGTGTCGTCCGAAATTTCTTACAAGATCCAGAATCTTATGAGACGAAAATAAGACACGTCGAGATAAGAGGCGTTTTATAAATGCTGCATCGAATTCGGCGCATTCTTTGCTGGACGTTCGTGACGACTTGGGCTTAGGAATTTCAGTTTCAACGGTTTTTCGTGCCTTAAAAAGCAGTAAAGTGATTGTTCGGTGCAAAATGATGCCAGCTCCAAATTTGTCTACAAAAAAAAAGTAAGACCTTGCCCAGCAAAAGATGAAACGAAATTGGAAAACCATAAGTAACATTCCATTAATTTACACTTAACTCTTGTTATTCCAAATGGCATAATCTTCAGTGGCGAAAAAAAGTTTAATCTTGATGGGTCAGGTGGTTTTAACGGATATTGGCACGATCTGAGAAAGGAAAAAAGTTTTTTTCCAAGAGGAACTATGGCGATGGCAGTTGTAAGGTTTGGGGGGCCTTCTGCGGCCGTGGTAAGGTTGCACTTGCCTTCACCTCTGCAAAGACGAACTGTTCAGCTTGCAACTAGGTGCTTCAGGATAATTTGGTACCCTACTTAAGACGATTTCATCGAGTTTTCTACAAAACGCATTTTTACAGGTGCGGTTATACTTATGCAAGGCACTGCAGTAAGTAAAATAGTATTAATTTAAAAAATAAATCCCAAAATTTCTGTTCTTTTTAGATAAAACACTTATAACTTCGTCTGCTATTATAGGTACTGCAAATAAGTAAACATACAAAGCTTATCACACTGTTATTAAAATAGACATATTTTTAATAATTTCACTTCGTTGGTCATGCTTCTTTGTATTGATTTTATTCTCTTTACTGGCTGGAGAAAGTTATTTCGGGAGTTGACGTTGAAACCGGCAGTGTAGCTAATTTAATAAAATATATATGTATATAGCTGGATAGAAGCTCTTTTTCTTGCACGTTTACCTATTATCAATTGGTGAGAGACGTAAAAAAAAATTTCAGAGTGCGTTTCTTTAACTTATTTGGTTCATGACTGGATATGTTGAACAATTATCGATCCCAATCGGGGGGGGGGGGGGGGGATGTATCCCCCTGATCCCCCCTATCTACGCCACTGATAGCAGTTCATGCAAAAAACTATTTAAATATACCTACCTGTTTTGATGTTGGGAAATGTCAAAGAGTCATATTCGATGATCTTAACTTTAATATAAAAGGTAGAGAAAGTATGATGATATTACCTATTCGATTTTAAATCGCAAAATCACAGTTTTAATCTAGTTTCATACTAAAACAGCTCTAACATCGAACTAATTCGACTCTAATTTTGCGCCATTTAGAGTAACAAAAAAAGGAATTGTCAGGAAATTAAAAAAACCAATTTCAATTCAAGGTTTTAAAAAAATTTATGTCTATTCAAGGTTTTTTATTTTTAAAAAGGATTACAATTTAAGTGTGGTTACTTGTAGGAAAAAAAGGAACACATAACTAAAGAAAAAAAGCAAGGAAAGACTCACGAAGCAAGTTCGAAGAAAGGAGAAGAGTTTAGAAAATTATATAGGAAGTAATTATGGACACTGTAAAAAAAGACAAGTTTTTTTTTAATTTGTTCATATTTTTTTCCATTTTTGAACTGTTTATTGGTCTACTTAATTATTCATACCGGTTGACTTTTGCTCCGTAAATTTGTTCCTGAAATTACATGACTTCTGACCCGGGTAATACCTTTTTATTCTTTCGGGGTAAAGTGATTTCATACGTTTCCTTGAAAAGATTTCCAATTTTCACCCTGTATCTAACAAATGTTTCCGAAACGAATAAATCATTTTCAACATCCCGATTGGGAATATAAATATAATTTTATTCGGTCCTTATTCGGAATTCCCCCCCCCCCCCCACCAAAATGCACTTTTTTTTAATGAATCGATAAAAAAAGTGTGCTGTTGATAAAAAACATCAAATTATGGAGGAGAAACACTTTTTTATGGTAAAAAAGTGAAGTATAAAAAAATGAATATAGGCCATAGGGTAAATTCAAAGTTTCTTTAAATCCAGATTCTGTAAATGCAAAAGAAACCTTGGATACACCCAACCTCGCACCTACCCCAAATCCTATAGTGTGCCCAAGCAGGGGGGTTGCAGGGGGCAGCATGCCCCCCCCATACATATATCACTGTTTAAACGCCGCCGTAATGCGTAAGCAAGCAAAAAAAGCAAATATCCCATACAAAAGTAGTTTTAGTTATAGTACTGTGGGTGGTCCGCTTTTACTTCACTTTTTTACCATAAGAAAGTGTTTCTCCTGCATAATTTGATGTTTTTTATCAACAGCAAACACTCTTTTATCGATTCGTTAAAAAAAAGTTCATTTTGGTGGGGGGGGGGGGGGAATTCCGAATAAGGGCCAACAGTACTGGGGGTGGTCCGCTTATACTTCACTTTTTTACCATAAAAAAGTGTTTCTCCTCCATAATTTGATGTTTTTTATCAACAGCAAACACTTTTTTATCGATTCGTAAAAAAAAAAGTTCATTTTGGTGGGGGAGGGGGGAGATTCCGAATAAGGTCCTTTTATTCTTATTGTAAAATTGCTTCATCGTCGATTTTATATTTTCCTTATTTTTCCAAAAAAAAAAAGAGTACTGGCGCCCTTTTTATATTTTGAAACACTTCGCACGTGTTGCGTTCATTCAAAATTATTAGCTTTTAGTCATAACAAAAAATAATTAATCGGTTTAATAAAATTCATTGGTGAAATCGAACCCTTAATCTAATTTCAAGCTTTCCAGATGCTACTTCCTGTTGCAATTTATTTGAATTCGAACATGCCTTCGTTTTCCATTTTCGTTTTAATTTGACATTCGGCTAACGTGATTCCACACATACATATACTTTTACTTAATTCAAATTCATGGCTGCGTGCTGCGTCGTCGGGCTGCTGGCTATCTTATCGGTTATTTGTTAAATCAGAATAGTTAATTTAATTGTAAATAATTGTTATAGTTCGGTTAATGTGTGTCTTTTAAATTGAAGTAAGTAAGTAAGTGTAGTAGGATTGTAGGATGAATGGTCCTTCTATAAGGTCCTGTTGCATTCGGTTGAAAAATTAAATTTATTTTTTCAAACGGTAAATAATGGCGTCTATATTTCGATCGGTGTGAAAAAAAAATTAAATTGTGTTAAAGTTTATTTGATGAAAAAAGTGGAAAAATGGAAAAATATGCGGTTCTTGCTATGGTCTTCTACCAATAAAGCAACAAATATCGTGTAAGCTATATCCGGTGCAATAAACTTTAAAAAAAAGTCATGGATACCGATTCAGGTAATCCTTATGTAACTCAGCCCCAGGAAGGAAATACCACTGTCCCTTGTAAGTCCAATGAATTAATAGAAAAGCCACAATTATTTTTGAATAATTAAATGCCAATTTATTTTATTTTGAATTGATTAAGTCGCCTAGAATCTAGCAGGATAGAATCTATAACAATTACTTAAAGTAGTAGATATAGGTACACCGCCAGCATACAACACTCAACTTTTGACCTTTAATTTAATTGAGTTAAATTCATTCTGACCCTAAACATTATCCCAACGTAAGAACATCGTTATGAAATATCACATCCTTCAAATGTTTGTGTGTAAAAAAAGAGATGGGTCTGACTGACACATGACAATCAACATCCTTTATCTGTCGCCTGGCAGTTTGTATTGTACATAAATCCCTTTCATCGCCCTACTCAAACTTAAACTTTTCGAAGGCGTACGCCTAAAACCATCATATGTATTATAATCGAAGCCATAACTCATTTTGTCTTGTGCTGAATGTTGGTATTTTATTATGGCAAGTGTTGGTTTCGAAAAATAATTTGAATTTTATATTTTAAATATTAAGGCTCTAATCTTCTAATACACTTATGTCTTATCTAAGCGAATAACGGATACAAGAACAAATATGTCCTATATTGGAAAGAAAATTTCTTATACAGGGTTTTTAAAAGGCTGGTAGATGTTGAAATGTAATCGAGCCAGTTGTGTGTGAGGTATTATCAAAATTCTTTTTCAATTTGAAAGGCCCATGTTTGCCATTTTGCCTCGGCTTCTTACAGTGGCACTGTAAGAAGTGGTCCAATTTCACATAGATCCGTCTGAATTTGAGCGATGTCCTCTGTAAATACATAATAAATAAATAAGCAAGGGCATCGATCGATTGTGCTTTATTCGCATAGACCTGCAACTTTGAAAACCCCACAAGTAAAAGTCTAACGAGGTCAAATCGTATCACCTTACCCTCAAATCTTTCAAGCAGAATGTCAATCGTGGCATCCGCTGTGTAGCTCATAGCGCCATCCTGCTGCAACCACATGTCGTCTAGGTCTGTATGGCTCAATTTGGGCCATACAAAACTGGTTATCAACGTTCTGTAAGCCTCTGACGGGCTAATTAACATCATTTTCGAAAAAGTGCCAAAAGTACACCGAACAGTTACTTTTTGAGGATGCATATTCACGCGTGGGTTGGTGTCATCCTTAATATGGAAATTTTGCATGTTAAGAAAAATGCGCCTCATAGATAAAGACTATTTTTCGGCCAAAATTGGATTCCTCCCCGAAACGCTCCAAAGGCCAGTCAGCAAACAAACGGCTATGTCAATATTCATGAACTTTGAGCTTTTGGGTCAGTTGGATCTTGTACAGGTGTGGGTCCAAGTCCTGACGTAAAATTCTTTCGCCAAGTTAAAGTCTGTAAAAGGACGGGGTTTTTGTGCACGGCTAGGATTCGACTGCCTCGGGTTGTGCTGTACACTTTCACGGACCGCGGCGATGTTCTCGGCCGAATTTCTCCTCCTTTGACGTGGGAATGTTGGCTAATTGATAACAGAACCCGTCGCCTGAAATTTGTCCACCAAACTTTCAAGAGTCGACTGTGAAGGACCACCAAACATTTGCACTAATTTTGATACATTGGGTGCTGTTCAATCGTGGCGATTTGACATCAGTAACTGAGTAATAATCATTTGATTTGATGAACGACAACAAAACCAAATGGTCGCCATAGACCGTCAAAGTCTACCCGTGCCAATTGAAAAACTTTGTACGTCCCGTCACGTCCAGTTTGGAGCGAGCTCTATTTTATCAGGCCCCACTTTGTGTCCCGCTCGTGACAAAAAAAGAAAAACGCCTAGTAGTATATATGTTGGACTGTAATGCCGTAGGTCTGGTTCGTTTCTCGCAAACTGCAAATTGTCATAAAAAGTGCTTTTCCTTTTCAGAATCGGCCGACAATAAGCTAAAGTTCTCTTCGAGTTCTTAAACATCTAATTTTTTTGTACAAATTTATATATAGGTACATATATAATAAAGTTTTGCTCAAGGCCAATGGAGAAAAGCTTAAATGTTTCCCATAACCGTGGTTTTCTTTTATGCGAGTTTCTTATATAGGTGAAGTTTCAAAAGGAAATTTAGGGAAACGACACGACGAAGTTTTGGATCTCATTTCTTATAAGAAAGTTTTTCTCATATCCAGAAAATACCTTTCCAACATCTATCCTATAGAATGTAGTCTGAATATTCAAATTCAAGTGTATTTCTTAGCGATGCCTGCAACATTTTAACCGTTGTTTTTTTTCTTTCGGAACTCGAAAATAACCTTGAGAACCTCTACTGCCCAAACTAATAAAGCCCGGTGGTTTATCGTGGAGTGGTGTGTCGTTTTCACTTCAGTGCACTTCGTATCAGTAGCACCAAATTTGTCTAATATCTATCCTGTTCCAACTGGTATTGTGTGTTATGTCAGAATCTATTCTGTTCCAACTGCTATTGTGTGTCATGTCGAAATCTATAATATTCCAATTGGTATAGAGTATAATGTCGAAATCTATCCTGGTCCAATTGCTCCATACCACAACGTGTCACACACATTTTCTTTTGTTTGTGGGAAAGATACAAGAAGATTGTGCTCGCTGAAAGAAAACAATACACACAAAACTTGATTAGTATGCATGGTTGATGACCAAACACGTCGAGTGGAGATGATTGTGTGGTCTCAAATTTGTCGATGGTCTCTTTATTTAAGTTCTATCCTCAACAGCACTTTTCAAGTTTTCATATTAAATTGAAATTCGCAGCTGGGTAATTTTATAATTACTCACGCTTCATTTTAGGAAGTCTTACGAATTATTGTATTGAATTCTTATTCGTTTGTCATTATAGTTCATAAATATAATAAAATTAAAAAAATGTTTATTGTATATTCCATCACTTTTCACGGTAAAAAATAATATTTTTTGTTTAGGTACCTAACCTACTGGAATTGCTTTTACCGGAAGAGCTTCGTCTAAAGTTATGCAAACAAAAAAAGTTTAAATTTTCATAGTCTTTATCTAGATTTCAATATTTTATTAACATGTTATGCATCTCCGAATTTGATACATAGTTAAAATAACAAATGAATAATTTGGTGAGCTTTCCTAGGGGCATACCTAATTCTCTCGTTTTGTTTGGCAATTTCCATTTCGCCAATTTTTATTTGGCATATCGTTACTTCGCTTTAAGTTATTTCTTGAGCTGAGAGAGAGACAGAGAAAGGAGGCATCGATGAACATTAGTTTTGAATGTTTGCCAATTGAAATGGGAAGGGAAAATTATTCCATAATAGTGTTGTGCGACTAAAAAACGAATCTCTGTATTTGACGGTGCCCCCAAAATCGGCACAAGGGTGAACAAATTCCTTGCCCAACGGATATCACGGGTGAATTGATTGAGGGAAGAAATGGAATTGACTGGGCTTCTTCGAGTGCGCATTTCTTGTGAAAGAAGCGATAAAACAAGGAAAACATGTAACATACCGTCGGTGTTTAAGAGATGGATGATACCATGATAGCTCTGTTTTCTATACAATACAATAGATGGAGAGAAGTTTGGTCTGCATATGCTCAAAGATATGAGTTATACCCGAGTTTTGGACGAGGGGGTGAAAAATGCCTTGCATCGATAGAGAAATCCTAAGCATTTACTACCTTTTTAAGCGATCTCGAGAATGCGCTCATTCCAGCGAAGGTCGTCGTTGGCACACATACCGAGTACTGAGACCTTTTCGGTTTTTTCAATGCAAGTGCCATTCAATGATATTGGCATAGGGGGTGCATTTTGTTTCAGAGACAATAGACAGCATCGAGTTTGCGAAGCATTAAACTGTACACGATTTTGTAAATCCCATTTAACAATTCTGTAAAGATCGGAGTTTAATGATCCGATAACGTTGCATTTTCATTTCCACCAACAGTCTCAGAACATCGTGCCACACATCTTTCCTATCCTTCTTTCTCTTCATTACCTTACCGCTGTGTTGAATCATTTAAAGGGTAATCATAATCCCTTGAGCGCGGGTAGATTATAAAAAAAAAAAAAGATGGACGTGAATTTGAGAGCGAGTGTCAAAAGCTAAGGCTTGAGTTATCGGCAAAATAATGAGGTGGATTAGAAGTTTCAGACAAGAGATCATTTATAAATATGAGGAAGAGAGTGGGAGTGCTGGAGAACAGTAAAACTTGTTTTGTGAATTTCAGACTTAAAATCGTCCACCACAACTTGTATTGATCTTTTCGGAAGGTAGCTTCTAATCCAACGAAGAAGGGATTCATCAATACCAAACGCATGCATGTTCGATAAGAGAGCTTGGTGCCAAACTCTTTCCAATGTCTTGAAAATATCAAGCGCTATAATCTTCCTTTCTCCAAAACAATGTGCAGATCTGTTCCACTCAGATAAGCCATCAGATTACCAGTGGAATGATTGCTCTGCGAAAATCTTATTGCCATGCCTTCAGAAACTTTCGGTCTTGTAGAATGGATGTTAGAACAATTGGTCGGTAATTGGAGGGTTAAGATAAAGCTGCATTTTTTAGGAATTGGTTGAACAAATGGAAAAATTGCCTAAAGAATACGAAAGTAAAAAAAGCTTACGCAGTGGCTTAGCCAAAGTGGAAGAACACATTTTCAACACAAATGGTGATATAGCATCGGGTCCAGCACGAATATTGAAATCTTTAAGTACTCTAGCAACTGTACGGGTTCGAAAATGTAGTGGTCCCAAAACAAAAAATCGACGTCCTCAAGTACAGGTGGAATCCTGTCACTATGAGGCAACGTATAGTTTGCTGCGAATTTTTACGAACGACAGGGTCTTCATTGAAGATGAGCGTGGGAACTGATGATAATGTTTTGTTTTTATTATTCTTAAGGAATGACCAAAAAGCTTTTACTGCCTTTAGGGCATCGCAGTTTTTTTCGTCTTATTTTGTCCTTAGTTAAGAATTTGTTTCTGCAGGAAATTCTGGCTTGCTTAAATTTACATGGTTTTCCAGTGAGGAAATGGTTTTGTATCGTACGCAAGGCGTACGAGGAAGTGCAAAGGAACATTTATTCACCCCAGAGACAGCTATTTTACTCTTTCTTTCCTACTGAGTACCAGCCAGATAAACACACATGCAAGCAAACATGAGACACACGCAAGCAGAATGAAATATCCTATGTATTGTAAAATGAATTGTATATATTTCAGTCAGTCTAAAAAGCAAGCTCGACCTGGTCGGTCAAGAGAATAAACATTGGGTTTTTTGAAATATCTTTTTCCCAATCAAAGTTTATGTGTTTTTATTTTATAAGTATTAATTATAATTCGCGACGGGTTTAAGATTATACATTTGGTCCTTCGAGCCGGATATGAGACAGTGAAACCCCCTATGGATAATCCTACAGTCCACAATTTAAATAAAGAGGCAAGCTAAAAAAGCCCACTAAGTAAAAGGAAAAGCAAGCTGTGAAGTGTTCTAAAATAAAATAATAAAAAATAAATTATAAGGCAAGCGGCAAGCCAGAATGGGCAACAAAAGTGCAAATTTAAGTGCGTCATATCGTTTAAAACAAAGAATCGCGTCGCCACCACGCTGTATTCAATGCCAGCTGCAAAACCATTTACATACCAGAAGTAAAAGTAACAGTTAAATTAATGAATAACAAGCCCAAATACAGCTGCAACAGCGCAGCAACAACGACACGCATACTCATACGTAAGAAATTATATATTCCTTTTATTTACATTCCCCTTTTAGGTTTCACATTAGCAACGGCGCGACGGCGACAAAAAACCACACGAAGGCAAGCTATGCCTAGCAACGAGCTGCGCACACAAGAGAAGAGATACATATTATTTCCATTCATTCTTCCAATCTAGCCCCACTCCAAGTGCGAGTGCGCACTACAAATAAAACAAATATAAGCTATACACACACATAGCAAGCTAGACAGTTTTTGTATTCTTCCAATTTTGCCCTACTCCAAGTCCAAGTGCGAGTGCGCACTGAAAATAAAACAAACACAAGCCATACACACACATAGCAAGCAAAAGGGAGAGAGCAAGCGATCAACAATATATAAGCAAGGGTAAGACAGCTGCACAAGATATCTTTATTAGTTGAAAAACCGCAAACGTGACAAGACGTGAAAAAAGTTTTCTGAAAATAATAAAGTGAATTTAAGCAATACAGCAAGAGAAAAAGAATTTATATCGAGAAAGATGTAAGTGACCCAGTAATAAAAAGTGATAGCTTTAAGAATTAATTTGCAAGCTAAGTTATTTCGAAAATAATAATGCAAGCGAGCGGAGCAATGGCGATAGGTAGTTTCTTTTTTCTTTGCGTGATTTATTCCAGAATAATGATGTGTCGGCGAATGACACAGCGGTGCAGGGTGGTGACGACACTGTGCTGTGGGGTATTGTGATAAATATGTGCGTATTTACAAATTGTGGGGAATGATATACACTGTGCAATGGGTTCCCTGGTTCGTTTGTCTGTGCGTTCTTATAATGGGTTCCCTGGTTCGTTTATCTGTGCGTTTTATAATGGGTTCCCTGGTTCGTTTGTCTGTGCGTTCTTACGAGTATAATGGGTTCCCTGGTTCGGATGTCTGTGCGTTTTATAAATGTATCTCGACGTGAGTACAATAATAGGTAGGTTAGGGTGTACAATGCTGTAGCCATAAGCAAGCGGAAAGCTAAAAATAGCAAGCGTTATTAAATACATTTCTTGAGCAAGCAATTACAAGCGTAATAAAATATATTTCTTTAGCAAGCATAATAAAATACATTTCTTGAGCAAGCAATTACAAGCGTAATAAAATATATTTCTTTAGCAAGCATAATAAAATACATTTCTTGAGCAAGCAATTACAAGCGTAATAAAATATATTTCTTTAGCAAGCATAATAAAATACATTTCTTGAGCAAGCAATTACAAGCGTAATAAAATATATTTCTTTAGCAAGCATAATAAAATACATTTCTTGAGCAAGCAATTACAAGCGTAATAAAATATATTTCTTTAGCAAGCATAATAAAATACATTTCTTGAGCAAGCAATTACAAGCGTAATAAAATATATTTCTTTAGCAAGCATAATAAAATACATTTCTTGAGCAAGCAATTACAAGCGTAATAAAATATACTTCTTTAGCAAGCATAATAAAATGCATTTCTTGAGCAAGAAATAACAAGCGTAATAAAATATATTTCTTTAACAAGCACAATAAAACAAATTTCTCGAGCAAGCGTAAATGGCTACAGCAAGCAAGCAAGCAAGGGTCAGAGTGATGATGTAAATTCCACATTCTGAATAAATAGCAAGCGTCAGACTGATGATGTAAATTCCACATTCTGACAATATAACAAACGCCAGAGTGATGATGTGAATTCCACACTCTGAGAATATAGCAAGCAAGCAAGCAAGCAAGGGTCAGACTGATGATGTAAATTCCACATTCTGACAATATAACAAACGCCAGAGTGATGATGTGGATTCCACACTCTGAGAATATAGCAAGCAAGCAAGCAAGCAAGGGTCAGACTGATGATGTAAATTCCACATTCTGACAATATAACAAACGCCAGAGTGATGATGTGAATTCCACACTCTGAGAATATAGCAAGCAAGCAAGGGTCAGACTGATGATGTAAATTCCACATTCTGACAATATAACAAACGCCAGAGTGATGATGTGAATTCCACACTCTGAGAATGTAGCAAGCAAGCAAGGGTCAGACTGATGATGTAAATTCCACATTCTGAGAAAATATAAAGAATATTCTTTAGCAAGGTAGCAAGCAAAGAATTATGATTCAATTACTATGCGAGCTTCGAAAAAGAAACTTACTTTATTTGATATCAAAAACAGGTAGGGAAGATTAAACGCCAAATGCTCTCGCTAAATATATAAAAAGCTTAAGGGAATAGGATATTTACAAAATATTTCTTGGTTTACAAAATTTCGTTTACTTATTCATTTACAGAAAAACATGGCAAGCCAAAAAACTCTGAACTCCTTAATTACAGCAATTAGGCGTCAAGAGGCCTTTACGAAGCAAGACAAATTTGAGCAAGCTGACGAGGATGAGCTGAAAGTGCGTCTCGAAAGACTTGAGGCCACCTGGGAACAAATTACAACGGTCCATTTGAAGGCCTTAGCAAGCAAGGGAAACACTGTTGAAGAGACAGAAGACTTAGTTATAGTGGCGGAAGAGTTGTATGATGAAGTCAAAAGCTGTATACGCCGCCGATTGACAACTATACACAAGCAAGGGCAAGCAACATCAGCATCATCCACGCAAGGGAATCAGCAGATAGCAGTCCAAATACAGATGCCCCCCCCTACACAAGAAATGAAAAACACTTGGGGTGAGTTCAATGGCTCGCTAACGAAATGGCAAGGGTTTCGGGATCGCTTTGTGGCAGCTGTCCACAGCAACGCAGAAATAAAACCAGCATTCAAATTTCAATATTTAAGCAAGTCACTGACAGGCAAGGCAGCGAAGACCATGGGAGAATGGCAGCTCACTGACGACAATTATTTGGAGGCATGGGAGCGTCTGAATCAACTCTATGGCAAAAAATATCAGACATGTCGGGAATTGCTCAGACAGTTCATTAAGCTCCCAACACTGCAAGCAAGGCCAGCTGCCGATGACATTCAACGCATGTCCAACGTAACTCACGAAACTATGAGACAGCTTCGCGCGCAAGGGATTCCTGTTGAGCACTGGGACATGTTCATTGTGCATATGTTGCATGAGAGATTGGACACCGATACTAGCAGACAATGGGAGCTTCAGCGCTCTTCGGAGACGCCAACAGCAAGAGAGATGCTGGATTTCCTAGATAAGCAAGCTGCAGCCAGTGTCGAGCAAGCGACCGCTCATAGGTCCAGACCACTCTTTCGGAGCCATAGCGAGCAAGCAAGAACAGCTTCGGCGACCAGATATAATAGGTTCATAGGGGAAAGGCCGTGTCAGCAACGGGCAAATACTAGCAGTCAACCAATAGCCGGAGGCTCTAGTCAGATCAGACAAGCTATAAGGACAACTCGCAGCTGTGAGATGTGTTCAAGAAATCACCAGCTTTACCATTGCGAGCAATTTAAGCAATTAAACCATCGTGCAAGGGTGAACTTCGTGAGAGCTAGAAAACTATGTGAGAATTGTTTAAAGCAGGGCCACAATGCGGATAGTTGCTACCAAACCACATGTCAGCGTTGTCCATTTAAAGTCAAACATAACAGCGTATTATGTCCAGCAAGGGATGAAGCAAGGATGGGAGTTGTGATGAATACAAACAGCAAGGCGAAAATACGCAAGGGAGAATGACGCCAGGAAATACCAGCAAAACGACGAAAGCTAGCAACCAGCAAGGGAAGAACGTCAACTGACCCACTTATCGACAAGAAAAGCATATGTAGCCATAATAATTTGAATAAAGTCGAAACCGATTTCATGTCTACCTATTTAAATGTTTTTAACTCAATTTCTGATTCCACAGCTAATATAAGTACAACCTTGATGCCAACCATGATGATAAGAGTGTATCATCAGGGCAAGTATTTGGGACCTATTCGTGCCCTTCTTGATTCAGGGGCGCAACCAAATTTGATACAGTACAGCGTGGTGAGTGCGTATGGCCTCCCCACTAGTTCGATAGCACGCAAGGTTATAGGGGTGGATGGAAGTCCAGTGAGGATACACAAGCAAGCTAAGCTAAAGATAACACCATGGTTTGAATCAGAAACATGCATTGAAGATGATTTCTGGGTGCTTCCGAAGGAAGCGAGGTCAACGTTAGTTACACCACAGATGAACCTACAGCCAATTGCTAGCCAGAATGGAATTCCGTTTGCAGATCCAACCTATTGGAAGCAAGCCCCTTTCTTGATTTTGCTGGGGATCAGGTTTTTTGCAAGGGTCATAATTCATTCGATACCGCGCGGTGTAGGGGAGTTAGTCACAGTAGAGACAGCTTATGGGATGATAGTTTTTGGGGTGCATCCTCTAATTGTAGCAAGGGAGCAAGCTGATTGTATACATGTAGCAAGGTGTATTGAATTAGAGAATATAGATAAAACGTTAAGAAAGCTTTGGGAAATAGATGAGAAAGCGATGCCAATAGCAAGGTCACCAGAAGAGCAAGCGGTCGAAGACAATTTCGCAAATACAGCATGGCGAGACGAACAAGGTAGGTTTGTAGTAACAATCCCACTAAAACCTGGTACGCAAGATATAGGTTGCTCCAGGGCAATAGCCTTAAGAAGGTTTATGTACCTCGAAAGAAAGCTCGAAAGGGAACCATCTCTTAGAGAGAAATATATTAATTTTATGCGAGAGTATGCAAGCCTCGTTCATATGACCAAAGCATTACACAATCCACAGCCTGGCAAGCTAGTCTATTATATACCCCATCACTGTGTAACAAGGAAGTTTCGAGTGGTATTTGATTGCAGCTGTCGCACAGACAAGGGAGTTTCTTTAAATGAAGTTCAACAGCTAGGGGAAAAGTTACAACGTGATTTATTTGATATAATCATGCGCTTCAGAAGACATCGAATAGCCTTTAGTGCTGATATAAAGATGATGTTCAGACAAATACGAATAGCACGACAGCAATGGGATCTTCAGAGAATATTCTGGAGAGAATCACAAAGGGACAAACTGGAAGAATACTGGTTAACAGTTGTTACATATGGCATGACATCTTCTGCCTACAATGCAGTGAGAGCTCTTTTACAATGTGGTCGCGATGCAAGAGAATCATTTCCAGATGTGGATAATATAATAGCAAACGATTTTTATATGGATGACTGTGTCTCCGGATGTGATAGCGAACAAGAAGCCTTCCTTTTAGCGACACGTTTGGACAAGGTACTTAGAACAGCTGGATTTGAACTACGCAAATGGAAATCAAACAGCCAATGGCTTACGAGCAAGCTTGATTCAGATGAAGAAAGGGCAATGTTATTCGATAATGAAGGGCAAGCGGCGGTGCTAGGACTACAATGGCTGATCGATGATGATCAATTTACTTTTGTAGTTAAGACAACAGAAATAACAGGCAAGGTAACAAAACGCAAGGTGTTAAGTTGTATGGCACAGCTTTATGATCCAAATGGATATATAGCGCCAGTAGTAATACTGGGAAAAATCTTTATACAGGACATGTGGCGTTTAAGTTTAGATTGGGATCAAGAGGTAACAGCTGAAATGAATACAAGGTGGTTAAATTTGTGGGAAGGGATCGACCATCTGGAGCAATTTAGGATAGACAGGTGGTTAGGCATGTGTAAAGGAGAGAGTGTTCAAATACATGGTTTTTCAGATGCATCAATAGCTGCATATGGGGCAGTTGTATATGTGCGAGTAGCAAAAGGGGATGGGAGAATATTGAGCAAGCTAGTAGTTTCCAAGACACGTGTGGCTCCGTTGAAGACGATAACCATCCCACGTCTCGAGTTAGCAGCAGCAGAACTGTTAGGCCGTTTAATAATTGATGTGCGAAAAACAATGGAATGGCAAGGGGTTGAATATAACTTATGGACAGATTCCATGGTAACACTACATTGGCTGCAGAAGTTTCCCCGCGATATGAAAACATATGTGGCGAATCGAATATCATCCATTCAAAATAACACAGATGTCAAGCGATGGCGGTACGTCGGGACAAAGGAGAACCCTGCCGATTTGCTAAGCAGAGGGATGTCATCAGAAGAGCTAGTAAACAGCAAGCTATGGTTATACGGACCGTATTGGTTATGTCTCCCTGAGAGTAAATGGCCAGCCAATCCGATAGCTAAGCAAGCGCCGGAGATAGCAGTTCAAGAGATGAATGTATGTGCAGTTACAACCTGCAAGGTACGTCTAGGCATATGGATACCTGCTAAACGAGAAACAGTTTTGATTGAAGATTACTCTAGCACACTCACAAAAGCGGTGAGTATTTTAGGTTATATATACCACTATATGCATAGGTTGCAAGCGGAAGCAAAGCTTACTAAGCAAGGAAAGATAAATAGACGCACAAAGCGAGAAATGCTGACGCATATGACACTCACTACAAATGAAAGGGCAAAGGCTTTACAATACTTTATTAGGCAAGCGCAATATGAAGTTTATGGCAAGGACATAATAGCTCTTAAAAGCAAACGCGAGCTCCCAGAAAATAGCAAGCTAGAATCGCTTAAGCCAATATTCAACGATGAAGGACTTCTATGTGTGGGAGGACGCATTCATCAAGCAACAGGCGAGTATGAAACACGCCATCCAGCAATAATCCCCAATGGGACGAGGTTAGCATGGTTAGTGATAGACAATGTGCACAGAATAACCAAACATGGTGGGGCACAAATCATGATGCAAGCTATTCGTCAACGTTACTGGATTCCAAGGTTACGAAATGAATTGAGGAATTTTATACATAAATGCGTAGTGTGTGCTCGGTACAATTACCGATTAGAGCAGCAGCTAATGTCAGAATTACCGGCTGATAGAGTGCAGGCTGGGAAACCATTCTTACATACCGGGGTAGATTATGCTGGACCCTTTATTCTTAAGGTATTGAATAGGCAAGGGAAACAAATAACTTTACGCAAGTCATGGGTAGCAATATTTGTCTGTTTGAAAACAAGGGCGGTTCATATTGATTTAGTGGGTGATCTGACATCCGTATCCTTTATAGCCTGTTATGATCGATTTATCAGTCGACGAGGTCACTGCCAGCGCATGTACAGTGATAACGGTACGTCCTTTGTTGGCGCAGCAAGGGAAATTAAGCAAGCTTGGAAAGAATGGCAAGCACATGAGTTATTTAGTAAATTGAGTCAAAAGGGAACAGATTGGATCTTTATGACACCAGCCGCTCCACATCAAGGTGGGATCTATGAGGCGGCAGTTAAATCGATGAAGTACCATCTCAAAAGAGTGGTAGGTCAGCAAATACTGGAATGCGAGCAATTCTCAACACTATTGATAGGTATTGAAGGAATTTTGAACTCCCGCCCAATTCATCCTCTAAGTGATGATCCTGCGGATTTGCAAGCGTTAACTCCTGGTCATTTTTTGATTGGAGAACCAATAATACTACCACCATCGTTCATGATGGCTGATGAACCAAAGACGAAAGGGGTCAGACTATATCGGCAACGACAAGCTATGTTTAACAACTTCTGGAAGAGATGGAGAGAGGAATATATTGTAACTTTACAAGAGCGTAAGAAATGGAGGAGGGAAAGGGAATGTCTAAAGGTAGGACAGCTGGTATTAATTAAGTCTGAGAATTTTCCACCAGCCCAATGGGCCTTAGGCAGGGTATGTGATCTTATCATGAGCAAGGACGGAATAGTAAGATCGGTATGCTTAAAAACCGAAACGGGACAGCTTGTTAGACCAGTGCAGAAAATATGTATACTGCCTGTCGAACCAATTGCAGAGCAAGCGAATTTACAAGCAAGCTATTAATAATACTAACCCATGACAAGTTAATTTCTTTTCAGTTCAAGGAGCAAGCGAATTTATAAGCAAGCTATTTATAATACTAACCCATGACAAGTTAATTTCTTTTCAGTTCAATGAGTAAGCCAATGCGAAAACTGTATGAAGAGCCATTCATAAGGAACCAGCTAATAATAAAATGCAAGATTCTCAGCCGCCATTAAATCGTGAGCAAGGACAACGTGATGACTACGAAATCCTATAGGAAAACGTGCGTTTTCGTCGGGACTGTATCGTACGCAAGGCGTACGAGGAAGTGCAAAGGAACATTTATTCACCCCAGAGACAGCTATTTTACTCTTTCTTTCCTACTGAGTACCAGCCAGATAAACACACATGCAAGCAAACATGAGACACACGCAAGCAGAATGAAATATCCTATGTATTGTAAAATGAATTGTATATATTTCAGTCAGTCTAAAAAGCAAGCTCGACCTGGTCGGTCAAGAGAATAAACATTGGGTTTTTTGAAATATCTTTTTCCCAATCAAAGTTTATGTGTTTTTATTTTATAAGTATTAATTATAATTCGCGACGGGTTTAAGATTATACAGGTTTTATATAACCAAAAAAATAAAAAATTCTCCCGCTTTGATAGCTTCATTGCACCTGGAGTCAAACCAAGAGTTCTGTTAAGGTGTGATATCTACTCTTTGTTACTGTGAAGAACAAAGGATTTCAAACCATCAATACGAAGTATTTAACACATGTGTTGGTTGCCAAACGAATAGAGAATTTGTTGTCTTGATCACCTATCTTATTAATAAACGTATTTTTGCAGGTATTTACCACTGGATTGACGGAAATATTCTAATAAATAGATCACGCACATGAACATCACAAGCCACAGGTTATTACACATTTCGGTAATCGATTGCCTCTTGCTGGGAAGTGACAAATCCTCAAAGATAAGGTATCTCTAGTCATGAAAAGCGCTGCTCATTTTGGAAGTTTGAACTCAGCAAAAAATTGTAGCTCCCTTCATGCCGGGTAACACACAGGAGTGGTTGAGAATTGTAAGCCACTAGGTTCTGGTTTGGTTCTCTAGTTGAGTCTGAATCTACACAGAAATTCTTAAAATTGGAATTAAAATAATAACTGACGAATTAAAAATACTACTCGTTGAATTTACAATGCTCCAGTTTATGTTTACATGATGCAATGTTGATTTTAAACGAAATTATTATATTCACTATTTAATTCCATTTCGACAACAGCGCCACCGATTGGGTCAAACCCTTTTTAAAAATTCAATAAATGTATTCCTTTGTCAAATTTATACAATTTTCATCCTTAGAGCTCAAACGTCCAACACCGTGTGCCAATTTATTTTTGTAGCATATATTTATCATTTTCAAACACAAAAGCTTTCCGCTTTTGTTGTACAATATTGTATCAGGATTTCAATCATTTTTAAAATCCGAGTTCGAGAGTGAAGAGTGTAAACCTATAACATCCTTTTTACGTATGAGTGTATTTGTAGCTTAAACTACAATAATCCCTTCCTCACGACCACATCATCAGTAAATCGCTAAAGCTCTCATGCCTTGAGGTTAACCCTTCAATTATACTGCCATCATTCTTTTGCCCTGGCAGATGGCTTGAGTTCCTTTCAATGTTACACAGGGCAATCATTCCGTGCCATATGGCTATGATTGATACCTGTAGCAGAGGACTTTACCTAGGCGAAGGCTGAAGTTCATATCTAATCGGCTCATTCCGGATGTAGGACTTCCTTTAGAAAGGCTAAAATACCTCGCACATCCACCAACGAGATGGAGGCAAGAAGTGCCTTCATCCTCCCCTGGGCAACATAAGTAGACTAATAATTCCCCATTACAACAATGTTCTGAGTGCCTCATATATTGATGCCCAAGAAGCCCACCTTTTGCTTGTAAGATAGGCGGCACGGAAGGGGTCTAATGATGTTATGGAATGAAGAGCACCACCCACAATCCAAGACATCTTTCGAAATAGGTTCCTAGAAAATATAACAAGAAAACGGTTCGGTTTTGATATGAGTATATTATAAGTGTGTGGGTGTTCGAGGGTGTGTGGAAATGTCGGCCACAATTTTTAGAGAATTGTCTTGAGTTTTCTCGACGTTTCGGTCTAAAAAGTTTCTGCTTTGACATTGACAAGTCTTTGCGTTTTACAGCACGTGTAATTTTGTATTTCTCTTCGTCATAAGCACACTGTCAAATGGTTTCCATTTTACTTACTTGATAACAATGAATGTCATGTCACGCAACATGCTTCGTGTTTAGTTTAAGTAGTTGTTCGTTCTTGTTTTGAGTTAAAGTTCGAAATGAGGTGCAGGATGCGGTACTTGGAGAAGTAGTATGGATGGATGAAAACTTTTAAATTGACTCGCAGTAGGAGTGCTGTCATAGCTGTAAGATGTCGTGTTTGAGATTTTTTTTTTCGCATTTAAGAAAGAAAACATTTTGACACGCACTTATTAGGAGTTTTTTTTATTGTTCAAATAACAGTTTAAGGTTTAGTTTGTTTAAAGTATTTTGTGGTGAGTACAATATATGTGTAGGTAGATTTTACAGAGTGGGCCATATATGTTTTATGGATGTTTTAAATTTAAATATTTGTTTAAATATTTATTTATTGTTGTTGGGATTTTAAGGAATGGTTTAGTGAACGATCTAAATAAGGCTTTTTGTTGTAGAAGCTTAAAACTAAAAGGTAAGCGTGGACATCTTAAATTTTCATCGTGTAATTTGTGGAAAAATATACCTCAAGGTATAGAGGGATCGATGTGGCTGGAAGAAGCTTGGTAGTTGAGGCCCATATCCAATACGGACTGTAGCGCCATCTTAAGTAAGAAATTAAACTTTTGAGAGAATTATATATGGGGATACAATTTAGCGAGTTCCGCATATTAGGCTTAGGGAACAGGTTAAAAAAAATCAGAAAAATCGCCGTGTTTAACAATTTTAGGACCCAAAAAGGCAGTTTGAATGTTCATTTTGGCGTCTCCTGTGTGGCACGTAGCGCGGCCTTTGCTGAAATCACATGCGGTCCATCTGTATTTCGTTAAATTCAAGCAAAGAGAAATTGATATGCCCGTCTAATTAGCACTACGACTTCAAAATTTAAAAGATGTATTAATTGAATTAATTGTCGTTAATTTGTCTTGGAACGACAAAATAGTCGCGATTGTTTTTTCAAAACTAACCGAGTTCATTTTACCCTTTTTTGAGTGGTGATATTGCTAACTTGACTGTCCAGCTAGCATTACCAGGCGCTATTTTTTGCGCGATAAAATGTGTGGTTTTACAACACATTTACGATAAATTTATGACCATTATTAACGCTTTCCTTTTTTTCTCGAGCTCGTTTTACCCTATTTTGAGGGGTGATAGTGCTAGCTTGAATCTCCAGGTAGCATTATCAGGGGTTATTTTTTAAAAAATTGCGCTACAAAATTTTTGATTTTACAACATTTACGACAAATTCAGGAAAATTATTAACAATATCCTTTTTCTTGTTCAAGTTTATTTTACCCTAGCTTAAGGGGTGGTAGTACTAACTTGACTGCCAAGTTAGCATTACCAGGGGTTATTTTAAAAAAATTAGCGCCAACAAAATTTTGATTTTACAACATATTTACGTCCTTCGAGTTCATTTTACCCTATTTTGAAGGAGGTAGCGCTAATTTGACTGTCACGTCACCATTATCAGAAGTTCATTTTTACTTGCGACTTATAGGTACTATAAGGCAAGTTATGCATTCGTAAAAAAAATCGAACTCGAGATTTTGATCAAAGTTGACATTACGATGATAGCGAAGACTAAAAAAGTGGGTCTCGCAATTCTGTCTGTCTGTCTGTCTGTCCGTTCGATTGCAGCTAAACGGCTTGGCCAATTTTCGTCAAACTTGGTAGATATGGGTTTTAATATTTTACCCCCGGATGTTTTTTGATTTGATTTTTTAAGACCAAAAATAACGGTACCTGCCATACGATTTTTTTCCGAAATTTTATAAACATTTTTCTTTCTCAAAAACTGTTGCACAGATTTTAAAAATAAAAACACAAAAAACTTTCATTTAATTAAAGCTAGGTATTGGACGAAAAAAATTTTCCGAAAAATGGTTATTGTGGGTACCCCCCAAGGAACTCTTTTTTTTGTTTTTGATTTTCTCAAAAACGGTACAGCCGATTTTGATAATTTTTTTTGTGCTAAAGCTCCCCAAAAACATAAATAGAACTGTGTACTCAAATTTTCAAAAAAAATTTTTTTGGATTTAAAAAAAAAACTTCATAATTTTTTTTTTCAAAACCCAATATTTCGAAAACCCCCTGCTAGATTTTTTTTAAACTCGATAAATAAAAGTTTTTCATTAATATCTACAAGATGTGATAAAAAAAAATTTATTTTATCTAAAAATTAAGGTACCTGCCATACAAATGTTAAAAATTTAATAAAAATGGTTTTCAAAAATCGTATTTATCTCGAAAACGGTTCCGAGAATTTTGCTAAAAAATTTTTTTCTTTCAATTAATTTTTAAGATCTTTAATTTAATAAAAAAAATTGAAATTAAGATATTACAGCTTGTACCTACGATAGAACCATTTTTTCGAATTTTGAATTTCTCATTATCCACATAACGGATCTTAAAAAAATTTTTTATAGAGAAGCTTCTAAAAAGTCTAGAACACATTGCATTTAAAAAATCTTAAATTAAATATTTTTTGAATTTTTGAAAAAAAAACTATTTTTTATTTTTTTGAAAATTCAATATTTCAGAAATGGCTCAATATTTTTTTTGCATTTTATTTAAAAACAAGCAGGACATTTTTTTTGTTTCACGACGAATTTACGACAAATTCACGACAGTTAATCCCATTATAACATCTTTAAAATTTTTTGAAGGCGTAGTGCTAACTTGAGGGACATATTGATAATCCTTGATCTGTAGCGTTTCCCATTGTCGGTAATGGGCTCACCAACGTCTTGCTCAAAGAAGTACGGATGAATGATGTCACCGGCCTAAAATTCGTACTAATAAGCAACTTTTTTTTGGATAAATTTCCACTTGATGAAACTTGGTGTGAGTTGACGTCATCTCAAATAGGGCGATTGTGCCTCTTCGTTAAAAATGATTTCTGCATCCAAAATTGGGATCCTCTTCCAAACGCAACGAAGTCATTTATTTTGACCACCTGGGTTGGATCTTGTACGAGTATACGGTTGCAGACAACGTAAAATTCTCGAAGATGAATTCTGCGAAAGGCCTCCGGCTTTCCTACACACTTCTTCATGAACAGCGGCGCTCTGGCAAAAAAAAAATAAAATAAAATCGGGTGAACCCTTAAGTTCCATCATTGTAATGTTGAAATTGATTAAAACAAAAAAACCAATACCTGCCCTCTAGAGCAAATCTTAAGTAGAAATATAACACTCCTAGTGGGACTTATATTGGGATTTTCGTAAGAACTTTGATTTTAAATCAAATTTTCTTCAAGTGAAATACCACTCTCTCTCGGCTTCCGCATTCCCTCGTGCGTTTAGTCGACGATCATTACCATCCTATTCCCAACTCATTAGAGCCATCCGCGTCTTTCTGTTTACACATCACTTCTCGCTGTCAGGGCAAACACAATAAAAAGCCTTTCATGGTTCTCCGGCAACTACTATATGATATCCGCATATGTTGCGAAAGTTCTGCATGCGGAGCAAAATGGAACGCGTACCTCCTGGCTTTGCGTTCTTTAAGGATTGCAGCTGTGTGAAATTAAATAGAACAAACATTTTCCTCCATTTCACAAATACAAGAAAGTATAGAAACATTGAAAAGTCTTCCTACTCGTGGAGCTCGAAGCGCAATGCAAGAAACCCATTGCATTCAGCTTCAGATATATGCATGTATGACGACTTGTTTGGCGCCCTCGCCTCGTCCGTTCGTTCGTTTGTTCTCTCACATGGAGATCTGGGGATATGGAAACAAAGCATACACGGTTCGTTTTCCTTGGTGAATATTGCATGTGATCCAGCAGCCATGGGTAAAAAGTGCATCGCAGAGTTATTCACCTAACAATAGACTTTATAACGGCAGAAGAAGTCCTTGTTTATACATCAACCTTCCAACCCAAACCAACCCCCCAAGTCCCATTTTGTGCATAAGTTGGCGTCTGCTGCAGCTGCAGACCCTAGTGTATGAACACATTCATCGGAACAAGATGCAGTGAGCTGGAAGAATAGCAACCATATTATTTGCCTAGTTTTGTGCCGGACGAAGTTGATGGGTCTTTCGCGTAGGTACCCTCTTAGTAAAGCAATTGTATCTCCTTGGGATAACAGAGTGCAGACAATGAACAGTTGTTGGAGTATTTTGTTACCACTAAAAATGATAAGCAACCTACTCGCTCTTAGGCGTCGTTGTTGTCTACGACAAAAATAAATAAAAAAAAAAAAACGAGAAAAATGTTTTTAATTATAAATGAACCGGGTATGCTCCTAGTGGACGGTACATGTCTGGGATTAAAGAGTTTTTTTTTGTCACATTTGAAATCATCTAAATGTCCCCTCCGCGTTTGCAGTGTCACAGATAATGCCGGTCATGTCACTTAGTATTGTTTGTTCACAGTCGTTGTGTTCTCATCGATCAAAAAATTTTGTTTCCGTTTTCCGGGCCATTGGTGGTTTCTTTTTAAATCATAGGTTATTTTGACACTGACAGCTGTTTCCCGCTCGAAATCTTTACAGCAAGTCCGTATCATATCTCCGCGGAACGAAATGAGTCGCTTTACGCTTGAACAATGTTGGGAAGTATTGAAAACATCCGCTTTGTTTGTTATCGCTTGAACGATGTTTTGTTCCAAAATTAATGCGAATGTTTGCTAATAAAGACATAATACTTGGAAGAAATATAATTTTGTTAGTTTTATTGCATTTTTAAAAAGAAACTTGTATTTGGTTATGTAGAAGTTTTGAAATTGCGCTATACCTGTTCCTAGGTACTAACCATTATGGGATCACGCTGTCTCGCGGAACTTCTCTTCGTCTCTTTTCTTCCTTCTGAGAAGGTGGTTGGCATAGGTGCAGATCTTGTTCCAGTTCTGTTCGCTGACCAGCATCTTTTCGACAATGTACTCTGGAATCATCATGCCGATTTTTCTCTCCAGTTCTTTTCTTTGGGGTTCCCATCTGCTGCAGGAAAAGAAGGTATGTTGCGCGTCATATTCTTGAGAGTCCCCGTACTAGCAGGCTGGACTGCTCGTTTTGCCGATCCTGCGGAGAAAGACGTTGAAGTATCCGTGTCCGGGGAGTTACTGGGTGGCGTAATAGTTAACCTCACGGTGTTTTCGGTCCCTGCACTCAGCCACATTCCTGATCAACCTCGCCGTCAATCGTCCTCTGCTTTCCGAGCTCCAACGCTCTTGCCATTTATGTTTCGTCAGCTGCTTAGCTTCCTCGGATGCCGCTTCCACTCCCATTTCTAGGAGATCGATGGGGGTCACTCCAGCGACTACAAGGACGGAAGAGGTGGCCACACGTAGAACTCCGCGTCGTTGCAGTTCCGCCATCTTTTTCCGGTACTTCTCCTGCTTAAGTGCGTCCGCCCAGATTTCGCTACCGTACAGAAGGATGTAATGTGTTGTCGCCATTAGGAACCTTCGCTTACTAGCCGTTGCCCCCCCCCCCACGTTCGCCATCAGTCTGCTCAGCGATGTGGTTGTTTTTGAGGCTCTTTCTGTTGCTGCCTTTATTTGTTGTCAGTAGGTAAGCTTTGTGTCGAGTCTCAATCCCAAGAGCTTCACCGCCATGGACAGAGGCCTGTATGCCGATGGGGAATCCGGGTCTCCTTTACCTTTGCTGATGAGCACCAACCGTTGTTTCTTCCAGCTCTTGGGAAAGATCCTCTTATGGATACGCATAGAGCTGAGACTTCATGAAACACTACAAAAAAAAAGTATAGCGAGGTCAAGTCGCATGACCATGGTGCCGAATTCACCACAGCTTTGCGGGAGTTAAACTTACTCTCAATCGCGGCGCTCGGTGACTGGCAGGTAGCGCCGTCCCGTTGGAATCACATATCGTCTAGGTCCATATGGTTCAATTTGGGCCATTAGGAATTGGTAATCATCGTTCTGTAGCACTCCGCAATGACGGTGACTGCCTCACCAACTTCATTTTCGAAAAAGTACACCAAACGGTACCTTTGTCATCCAAAAATGGCCTATAGATCTGGAGTTGTGTGAGGATATTACAACTCTTTGTCCATATTCACTTGCTTCAGAAGTATTTTCAGGGGTTTTTGTTGACTCTCTTCTTTTTGGTGACATCCCACTGCCTCGGATTCTTACGGTGGCATGGATCCGAGTGATCTAATTTTCAATGACACCTCCTTATAGATCAGACTGAATGTGACCGACGACGACGACGCCTGTGTTATGTTCACCTTAAGGGCATCGGTCGATTATAGTTTATTCGCATAGACCTGTGACTTCAGGAAACACCACAAAAAAAAGTATAACGAGGTCAAGTCGCATGACCATGTTGGCGAATTCAACACAGCTTTGCGGGAGTTAAACTTACTCTCAAGCGCGGCGCCCGGTGACCGTAGCACCGTCTCGCTGGGATCTCATGTCGTCTAAGTCCATATGGTTCAATTTGGGCCATTATAAATTGGTAATCATCGTTCTGTAGCACTCCGCATTGACGGTGAACGCCTCACCAACTTCATTTTCATCATGTCTACCGTAAACTGGGCGCAACCCGCGCAAACATTGGCACTAATTTTGATCCATTTGGACGTGCTGTTCAATCGTGTAACTTACTTGACATAACTAAGTCCAAAGTTGGAATATAACTTTCATATCTGAGGTGGTGCTCCTTCGACTGACTTGTCTTTTCGACAGTATTCAGAGAAGGGCCTTTGAAATGATTGGGGATATTAACATCCTTCAAACATTTACGTCTCAATGTTTCTTGTCTCTCTTTCTTTTAATGTTTCTTTAATAGGCAGTGCTGTAGTGAAATAGCCAGTTGCATTTCTCTCTTTAAACAATTCAAGGGTGATACTCGTTCTTGTAGGAATGCCCATGTTCTCGAGTGCAATTTCGGACGTACTGTTAAGTACGGAAATTCTTTCTTTAGCCGCACAGCACGAATGTGAAATGGTCTACCCAGCCTCACTTTTCGGTAATGCTCGCAATGGGCTGTCTAGCTTATAAAGGGTATTCATAACCCCTCAAAATATCCTTGACGAATTAGGGAACAACCTGCTAGAACATTTTTAAAATTCTAAATCCCTTAAACAGCGAGTTGATGCGACCCAATCGTGCATTTTATGTCCACTACTACAGCTCCCAATCCTAGTTTGTAGACATACTCGTTTCGTTTTGTTTCCTGTTGATGGTATATCACGTATCAAAAAGCGATAATAGCTATCAGCTTACCTACGAGTACTTCTAAAGGTACCTGGGTACTCCAAAAATTCATAATTACCATTATTGACTACGTCAAACGCTTATTCCTTGCAATTCTCAATCAATCTCCTTAAGTGTTGCTATTCAAAACCAATATGTACATTTACTAATTTATTAGTTAACTAGGGACCAAACAGCCTAAAATCTTCAAGTATAGGCATAGGCAGACTTTGTTATATTGAACAAAGAACAACATTATTTCAAGGATACCTTAATAATAAACCAAAGCACACATACATGCATTGTTTATTATCCGACCCGACGACCATATCGTTTATCTTAAGAGCGCTCTCTCAAGATGAATGTGCACATTACCCATACTCAGCCACAATACCTACCATCAGGACTTCAATTCTCACCTAACCTCTTGAATCTAATACCACTTAAGCCATATTCAAGTAGAGAGAATCTCCTTCCAGTCGTTTATTCAAATTGCGATGTGTATTTTTAGTGTTTCAAGGAATAATTGAAGCAAATACAAAGAAAAAGGAATCCGCTGCCCTGCCCCATTCTTTCATCCTCCTACACCCTACCCACACATCCATCCCTCTCTCAGTCTCTTAATGGAAGCTCTATAACCATTGAAAACTCTGAATGCCATTTATTTATTATTCAAAATGAAATAAAAGGGCGTAAAAGTAGATTGCGGTCCGTGCGTTAAGGAAGGGGATTTATATTTAAGGTAGTACCTACTTTTGCGTCGAGAAAGAGAGAAACAAAAATAAAGAAATGATAAACTTGAAAACTAAAGAAATATAGCTTTGATTTTAAAGATAGAGATGCAGCTTGAGACAAAGAAAAAAAAGGGATGTTTTTTTAAATGGAAATCCGAAAAAACAACTACAGCTTAGTTTTATTTTGTTTCACGAACGTGTGAAAAAGAAAATGCAATTTTTTTCCTTGAATGCCAATTGCAGCAGATGCATTTTACCAAAAGGATTAATGGGGTTTTCATCAGTTCTACCTTCGGCAGTCGAAACATCGATGATGTACTCGTATAATCATACTTCTGGTTATGGAGTAAGTGCCAACATAATCTTGATTCTACTGTATGTGTGAAAGAGGGTACTTCGTATCCAGATTAAGGATTCGAAAACCAAACAGATGGTTACGGGGAAGTTTCCAAAACCTCTTACAGATAAGATCGGACTATTACTTGTAGTAGGGATGTGGATATACACGATGTCCTCCGCCCGCCGTTAAGCCGAAACTGTTAGAGGATTTTCACCGATTATTATTAATGGTGTGGTTACCTGCTTTCATAAGATAGCCGGCTTGCGCCTTTCATCGTGTACGGATGGGTTGGTATTGTTATCGTCATGAAAGTTTACTTTTGGTTCGAGTGAAATCTTGGAAATGCCTTTAAGAAAAATTAATATCTGGGCAACGAGTTGTAGACTAGGTGTTCAAAGCAAAGCAAAACTGATGCTAGTTTTAGAATACTTTCCTTCGACCTACCCCGAATCAACGGCCAAACACTGGCTCTCTTCTAGTGAAAAATATCTAGACTCTAATTTGAACTGGAAACTGAATATTGAAGAAAGCTTTAAGAAAGCCTGTATAGCTTTCTACGCCTAGAGTGGGGTCCTCTCCAATCGAAGATGATACTGTCGACGTTCACAGCCGTGGCAAGACTGATCCTCACAAAACGGTTCGATGATGTGTACCTAGATTATAGGTTACTTGTATCTTGCAGGGCATTAAGCCGAAAAGAATCGGAACTTTTGGTTTGTCAAACCTCATGATCACAGCAATATAACTGAGATGATTCCAATAGAGACGTTTTCAACACCCACTGAATACTGCACTCATAAAATTGAGCATCAGCAAGGATGTAAAGGTCATGTTCATGCATCCAGAAGGGATGTTGACGTTGTGACGAAAGACTTGGACACAACTACCTGACTGACGGGTCAAAGATGGGAGTGTGGCTAGATGACCACTCGGTCGGATTAGTTGATGCTTCAGCACCAGTCAAAAACCTACGTAGTTTGCACAGTTTGTGTTGGTCCGGATGAGTGAGTGATCCGAATTCTGGATAATTGTACAAAAGCAAATACAATAAGATACATAAAAACCTATTACATCCTATCTCTTTTTGAACTTCTACGTGAATATGTCCACAATTCCCATATCAGTTCCATCCACAGGTTCAAACAAGTTTTGGTATTAAAATGGCCGACTTTAGTTCTAGTAGGGTCACAGGGCTTGATTGCCCAATTTTAACTTTCCTATCTGCGCCTGCCGTTAAGCACACGAGGCCTATTGACCTATCTTTCATCATTCGACCCACATGAAGTGAGAATAATAATAAGTCTGTTCGACTAAAAAGCATGCTGTTTAACGAAGCCTTCGTCATAGTCATATAATACGCTTGATTGCGGTTTGTGTGCAGCTTGTGTGCAGCTTTTGTGGAGCTTGTGTATAGCTGACGATAATATCAATAGATAACCGCACATGAGGTATAAGCTACAAGTACTCACCGCAGCAGACAAGGAACATAAGATTGGCTGGGCTTCATTAGTGTCAGTTATTGGGCGTACATTTTCAAGTATCTAATGCACATTTTGGTGAAATGTTATATAGGAGACGCTAATTCCCTTAGCTGTACAATTTGAAAGAAATCACTCCGTGTGAATATGCTACACGGGAAAAAATCTGATAGAGTAGAAGATAGGAGAAAAGGTGCTACGTAGAATAAAAGATGGCTTACGTAGCCTTCTAGCTCAAAGAGATCAAAAAGTCTCGAAATCCAAACAGCACTCGGACGTTACTGGTTTTAAGATTGGAACGAAGCCTATTTGAAACAGCAGACGTAACCTAATCGCAGTTTCCGAATCACAGGAAATAACAGTTGTGTTCAACCGGCATTTACACCAACCTCAATTCCATTTAAAGTTCAAGTGACCTCAACTCCAGAATGTGTTTCACTCCACTCAGATTTGAGTATCTAATATTATCCGTTAAAACACAATTCCTATCTAAAAATTAACAGTTCCAACAACGAGTAGAGGGGTTCGGGCTTAGCTAAACAAAAATCTTAACAACAACAAGCTCGCTAGATATGATGCCTTTTCAGTAGAGCTCTCCAAAATAGGCCATTACGGGACTTTCAACTCCAAATGTATACCGTTTAGAAAATAAGGCGATCCTAGTTTATGGAAGTACTTCCCAGGCATTTCTTTGCTAAACGTCAAATATAAAATTCTATTCAGCGTTCTGCATGAGTATCTTAAGTCGTTTCAAAACACTATAGTCTGGAAGTACCAGTGTGACTTCCAAACAGGCAAATCGGCCCGATACCAAATCTTCGGACTAAGAAAAATCCTGGAAAAGACAGGCCGATTTTAAGTTCAAACAAATCGCCTTAGAATTGAATAGTGTTCATCGTCAGAAGCTCTAAAGTCGATGCCCGAACTCGGGATTTGTGAAAAACTGATCCAGCGGTCACGTCACATTCACAAAGAATACGAGATTCAATTTGCAACTTTACTATTCTAACATGCACAGAGTTTCGTCAATGATATACCCTCTCGTGTGAATTCTTCAATCTTGTTTTAGAAAAGATAGTGTAGGGCAGTCTTTCACAGCAAGGGCAGTATTTTCAACAAATCTGTGCAACTCTTAGAGTATGCGGATGATATCAACATAATCCAAAGTTCCGTAATAGGGTCCTTCACAGCGAATGAAGAACTGGCGAAACTTGTTGGTTTTGAATTAAACAAACATCGGTCCGTCGAAGTCGGCTAGAAAAAAAAAAAAACGTAATTTTTGAAGCAATATCTTGGAAGTATTAAAGGAGTTTATCTACAAGCATGGTATCTTAGGGAAGATCTGGTGATCCACTGCCAATTCGTGTTTGGTGAATCCAATTATGTAGTTCAAATCACATCAAGAGTAAGACGAAGTGGACGCTCTACCTGTTTTACAGTAACGAGTGTTCAACGATAGACAGAAAGGAGAGCTGATGATGGGCAGGGCAACTAACATTTTCTACGGATACTAAAAGTCAAATCAAGTCGACTACATTAGCTCGGCCATATCGAGCGATTTAACAATCATTTTGTAGCAAAAGTAGTCTTTAAATCACAGACCCCAGCTTCGAGGGGACAAGGAAGGCCGTACTTCCATTTTAAGGACCGAAGTCATCGTGGAGGCCAGTGCAATTAGTCTATGTATGACTGGATACAGCGTGCTCGGAATCGTAAAGAATGGTTAAATGCTACGAATACATATCATCTGGTATCTTGTTAAATACTCGTACCTTTATTCTCCTAAAAATTAAGCAAATGCAAACACATTCGTCCTTATAACGGATGTCGGTTTGCTACAGATACAGTAAGTCTGGATTTACATTTCACTATTGTGTGGAAAAAGACTCGATACGCGGGTCCGCAGTAACAAACCTTCTTGACATCCCAAGAGATGGTACGATCAAAAGATAGAACTTCGAACAACATTTCAAAACGGAAAATACCATCAAATGGTACACCGATGGATCGAGAACAGCTGAACGGACTGGTGTGGATTTTTTGGGCCTAGAACTAAACTCTCCTAACCGATGGGACAGTCCACTAGCATATTCCAGGCAGAAGTATGTGCTGGAAGGACCCTCGATAGGAAATATAAAAACCAAAACATTGCCATCATGTCAGACAGTCAGGCTGCACTAAAAGCACTAAGCTCCTACGCCATTAATTCCAAACTTGTTTGGGAATGCGTGATAAAGCTTAATGAACTGGGCAAGAATAACACTGTCACAATTCACTGGGTACCAGGCCACGTTGGTGTCCAGGTCAACGAAGAGGCAGTCTCGTTAGCAAAAATAGGTGCATCGATACCCCTTACAGGGCCAGAGCCCTGCAGATTGCAGATTCTGCAATACTCACGAAGAGACACCTGACCACATACTGGGGAAATGTGATGCACTCGTGCATCAAAGGCATATGTATCTGGGCAAGCACCACATAAAAGAGAGTGAATTATCATCCCTTAAAGTACTCCAAATACTTCGGTTCCTAAAAGGAAGAAATTTGGAGGAAGAACTGTAATGATGAACCAACCTCACCCAGATCTTTAGGTCGCAGTGTTTTTATATCCCAATTTATTTATTCATTCATTCATTCATCACGGGTGAACTGATTGAGCGGATTATAGGGACTAGATATTGTGTGGAATCTTTGCAGAGAACCATTTTTCCAGTAGGATTTCACTGTTTTTCTCTTAATTTTTTCCTTGATATTCGTTCAACTCGAAACTGGAAAAATGGTGACAAAGAACGAAAGCAGCCTGTGAGAATCCTTTTCACCTTAAGTTTTTAGTTCTCACTTTCACATTTCCTAACCAACTCACCATTGCAAAAATCGCTCAATGTTAATTCAGACTAAAATCACACCTGCTAAGCTTAAAATTGCGTTTCAGTAAAACTACTATCGTTATAATAGGTCCAATAAGCCAACGCTCACAAGAAGAAGTCTGAGGATATTAAATCGCATGATTTCGTTGGCCAATTCACATCGGCTTCGAGTAAGATAACCATGTTTGGAAATCGCTCGCTCAAAATGTTCATTGTTTTACGCGCTGTGTGGAATGTAGCGCCATCCTGTTGAAACCACATGTCGTCAGTGTCCATATCATCCGATTTGGGGCAAAGGTAATTGGTTATTATAGATCGATAGCTCTCGCCGTTGACGGTGATGGCCTGGCCAAAGTCGTTCTCACCACTATTAAGCAGTGACTTTCACTGGATCCATCGAAATTCGGTGTTCGTCGTGCCGATTGTGATCTTCCCCAACTCCGACAAATTTTCCTTTTGATGAACTTATTCAAGCAGAAATGGTCCTCGCCGCTGAATATTTACTTTTTTCGTTTGAAAATGGGGTCAACATCCAACTGCTCGAGAACCCAGTTAGCAAGCCCACGTCGGCGTCGTTGTCTATGGTATCTAATTCTGAGGTCCTAAGTTAGTTGAAGTTTCAATGTCACTGATCACAGAAGCGAACGACTCGAATTTATTCACCACTTTGCAAATAATTGTCTCGGAAGGACGATTATGGCGGCCTTAAAATCGGCCATGCGCACGAAATCTTTGTCGAACATTAGACCCACTTTCATAAAATAATTTAATTGTTTGCACATGCTGTTCAACTTTATGACACTCCATGTTGATTTGGCAAAAAAGACTTAATAAATTACAACCAATTTGCCTGATGCAATTTCATCAATATGGCCGCCATTACCTGTCATATTTCAGAAATCCCTTTTGGAAAGCCAATTATTAACGTTATCCTAAGCCAACGCGAAATATTCGGACCCGCAACGAAACTTTGGCCGTTGATAAAGTTTTTATCATCGATCCTCGGTCTAAAAAATTTCAACGTCACATCGATTTCTTAAAGGCGCCATGTAAATTAATTTTGACCTGCGAAAGTTTCGTTGTGATTTTGAATATTTCGCTTTGAAGAGAAGACAGGAAACCTCAGACTTCAATTCTACTGAAACGACAGTTGTCGCACGTCATATTGTTTAACAAAAAACGTAATAAGGCTGATTATATCTGTCATACAGTTGGACAAAAATGATAGAAAAAGCCTCATTTCTAAGCATTTTTTTGGGTGATGGACGCTCAGACACGGTGCGACTTTATTAATATGTACTTTGGAAATCTTGCCTTTTTATTTTATTCACATTATGAAGAACCTTCTTTAAGGTCCCGGGGTGATCTTTGCGGTACGGATGTTTGAGGTAGAAAAATATTTAAATTGAAAGAGTGTAGCAGAGATAATTCAAGTTTGTCTCAACGGACTTCGATGCAAGAGAAACTTATGGACAACAACGCAACAGATCCGCGTGAATATTCCGTTCTTCGTCAATAAGCAGGTACTTGTACAGATGGCAAACCTAAAAGCAAAGAAAGAATTTTGTATAATTTATGTGAATGACATAAAAGTTATATCGATAAAAACAAAAATTTGACGATGTGCTGAAGTTTTTATGTTTAGTCATCAATTAAATAGTCAATAAGGATGTATGCAAATTTTTGAATGTATGGTCAATAGAGTTTTATTATAATTCCTGTCCTCTTTATAACTGCCCTCAGTTAATCCTCACTTAGAATACTTATCCCAGAAGTAGATATCCATGATATATACCATTAAAGATGTGCATAAAAATAGTTAGGCCTTTTGCTACTCGTACATAGCGTATTTTTATACGTGTCACCTAGATAGGGCTACAGTGAACATCTGAACATTATAACCTTTCACCATATTAAAACCGGGTTGCCTTTATTATATTCAGCCTTTTTATACTTACGAGGGTAAATAAGGATGTGTATTTATTTTCAACTTCAATATAGTAGCGGATGCTAATAATGCACTTAATGAATTTACTTGAATGAGCTTTAACTATATCGTGAGCATGCTCACGACCTTCTTAGATTAGGAATAGTTTGGATTAGTATGTACTATGAATACATGAACATGAACCTTTGAACTTTAAGCATGTAACTTATTTTATTACGTTTGAGAATATGTAAATTCTTTTTACTTCCGATGCTTAGGTAGATTTTGACAGTTCATGGGCGGCAATGTTGTTTTATTTGGTACGAAATTTGTCCTTGTTTCTTTTTATTTTTTTTTACGCACTAAAGACACAAAAGACTATAGCAAACTTAGGCACAGTCGTGATTTCGCTGACTAGGTTCTGGAGCAGTTAAGAGTGAACTCCGATTATTATATTAATTACCTCCTCCCCTTCTTCTTTCATTTTTCCACAATTCCCCTCTAACATGCACTCCCTCGGCAGATATATCATCTTATGATTTCCATAAAGCGAACTTCCGCTAAATTAATCAATATACCTCAACGAAGTTTCCTTCAATTTTAATAACCTATCAGTTAAAGATGCCTTAGATATATTTTACAGAGAAATATATTATTCTATTTCTCTATATGTTCTTTTCTCTCGTCTTAAAACTTCTACTTCTACTGGTATAATCGAAGACTCCGTTCTCTGAGAAACAAAAGAAATAAATTATGGTCAACCTTTCTTCGAACTTGATCTCCTACTGACTATTCTTACTATTTTGGTATGTATATTGAACTTTATAACTCTTTATACTAACGTTATATAATTGTAACACAAAACAACCTTATTAACGACCCTAAGTCCTTTTTTCAATTTGTCAATTACAAAAGAAAATCCGATGGCTACCCAACCTCCCTCTCATTCAATAATGAAACATCAAATGATCCACACACTATCACCAACTTTTTTGCCTCGTTTTTCAAACAATCTTTCGCAGGTGACACTTTCGTACTTGACTCTGCATATTTCAACTACTTACCAAATTACTCTCTCGGGCCATCTCTTCCTCGCATCGTTGACCCATTTCTCGTGGAGAATAAATCAAATCAGCTTAACGATGAATTCTCTCCAGGTCCCGATGGCCTCCCACTCCCAGCTATTCTCTTAAAGAAATGTTCCTCATCGCTATCTCTTCCTCTCTCAACAATCTTCAGTTTATCCCTATCCCAAGGAGAATTCCCAGAGGTATGGAAAACACAAAAAGGGTCTGAAAATGATGTTAACAATTATCGACCTATTGCCAAACTATTATGTATACCCAAACTCTTCGAAAGCATACTGTATGAATTTTTGAGCTTTCAATGTAAGTCTCTCATTTCCCCTATACAACATGGCTTTCTCAAGTGTAGATCAACAACCACTAATCTTGTTGAATTTGTGTCTTTCGTCCTTAGAGCAACTTAAACTTTTCAAACTATCCACCTTTGGTTTTGAACCCATTCTATTGAGATGGATTTCTTCTTATCTGAAAAACCGTAACTACAGTGTTCGTTTCACATCTACATCCTCTTGCCCTTTCTTAGCAACGTCCGGAGTCCCTCAAGGCAGCCACTTAGGCCTTCTCCTTTTTGTTCTTGCTATTAACAATATGGAAATGGTCATTTAATATTCTCATATTTCTCTCTACGCCGACGATACCAAATTCTTTAAGACCATTTCTTCTACACAGGACTCTACTCTCATCCAACTCGATATGGATAATTTTTCAGTTTGGTGTCTCAAAGACAGTTTAGTTTTCAATATTGCCAAATGCCATTCATCAATCACTTTCTCACGAAAACGTTTCAAATCTTCTCCCCGTCCTTATCTTCTTCATGATCAGCCCCTATCTATCGTCGAATCGATACGTGACCTTGGTATATTATGGGATCAGGAACTCAACTTCATCTCCCATTATGACGATATAATTCTTAAGGCCAATTCAGCACTTGGCTTCGTTAAACGATGGTCCAAGGAATTCTCCAACCCATACGTGCCCCGATCCCTCTATTTAACCTTTGATCGTCCTCTGCTCGAATACGCCTGTCAAGTATGGTCCCCTTATCAACAAATTCACATCGCCAGAATCGAGAGTATTTAACGTAGATTCCTTCGTTTTGCTCTTCGAGGTCTTCCCTGGAATAATCCCTTGTTCCTACCTCCCTATCAAGACCGCCTTAAACTAATCAACCTAAATTCACTAGAAGAACGAAGAAAAATTTATGAAATCCTCTTCATTCATCGACTACTTACAGGTACAGGTTGCATTACTCTTCACAACTCTCATCTTCTTTAACACCAACCCTCGTAATACATACATAATCCCCCTCTCTTTTATATACCCACTCACCGCACGTCTTATGGCTCTAATGAACCAGTTTCTCGTATGCTCCGGAGTGTTAACTCAAACACTAGCAACTTCGACTTTAACCTCAGTACCCCCTGCCTTAAATTCCTTCTGCTGAATCAACCCCGCCACTAACCATAAAACGTGGCTATAAATTTCTTAGTTCTTAAGTAAGATTAAGCATTAGCTTGTAATTAAGCCGAATAAATGGGGGTTTTACCCCCACCAAAAATTAAATTAAATTAAAATTAAAAATTACACCAGTAAACACGATTTTTGAGTCTGTGAGTTCTGTAGTGCTGATTTTGATTAATAATGTCTTACTTTAAAATAAATACTTTTATCCAATAAAGTTTGCTTTTGTAGCAACCAAAACGCAATATCAAATTTAAAGAAAATCTAATTTTTTTAATTCAGTAGAATACAAAAGCAAGAAAAAGAACTTTAATTTAAATGTTAATCACTTTTATTTACAAAGAACAATAAAAATAAATCTCCAAATATGCACATAAAAACAAAAATAAATAAAATGCACGACTGGATCGCATGAACTTGCTCTTATGTAAAAGTACTTTGGAATTTAAAATACATTTTATAAATAGTATACGATAAAACATGGATTTAATGAGATAAAAATGTTCAAATACATGGAATTGCCGTCTGGTTTCGGGAAATTTATGAATTTATGCAAACAACAAATCAAAAATTTCTTTAAAATTTTTCGAGAAAAAAATTTGGGATGTCAATTTTTATTATTTAGTAGTATAGATTTTAGGAAATAATGATATTGATTTTTCAAAAAAAAAAACTTGGAATTTTTTTTTTCAAAAAATCCCAAAAAATATTTTTTTTTTCGAATATTTTTATATACAATATTATTTTAAACTTAAGGGGACTCATGCTGAAAATTTTTGGTTAAAATCGTTAGAGCCGTTGATGAGAAAGTCAAAAAATCAAAAACGGTTCTATGACAGGTACCGTTAATAACATCTTGCACCAACATTTTTTTTGATCACAATGTAGTCCATGTCCATAATATTATCACACCTATTTTTTTTTTTTTATCAAAATCGTTAGAGCCGTTTTCGAGATAAATAAGATTATGCATTATGGGTGTATGGGGGTACCGTTAGTTTTGGAGCTTGTAACGGTCCGAGGTGTTGTCGGCAAAAAGGCTCTCTACGTGAGGTTCCCTATTCTCTTCTAGAAAAGGTGCTATAACCCGTGCAACATATCCTTATTCAGCACATTGGGGAACATATAGACTAAAGAGCCTTTTAAAACCTTTCCTTCCCTCACCACCAGTACAACCCGCTACTTACAGGTGCAGTAGGCTGATCCTGGCAGCAGGAAGGTCAGGGTGTTCAGGTCACGAAGGCGTGGCATGCTAGCTTAAGCACATCCTAGCTCGTCGGTGGGGGGGGTTTTTGCCATGGTAACGCTGAACAGTGGTTACGTATATTACATGCCGCGGTAGATATAAAAATTTAAGTTCGGGTTCAAAACCAAGGAACCCAAATTCGTCCTGATAGGATAAACCTGTATATAAAATAAAACAAAAAAAAACTTCCAAGAGAGGAGAGATCACGCTGGTATTGTCTCTCTGAGGGAAATCCCACCCACGTATCGTTAAGGATACAACCATGGCTGAAATGTCCTCGATTTTAAGTCAGCCCCTAAACTAACGACTACCTAGATCAAGTACCTATCAGCGCAAAAATCTCAACATACTCTTCTCTACATAGTCGGCTCGACATTGTTCGGTCTTCGTATACATCTCCATGGCTGCCACATCCACCGATGACTTCACTTAAATGTACTTCATGCTGAAATTCCAAAGCACTAAACAAGGAACATAACTTCCCCAAAAATGCATATTTCCATCAGAGGAAACATTAAAATAATGAAGTTTTAATTTTAAAAACAATATCCATCCAGATAACTTTTATTCAAAAAAAAATATAAAAAAACCTAACTTATCCTAACACAAGATCAAGGTTCTTTTTTTTTATTCAAAGGGAGCACCTACTATCAAGTGCAGAAAAGTACTTAAAAATGATAATTAAAAAAAATATCAAAAGAAAAAAAAACTTAACCAATAACGAAAGTAATTATACAAAACTAATAATATCGAGATTTTTTTTTATATTCTGGTTTTTTTTTCAAATAATTATTTTGTTTTCATTAAATCATATGTTGTCTTTAATTTTAAATAGATTTTGTTTTATAAAAAAAAACATTTCCTAATCCGATTCATTATTTAAAGGTACAAATTTTAATTTCTTTCACAACATACTGTAACAAATTGAAATTGATTTCTCGCTTCTTTTTTTTTTTTTTTAAATATATATGTAGGTATGCATTGGTAGTTCGATAATCTTTATTGATTATTGGCAAAGAGGGAAAAAACATATGTTCAAAAGGATATTGGAAAATCTAGTATACTTTTAGGCTAAATGAATATTTCAAATTACATTTTCTTTTGCTCGCTTTATAAGGCTTTTGAAAATAATTAAAATTTAAGTATGAATTCGCTAGTAAACTCCTTAACGATTCCTAGTTCACCACAGTCGATTTTATATATACATATCTATATATATTTAATTTCTCTAGAGGTTTATCAACATCTGGTCGAGATGTGCAAGCATATTACCAGGCTTAGATTACGTTTCGTTTTGTAGGTATATTTTTTTTTATAGTATTGTTTTTGTAGAAGGAGCAACTAATTTCTTGTTATAATGTTCAAATGTTTAATATATATATTTGTTTTCCTTAAAGAAACTTACCAAGTGTTTATTATTCCTGTGAGGAGGTGCACCACTTCATAGGCCGATTCTTCTTTGTACCATTCGTACATTTGGCTGTGAGGAATATAATATGTATATATACAAACAGTTGAACAAAAAAAAAATCACTGTACCCCTTTTTTTTCAACGCGAATCAATTTAAAATTATTACCCTTTTTTCTTGGAAATTCAGTTTTAAGATTTAGTTTTTTTTTTTTTATTCTCTTTTTTTTTTTATTTTATTATTTTTTTATTTTATTATTTTTTTTGATAACATTAAGTGACATGGTGAACACGGAAGGCTAGAGGGGAATATACTTATACTATACAACACTATTTTAAGGATGGCATAAGGTTACAATCAAAGATGATGATGATGTATTGTGGAGGGGAAAACTTGTGGTGGTGAAAACTTGTAGCTTGGACTGTAAGATAGTCTCTCTCGTAGAATCGTCCAAATGGATGATGTGTTTTATTACGGCTGTTGGTTTGCGATCGCTGGGGCACTGTTTGGGTACAGTCTACACTAGGTTTCAGTCTAGGTTCTAGGTCTTTTGTCCAATTTCTCCCAGTGATGTTGACGGATGCTGGGTATGACTGGTGGAATTTTGGGGTGCTCTTGTGAGCATTTGGCGTAGGTGATGTCGGCGCACTTGAGTGAGGGGTGCTTCTTTTGGGCTTATTTTTTTTTTGCACTGGGGTATTATGGCTGTGAATTTTTGTTTTTCTTTTTCTTTTTGTTCACGTTTTTTTTCTATGATTAGGGATTTGTTGCTGAGTACCACTTTTTTTTTTGGTGGTTTTTAATTTAGATTTAGGATGCTGCAACCTTTTTTTTCAGACACGTTAATTTCGTTTTTAGTTTCGTTTTACTCAATTTAGCTAAATTATTTTTTTTTCTTCTCCTAGAGATACACGCACACGATGGTTTAGATTTTTTTTTTTGCGATTTTTTTACATTCTGTCTTTTTTTTTTTTAATTTTTACAAGAACAAAACGCGATAGCAAGTTTTTTTTTTATACAAAAAAACTGTTCGACCGAAGGAACCGACCCAGGCAAAAACTTCGACACCACCAGAGAGCCGTCGTTGGGCAGCCACCCCTTTTATAGCCTGGTGGCAACCCTCACTGCAGACATTTCGTGCGCGAGAGCGTCTTTAAACATGGCGACGGAAACAATTCCGGAAGGCTTTGTTCCTGGCCATATTTTTGACCAAAAAATTAAACTTTTTATCTTAAAAATCGTTTTAATTTTTTTTATAAATATATGTGAAAAAATTTAAATTTTCTGGTCAAAATCGGCCCTGAAACTCATCCCGGAAGCACTTCCATGACAGAATACAATGATGTTTCTTATATGTATGGGTTCTCTCTTAATCGAAATTTTTTTCAATATTTTTTTTTGAATTATCTCATTATTGCTCTCTTTTAAAATCCGCATCGAGCAAATGGATGATTTCAGCCATTTGATGGCATAGATGATAGATCGCTCTCTACTCCGTTGAACTCACCACACCTCAAAGACATTCCCCTCCATCACCATCATTACTGGTCTATTCGCTTAAAGTTGAATTGAAATTTTGCATTGAAGTGAATTGAAAAAAAAGGTTTAAATTTTTGCTATTTGTCTACCAGAGGATCTCAAACTTTATCGACGGTTGGTTTTGAAAGACAAAAAAAAAACAAATAATACAAATTTAAGGAAAAAGAAAAAATATGTAGATATCATATTAAAGCGTTTCCCACAAGCTAAAACAAAAAATTCAATTTCCCCTCTAGGTAATCACCGAACACCCTTAAGTACCGAGTTTGAACACTGAGAAAAATATCAAACATATTCATATTTGAATCAAACTCAAGGACATACGATTTGGCATGGAATCGATATCTATTTAATTTTAATAGAAACGTATTTAACCATGTTTGACCCGATTTGAACATGATTTTGTTTAAACTTACCTCGTTTTCTATTTGATTTAAACATGCTTATGTTTGTTTTTATTAACTTTATTTGATGTTGTTTCAAATAGAATCATATTGATTTTTTTGAATATATCCGTATTTGAGTCAAATACGTTTTTTTTAAGGCAAATATATTTAACTTCAGATTTTTCAGAAATTCAGAAATTAAAAAAATTACTCAACACAAAGAAAAATTAAAATGTACATATTTATATTTTTATTTTAAGTGAAATTCTGTTATTACATTTTTCCAAAAAGTATTTAAATGATTGCGGAGCGTTTTTAGATCTCATCTTTGTCACAAGCACCAGGTGAACTTAGCCCCTGTTTAAGATCTATGAGCAAATCTTCGTCAAATTCTGGTTCATAATTGGTCTTCTGGAATTTGCTTCCTTTTTTAATTTTTTTGTCTTCTTCTAGCGTCCTATGGGAAGAATATAGGAGTCAAATGATAATTTAATATAAGGCATACTTATTAATCAGTATTTTTTTAAATAAAATAAAACAGTTTTTGAAACAAATATTTTTTTGGACACTTACAATAGAAAGCAGCGAACACTCTTCTTCCACTCCTCGAGTTATCTTATCCTTTTATATTCGTGCTTGAAGCAGAACTTCAGGTAACTAACATTATAATGGTATACCCATATCAAATATTTCTTGATATTTTTATAAATTACACGCTTTAGTAAAATCACAAACACTCGCGGAACAAACGCACTCCATGACTTTCGATGCCAAAAATAAGAAAAGTTATGTATTAAGCTACTTCATTTTACTTCAATTCAAACTCGTTCGGGCTTAAATTTAACTTTTAATTATAATCTCTTACTCTTGTAAATATTTTAACTCCGTTTATATTTAAAACAAACTCGTTCATGTTCATTGTATGTTAAAATTTGTAAGTAAGTAAAATAATTAAACATGTATTTTAAAAATCAAACTCAAACTAATTTAAAAACATATACAAAACGAAGTCCAGATCTTAATGAAATTCTTAAACATGAATGAGTTTGATTTAAACATATTTTACTGTAAAATAGTAGTATTTTCGAATTTAAACAGATTTGAGTTAAATAATAAACGAATTATATTTGCCCTTATTTAAACATATAATTAAACATGTTTCTATTTAAATAACTCATAGTACAGTTTTCTCAGTGAAGAAAATAGCTCCAGTGGCTTAGGCTGTAGTGAGAGGTACAGACATACAGACATACAGACAGACAGACGGAATTGCCGGACCCACTTTTTTCGTTGGCATTACGATGATAGCAAAATCTCGAGTTCGATTTTTTTTCCAAATGCAGAACTTGCCCTATAGTACCTTTGTATATCGCAAGTAAAAATCAGAAGAAAATCTATCGTCGGCTAAAGATGCAAACCTCGTAAATCCATTTTTGTAAATTGTGTAGGACACCGATTTCTAATATTCAACTACCTACCAAATGTGTACATTTGAAATTTCTTTTTTGCCTTTTTTTGCCATTTAATAAGACATTATGGATGTTTTCTTTCAATCCAGACATAGGTTTTGATTGCCAACATGATACTCGTATATTTTCGAAAATCTCATTTCAGTGGGTTTACGAGGCTTGCATCCTTAGCCGACGCTACGAATTCTGCTACTATTACCGAAAATAATTGACCTTTTATCAAGATGGAATGATCTTTCGGATGGTATACATTTTTAGCGAATATCCCATACATGAGATGTCAAAAATCATAATATGTGACCTTGCATTGACTTTTAAACACTTTAAGCCTTGATTGCAAATTGTCTGTAGCTGACCATGATGCCTTGTTTATTTCTTGCGACTATCCCATTTCCTCGCCAAGATCCTACTGTTTCTATTGCTCCAGTAATGTTGAATTATTGTTTAGCTTTTAAGTAAGAACAATTTGAAAATTTGAAAGAACAATTTCTGAATCCATCTATATATAAATTCTTATTTACAAGAAATACTGGAACTCATGCCAATTTCTCCATCAAACAATTTTCTTTGAATAAAATTCAAATGCGGCACTGTTTTTTTTTTGTTTCAAACACATAAATCTTTTATGAGCAGTCATAATAAGGACTATGTGAATTATACAAAATTATGGAATCCAAATAAAAGTTTTTTTGTTTGCTTTCATACAAAGATAAAAGTACTTTATGGGAGTACTCAGCAACAAGGAGTAACAATCTGTACGTGTTTTGTATAGAAGGCGATATATTAAAAATGGCATCCTTCAAACTGTTACCATTGAAATTTATGCTCACCGCGCATTATCGTTCTTTGTTATTACTGGCGATGTATACAGACCTTAAAGAGTAAGTTTTGGATTCCTAAAAATAAATTATTTTAAGATCTTAATGTAACTTGACATTATTCTGTGTGTGTGTCTGTCTGTGCCTCTATCTACAGTGTATACAGCTAGAAATTAAAGAGACGTAAAGGTGAGACTTAATTTATTGCGATCAAAAGTTTTTGCGAAAGTTTTAAAAATATTGCATATCAAAGTTTTCAAAAAAACACAAAATAAAACATTTATTATATTAAAAAAATGTATTTTTTGAAAATTAAAATCATGTTTTGAAAAAGTGTTGATAAATATTTTTGAAGTTAAGATTTAAAGCGGAACTAATGGAGAGACCAACATCTCGTATTGTGAGCCTTAATCTAGTGGCTTACAATTCTAAAATATTTCTGTGCGTATGTACGATAAATAGAGAGCACCTACAATTTTCTGCCGAAACTGAACTGCGAAGATCGGAAGCCCTTTTCATGACAAAAGATACTTTGCATGCTTTGTCACTTCCTGTTAATCGAAATCCTACCTTCTGCAAAGAAAATTTAATTTTGAATTTTCCATGCATAATTTCATATTTGCTTGAGTAAGTTCGTGCGACGCAGTCCTAACATTTACAGTTTATTTTTTTCTATTCAAATGAACGGCTGTGAGCATAAAAATATACATTTTTTGTCTACGTTTTTTTTATTTATTTCCTTGATTTGGTTGATTTGTATTCTTAAATTCAATTAGGTGTGAATATTTTCAATTTTATTTGTCTTGCTGATTTATGTATGCACTCAGAAAAATTACAGTCCCATAAGTAAAAATATGATGGATATTTAAGCACGACATTATTTCTTCATATTTCATAATTTCTAAACAAAAGTTTTGGTATTTTGTGAGTTAAATATATGCTTTCAGGTAGTGACTAAATACCAGTCAAATCAAAAATGTATTCATCACAGAAAGTTATGTAATCATTACAAGCAAGAGTAACATGTTTTGAATTCATAAAATCTGTACTGAGTACATTTTTTCCTTGAACGAAACTTCTTGCCATAGCGTTGTGTAAGGAACTTTAGTGACATTTATTTCTTTCATCAGTATTCTGTGCAGTGAATTTTGTCCAGTTACTGCATGATCCCCCTCAATATGTAGCGAGTACATGGAGACATGAACTTAATGCATATATATGTCGTGAACACATAGTGATATGGATTCATTCCAGTGAGTACATATATGTATGTATACTCGTCGGCTTACATGCAAATCTATCAGGGAAAATTGTATTTTATATAACTCCGCAGATTTTTTTATTGGTTACATTGCTATCAATAAATTATAGGTTTCAATATGTAAAAGATACATAGGGTTGCATAAAAATGTGTAAAAAAAAAGTAAAAATATAATTCTTGTTCAATGTTTTCTTCTGAATTTTGAGTCCTTGAAACTAAGTAATTCCACAAGACTGAAATGAAGTAAAGCGACTACGACACGCCGCCTTAACAATGCCTGTATAATCGAAACTGTTGAATTATTATTTCTCAAGTCAATTCAAAGTATTATACCGGTGTTTTTGTAAGATTTTAACCTTTTTAATTGCGACTTATAGGTACTATAAGGCAAGTTATGCATTCGTAAAAAAAATCGAACTCGAGATTTTGATCAAAGTTTGCATTACGATGTTAGCGAAGACCAAAATAGTGAGTCTCACAATTCTGACTGTCTGTCTGTCTGTTCGATTACAGCTAAACGGCTCGGCCGACTTTCTTCAAACTTGGTAGATATGGGTTTTATTTTTTTTCCCCCGGATGTTTTTTTCTTTTATTTTTTAAGACAAAAAATGACGGTACCTGCCATACGAATTTTTTTCGAAATTTTATAAATATATTTTTTTCTCAAAAACTGTCCCACAGATTTAAAAAAAAATTTAAAAATTTCATTTAGTTAAACCTAGGCAATGGTTTAAAAAAAAATTCCAAAAAATTGTTATTTTTGGTACCCCCATGGAACCATTTTTTTTGTTTTTGATTTTCTCAAAAACGGTACAAGCGATTTTGATCATTTTTTTTACGTTAAGGGCTCCAGCAGTTTCAATATTATTGTGTATTCAAATTTAAAAAAATTTTTTTTTTGGATTTTTAAAAAAAATTTCCAATTTTTTTTTTTTGAAAACTCAGTATTTCAAAAACCCCATGCTCGATTTTTTTTTAAAACTTGATAAATAAAAGTTTCTCAATATAATCTACAAGATGTGAGAAAAAAAGTATTATATTACCTAAAAATAACGGTACCCTCCATACAAATGTTAAAAAATGGTTTTCGAAAATCATATTTTTCTCGAAAACGGTTCCGAGGATTTTGCTTAAATTTTTTTCTTTCGATTAATTTTTAAGATCTATAATGTAATAAAAAAAAATTGAAAACAAGATATTGCTGACTGTACCTACCATAGAAAGATTTTTTAAAATTTTGAATTTCTCATTATCGGCATAACGGATTTTAATGAAATTTTTTAGATAGAAGTTTCTAAAAAGGTTAAAAAACATTACATTTCAAAACTTTAAGAAAAATATTTTTTTTTTTTTTGAAAAAAAAATCTGTTTTTTTTTGGAAAATACAATATCTCGAAAACGGTTAAATATTTTTTTTTGTAAATTTAATTTTTATTCGAAGAATAATAAAAACTTTAAATTGGCGTACCAAAATTTTTTCTTAAAAATGTTTTAAAATTTTTTTTATATAAAAGCTTATTTTTTTGAAGAAACCACTACAGAGACTTATAATTTTTGTTCTTGCATAAACCTATATTTTAACCTCCAACTACTAAAGAAGTTGTTTAAGTCATTTAAAAAATGAATTTTATGCTTATGAACAGTTTTTCTCTAGTAACATTCATTTTTAAAATTCTTAGTCTACGAGTATTACATAGGAGCAAGTTCGTGCGACCCAGTCGTGCATTTTATTTTAAATTTAAATAGTCCTCATATGATGATAAATCATTTTTTTGTTCGTTAGAATCACATCTCTTCAAAAGAAAGACTTCACACATTCTTCGAATTCTTGATTAATTCGTATCCTTTATCTTCTCAGTCTAAGAGAATGAATAGGAAGTCGATCTTGTCTGAACTTAACCGATTTTAGTAAGGTTTTTGGCGAAATTTCCCATAAATGTATTGTTTTAAAACTTTCCCACCCTTTGGTTTGAACCTATCTTATTGAGATAGATTTTTTATTATCTCAAAAACTTTTAGTACAACGTTTCAAGATCTATCCTTTTCAATTATTTCTTAGTTACCTCTGGGGTCCCCAAAGGCAGCTACTTAGGTCCTCTTCTTTTTATTCTTACTATTAATGATTTGAAATGTTCATCAAATATTACCTTACCTCACTCTACCCTGATGATACCGAGACATGATTCTATTTTCTATTCTTCTTCAACTTGATTTTGACAGTTTATCAGCCTTGTGTCTGAAAAAATTGCTATTATCATCAATTTTACACCGAAATGCATCAAATCTTCTTCCTGTTTCCATTTTTCCATTATCAACCGCCATATTGACTGCTGAGTCGCTTCGCGATCTTGACGTTTTATTTGATACAGTGTTAGATCTTCTCACATATATTTACGTGATTTTTCTTTCACCTTGTGAAAAGGTGGTCCTTTTCCTCGCTCCCTTCTTCCATAGGTGTGTCAAGTGTGGTCTCTTAATCGACACATTTTTGTGTTGTATTTTCAAATGTTCGTGTGCTGAGAAAAAAATGTCTGTGATGTGTACGCCCATTCTGTTCCATACAGGCCAGCTGTCTTAGCACTAGATGAAACACAGATTGATGTTAACACTGATCTTTGCTAAATTTACTGTCCGCAAGCATACTATCCATTATTGTTTCATTTACGAGTATAGGAGTCCAAATCTTTGACAGCAGATCAACTTTTAATAAGTTTGATGCTCTGTCTGATTCCATTTCCCGAATTTTTTCTTTGTACCCTCACATTGAAGTCGTTATTGCGGGCGACTTCAATGTACACAATACAAGTAAGCTCCGCTATTCAGGACAGACAATACCCAAAGGAAGACATGTTGAGATCTTTTGCTGAGATGCCCACCTTAATCAGCTTGTAAATGAGCTCACTCGAATACCAGATGTTCTTGGCCAAAATGCTCACAGTCTCGATTCGAAAAGAAAACCAAAAAGAACCAAATTCTTAAGGGTCCTCCCCTCCATCTACCGACCAATTGCACTCGTACTTACCTCCCAGCTTTTCAGCGTACTTTTAGATCTCACTACTTTTCACGGCAGACTTGTTACACAAAGGTTTTGGTGTAGAAGAACTTGGCTCTTTTTTTAACATTCATGTTTTTGGTGGAAGTGGGCGGATACCACGCCTCTGAATGGAAAACCTCAAATTTTATATTTTTTTCTTTGTGTGCAATTTAAGCCCTGCCACTTTACCAAATTTCATCGTTTTACAGCAGTCGGAAGTGCTCCATTCAACCAACACCAATTCGGAGAAAGTGGGCGGATACCACGCCCCTGAATGGAAAACTGTCCTTGAATAGCACTTGTATCGAAGAAGCTCTCAGTACTTAGTTTGTATGTCAACGGCGACCTTCATAAGAATGACCACATCCTCGAGACCGCCAAAAACGCTGCTAAATGCTTAGGATTTCTATATCGCTCGTAAGAAATATTTCATCCCTTTTGATCTGGCTACCATTTATAACGTGCTTATACGTTTTAAGCTTGAGGCAGGTGCTATCATGGAATCATTCTCATCTGTTGAACACCGTCGAAATGTTTCATGTCTTTTCTTGTTTTATCGCTCCTTTCACAATCAATGCTCACTCGCAGGAGCCAGTTGCATTCCGCCCCTCAATCAGTTCACCTGTTATACCCGTTTCGCTAGGAATGCTCATCAGTCCAACATCAAGCCCAACTTTGGACGTACATATTTCCCGATGACAACATAATGTGCTTCTGACTTTCTAGCCGACGGACCATTATGCAACGTTTCAATGCAACTTCTCTTGGTGTCCAAAATTTAATTCAAATCAAAATAAGACTGGATTACTTAGCTACCGAGCTTTTGGATGTTAACAAAGGAATTAGCAAGAGATGTCGATTGACGTCTTTAGCAATTATTTGGAAAAGTACTGTGCGTTACTCAGACATGAACGTTCAAAGCAATAGTTTTCGAAACTCGATTCAGCTACCTGCATACACCGATAATATTGGCATTCTGGACAAGGCAGAATGTCAGAGATGGTTTCAGCAGTTTGTAATTAAGCGCAGGTAGGTAGTGTTGTTGGTTCTGGTACTGGTAGTAAGGGAAGGTAAGGCATAGTAGATATATACATATGTTACGTACTCTGTTATTATGTCATCGTCAAAGAATGCTGTTCTACAGATAAATCTAGGAAGTCGAACTTATAGGTAATACTTCGAAATTGTTATGCACTATGTCTGTCTTGGATATGATGGTTTGACTTATGAAAACGACTCTAGCTTTGACATAAAACAAATTGTATGGCCAGGGCCAGTCCATTTTCCCTCTTTATTGTGCAGATACATGGATGATATGTGCAATAATGTGCATTGTTAAAACTGGGCAAGGAGCTATGAGGATTAGGTACTTGGATTGATTTTCATTTTCGCTTCGCTGCTTGTCCAGTAGAAGACAAAATTGGAAAGTATTGATTTCGTGTAGAAAAAAAATTCGAGGTTAAAGTCAACCCTTAAATCTTGATTATAGAGAATTTAGTCAACATTGCTAGGTCGCACTTAATGACAAGTTCAAGTTGGTAAGAGTTCCGAAAGCTATAAGATTGTGAGTATAAGTTTCTGGTTTTTCCTGGTCACAAAAGGGGCCTTCAATAACGTTGAAAATATTGCAATTCGACAAGCTCTATAGATTTTATCAATGTCAATCTGGTAGTGAAAAACTGGATAGACTGCATGCTTATAACGAGACTTATAAATCTAGACTGGGTAACAGAAAGATAAAAGTCAGGTCGTGTAGAAGTACTTCAGAGGGTGGAGTCTTATCTACCATGCTTTGGCTTCTTTATCTTGACCAGATCTTAGTTAAACTAAATCCGAGAGGAAATTTGCCCCTACTCTGTGCGAGCTCCTATGTATAAGCGGCCCTTGATAAGATCAGTAATTTGGACAGAAGCTGTGGACTGAACGTTAGCCCACTGAAGACAGAACCGGTGTTAGGCAAGCATTAACGAAGTTCCACTATTTGTTTCTGGAGATGCCAAAAATCCTGGCATTGTACCTCAATAGCAATCTACACTTGCAAGAGAATTGGTAATAAAATATATGGGGTCGCAGTCCCAGCACAGGTAGCACACTCTCGTCATATTCGTCGCAAGCCCCAATAATTAAGCTGTTGGTCGAAGACATTGGTCTTGTATTGTGACCCCAAATCAACTTATCGGTATATGTTGGCCCGATTAAAAACCCTGTATAGAAACTGGTTGGAACTGCCTCTCTCGTGTTCTCTGATGTTCTCTAGTGTTCTGTCTAATCCAATGCAACGTCTAAGACACTGCCTCTTAAACACCCGAATCCTTTTCTATTTGATATGTAGCAACATTTAACCGCACCGGGTGCTCACAGGCAATTATCGGCCGGATAAAAGCCATGCCATGCAAATGCCCTCCACTTTGTTGTCAAGCTTGGAAACAACGGTTTCGATAACGCAAAATCTCCTTTAACCCTGGTCAGAGCAGATTTTATGAATATTTCGAAATATAAATACTGATCCATCTAGATACCAAGGTACTTTGCTAAACTTTTATTGAACAGTGGCTGTTCATGTGGCCCTACGATCACTACCTTTTATCAACTTTTTTTCGTGTTTCGGCTCGGTGCAAAGGTGTGTTAAAAAGAATTGTTTTTAATTTCTGAAAGTTGATTTTCACCTATAATCTGATGACTCCGAGTTATGGAGCTTTTCTGTACACTATTACATAAATTGTCGGCATATACAGTTGTCTGAGTTAAACTACCTATCAGATCGCTGGTGTCAATTCTCCCTGCTGAAGTAAATTTTTACTTGCGACTTATATGTACTGTTAGGCAAGTTATGCATTCGGAAAAAAAAATTGGAGTCGAGATTTTGATCAAAGTTCACATTACGATGATAGCGAAGACTAAAAAAGTTGGTCTCGCAATTCTGTCGGTCTGTCGGTTCGACTACAGCCTAAACGCCTCCGCCGATTTTTTTCAAACTTAGTAGATACATACATATTTGTTTTGATTTTTCCCCCCCACATGCTTTTTTCTTTTTTTTTTTCAACCAAAAATAACGGTGCCTGCCATATGATTTTTTTTCGATATTTTATAAATATTTTTTTCTCAAAAACTGTCCCACAGATTTAAAAAAAAATTCAAGCTAGGTTGAAAAATAACTTTCCAAAAAATGGCTATTTTTGGTATCCCCTTGGAACCGATTTTGTCAAAAACGGTACCACCGATTTTGATCATTTTTTTATGTTAAGTCTCCCCAGCAGTTTCAATATTACTCGTATTGTGTATTCAAATATTCAAAACATTTTTTTTGGATTTTTAAAAAAATGTTCAAAATTTTTTTTATGAAAACTTAATATTTTGAAAACCCCATGCTCGGTTTTTATTTAAAACTTGATAAATAAAATTTTTTTAATAAAAAAAATAAAATGTAAGAAAAAAAAATGTATTTTTCCTAAAAATAACGGTACCCTCCATACAAATGTAAAAATATAGTTTTCGAAAATCGTATTTTTCTCGAAAACGGTTCCAAGAATTTTGCTAAATTTTTTGTTCTTTTGATTAATTTTTACGATCTATAATCAAACAAAAACAAATTTGAAATCAAGATACTACTGACTGTACCTACCATAGAACCGTAACTTCAAATTTAGAATTTCTCATTATCGACAAAACGGATTTTAATGAAATTTTTTATAGAGAAGCTTCTAAAAATTTTAAAAAACGTTGCATTTCAAAACTTTAAATAAAATAATTTTTGAGTTTTTGAAAAATAAAATAATTTTTGAGTTTTTGAAAAAAAAAATCTAGTTTTTTTTTTTGGAAAATTCGATATCTCAGAAACGGCTCAATATTTTTTTAAATTTAATTTTTATTTCAAAAATAATAAAAACCTTAAATTGGCGTACCAAAGTTTTTTCTTAGAAATGTTTTAATAAAAATTTTGTTTATAAAAGCTTATTTTTTTAGGAAACCAGTACAGACTTATAATTTTTGTTCTTGCATAAGCTAATATTTGCTTGAATCACGTGGCAGGAATTGGTTTAGTCTATTAAAAATGAATTCTTAGTCGTTTACATAAGAGCAAGTTCGTGCGACCCAGTCGTGCATTTTATTTTATCTACCTTTCGAATAGTTGAAGTTCTTTCCTAGCTGTCTTCGAGATGAAAAACCACACTGGGAATGAATAGCTGATCACTGGTCGCAGGAGCTACTTGTAGATTAATATCTTTGTCGGTTGGCTAAGACCTGATCTTCTTTTCAGCAATTGGTGCAAACGGCTGAAGGCTCAGCTGGCGTTTTTCAGAACATTTTTTGAGTGCTGGTTAAACCTTAGAAACTCATTAAAGTGCACTCCCAGGTACTTGACGTTTGGCTTTGCCGCTATGGTGGATCCTACAGGGAGTCTCAGGATCAGATTTCTGCAAATTTTTGCGGTGCGAATGCCTCTACCAGTTGAAGGTCTCCTGAAGCAGATAAGTTCCGATTTGGAAGTGTTGATTCGGATGCCCCATTTCTGATAGAATTACTCGTAGAAGAGTCTTTTGATGTGGGTTTCTACTTTTCGGACAGCGATTAGTGATGACATTGATGTGGCATAGGTGAGCGAGTCAGCAGCATACAGAAGGTTGGTCGGAAGTCATAAAGTGGTAGAGGAAGGGGCCTAGTTTTGAACCTTGGGTGACTCCAGCTCGGATGGTCTTCATGTTTGACTTGCATATCTAGCTGGACGAAAAATTTCCTGAAAGATAGGAAAGAAAAGAGAATTTTTATTAATGGAAGTGGTTTGTTGATTAGGCCGTCTATCCACACGCAACATCGAATGCTTTCTCGACATCCAGAAAGCATCCGACGCTTACACGATGATTGTTGAGGGCTGTGGTGATATCGTGTTAGAATTTTAGTAGTGGATGCAAGGTTGAGTGTTTTTCTTGAAAGCTGAATTGCATGTCAGAAAACGTCAAAAATGAAATTGCAAGATGTTCTTCAAACGCAAACTGCAAAAGTCAACTGTTCGAAAACCCAAAATGATTTTTTTTATGGAAAAGCAATATCTTCGATAACACAGTTTGCTAAAGCTTTATAATAAGTAAAAAATCGAGTTGACAAATAAAAATATTGATAAGCCAAAAAGCGTGTTCGTAAACGTCAAGTTCGCTGGCAAGAAAATTGATTGACTTTTATCAAACAGATTTAGTGCAAAACGAAAACGGTGGTTTACTTATGCTGGGTCCTTTCTTTTTCTAAATCAACGAAACAGGCACGAGTGTGATGCCTTTTTAGACTTGATCCATTGGAGGATGTCGCAAACCAGTTTAGACGTGGCATGTCCTGCTTTAAAACTGAACTTAGTTTCCGGTATGATATTGTTCTCCTCTCTTTTGGGCAGTGCTCTATTAATCACTTACTCCGCAGAGGACTAATTTAGATTTATGTTGAAATTTGCCCGAATTTTTGGCTCAGTGTAAAATGGAGTTTTCAAACACGTGCAAGTGTATAGGAGTAAATAACAAAAAAAAGCCTACTGCCTTTATGAACTGTTTTTCATTGTTTATTCACATTTTTAAAATGAATGAATGTCCTTGTGAAATTGTCGCTGAATTAGGTATATGTATATATATTTTTTTTTGTGTAGAACGCTCTAGGGACTTCTTAATTTTGTTTTCTTTTCTGTCTGTATTTGTTTTTATTTTGTTCTATTTGTTATCCTGTCTTTGAGTAATTTAATTTTTTTTCTTTCGTTTTAACTTATGGTAAACCATATTGTTCCAGGTTTCACCGGTACATCCAAAGTGAAGTGCGTACTCGCCCTAAGCAAGCATTAGATTTGTGTAAAAATGAGTTATATTTCAACCGAAAATAGGAATTTGGTTATGAGGAGGTTTGAAATGTCTGGTTTTTCGTACCACCTATATCATTGCTGTTATTATAATTGTAATTTGTTATATTTACTGAGTGATGACTTCCGCTTGTTAGCAGATATGCCAATTTAATTTTTTGTGGGTTCCCTAAAAAAATTTAATATTAATATTTATTTTTGCTGACGGAGCTGACCCATGGGATATCACAATTTTTAATATTTAAATTACAGCTTGATAAAAGACAAAAATATATATTTTTTTTTGATTAAAAAGGTAGCCTGACCTTTTCCAGAATTTATTTGTATCCTCAAGCGTTAATAGTATTCAAAAATGAGGGCAAGAGCGTTTTGGATATGATTCATTTATATTCGGAAGATGAGTATATCGCATATCATCCGCGTACGCACCAATATAACAATTTTGAAGAGGTAGAAAATCTAATGTAAAAACATTAAAGAGCGTAGGTGATAGGACAGAACCTTGACGAATGCCTGAAAAAAAAAACATTTTCCTGGACAATTAAATTCAATTCACTGCCACTGTATCACAAGCTCACTACATCAAGCAATACTTATCCCGTACATCTGGTATAAGGCAACCAATCTTAAGGCCATGCCAAATATTCAGAGACTGGCATAAAAATTTTCCTCTCACTTGCTCGACTCAATCTACCTATTCACGAAGGAGTTGGCGGCGAAAAGTGGTCTGCGACTTAAAGAGTGTACAAATTGGAAAAGTGGCCATTGTGGTCTAAACTTCACTGACTTAAACATTCAAACAGACTATACATATTTCACCGTACATACATTTTAACACCGTGGCACTAACAAATATATTCAACAGACGGTTTTAAAACGGAAGCTCGGATAAGGTCAGACATCTTCTCAGACAACCAGCCAATAAATAGATCGCTAAAGTTCCCAAACTTTTATAGTGTTTTCCAAGTAAAAGTTCTGACAGTTTGCGAGGCCGCAAAATAGCTTTGCACCTGTGAATTGTCAGAAAAGAACATTGATATCTTCATAGATAGCCAGGTGGAAATTAGAGCCATTTCGTCAATTGTCACGTACATAGTCAAAACCGCTTGCTCGTTTCCGTAGTGAATTAAGATTGCTGGGCGAAACAAATTCAGTCACCCTTCGATGTGTCCCGGGACACTGTGACATTTATGGAAATGGCTGGTTAGCTGGCCAAAAACGGTTCATCACTTGAATACAATTTTCCAAAGTTTCTTCAAGGCTGCAAATGACAGGTGATCAATAATTGACACCGGCCGGGTTTCAAGGAATCTTTGGCCAGATATATCAAAGAAAAAAACAGAGTATATACTGAAACTTAGCAGACCTCAATTGCCTCTCTTGGTTGGAAGCCTTGCGGGTCACAACTCAATCTGAACTCACACATGAGCAGAATGGACATCAGCACATCTGACTTACGTAGAGGGTGTCAGGACGAGTAAGTGGAAGAGGGCTCGTATCACTTCTTTTGTGAACGTCCCAGCCTAACCACAACAAGGATTTATATTTTACAATATACAAACACAATAAAAATACAATACAAATACAATACAAATACAATACAAATACAATACAAATACAATACAAATACAATACAAATACAATACAAATACAATACAAATACAATACAAATAAAATACAAATACAATACAAATACAATACAAATACAATACAAATACAATACAAATACAATACAAATACAATACAAATACAATACAAATACAATACAAATACAATACAAATACAATACAAATACAATACAATACAAATACAATACAAATACAATACAAATACAATACAAATACAATACAAATACAATACAAATACAATACAAATACAATACAAATACAATACAAATACAATACAAATACAATACAAATACAATACAAATACAATACAAATACAATACAAATACAATACAAATACAATACAAATACAATACAAATACAATACAAATACAATACAAATACAATACAAATACAATACAAATACAATACAAATACAATACAAATACAATACAAATACAATACAAATACAATACAAATACAATACAAATACAATACAAATACAATACAAATACAATACAAATACAATACAAATACAATACAAATACAATACAAATACAATACAAATACAATACAAATACAATACAAATACAATACAAATACAATACAAATACAATACAAATACAATACAAATACAATACAAATACAATACAAATACAATACAAATACAATACAAATACAATACAAATACAATACAAATACAATACAAATACAATACAAATACAATACAAATACAATACAAATACAATACAAATACAATACAAATACAATACAAATACAATACAAATACAATACAAATACAATACAAATACAATACAAATACAATACAAATACAATACAAATACAATACAAATACAATACAAATACAATACAAATACAATACAAATACAATACAAATACAATACAAATACAATACAAATACAATACAAATACAATACAAATACAATACAAATACAATACAAATACAATACAAATACAATACAAATACAATACAAATACAATACAAATACAATACAAATACAATACAAATACAATACAAATACAATACAAATACAATACAAATACAATACAAATACAATACAAATACAATACAAATACAATACAAATACAATACAAATACAATACAAATACAATACAAATACAATACAAATACAATACAAATACAATACAAATACAATACAAATACAATACAAATACAATACAAATACAATACAAATACAATACAAATACAATACAAATACAATACAAATACAATACAAATACAATACAAATACAATACAAATACAATACAAATACAATACAAATACAATACAAATACAATACAAATACAATACAAATACAATACAAATACAATACAAATACAATACAAATACAATACAAATACAATACAAATACAATACAAATACAATACAAATACAATACAAATACAATACAAATACAATACAAATACAATACAAATACAATACAAATACAATACAAATACAATACAAATACAATACAAATACAATACAAATACAATACAAATACAATACAAATACAATACAAATACAATACAAATACAATACAAATACAATACAAATACAATACAAATACAATACAAATACAATACAAAAACAATACAAATACAATACAAATACAATACAAATACAATACAAATACAATACAAATACAATACAAATACAATACAAATACAATACAAATACAATACAAATACAATACAAATACAAATACAATACAAATACAATACAAATACAATACAAATACAATACAAATACAATACAAATACAATACAAATACAATACAAATACAATACAAATACAATACAAATACAATACAAATACAATACAAATACAATACAAATACAATACAAATACAATACAAATACAATACAAATACAATACAAATACAATACAAATACAATACAAATACAATACAAATACAATACAAATACAATACAAATACAATACAAATACAATACAAATACAATACAAATACAATACAAATACAATACAAATACAATACAAATACAATACAAATACAATACAAATACAATACAAATACAATACAAATACAATACAAATACAATATGTATGTATGTATGTGTATTGTATGTGTATTGTATGTGTATTGTATGTGTATTGTATGTGTATTGTATGTGTATTGTATTTGTATTGTATGTGTATTGTATGTGTATTGTATGTGTATTGTATGTGTATTGTATGTGTATTGTATGTGTATTGTATTTGTATTGTATGTGTATTGTATATGTGTATTGTATGTGTATTGAATTTGTATTGTACGTGTATTGTATGTGTATTGTATGTGTATTGTATGTGTATTGTATGTGTATTGTATGTGTATTGTATGTGTATTGTATGTGTATTGTATGTGTATTGTATGTGTATTGTATGTGTATTGTATGTGTATTGTATGTGTATTGTATGTATATTGTATGTGTATTGTATGTGTATTGTATGTGTATTGTATGTGTATTGTATGTGTATTGTATGTGTATTGTATGTGTATTGTATGTGCATTGTATGTGTATTGTATGTGTATTGTATGTGTATTGTATGTGTATTGTATGTGTATTGTATGTGTATTGTATGTGTATTGTATGTGTATTGTATGTGTATTGTATGTGTATTGTATGTGTATTGTATGTGTATTGTATGTGTATTGTATGTGTATTGTATTTGTATTGTATGTGTATTGTATTTGTATTGTATGTGTATTGAATTTGTATTGTATGTGTATTGTATGTGTATTGTATGTGTATTGTATGTGTATTGTATGTGTATTGTATGTGTATTGTATGTGTATTGTATGTGTATTGTATGTGTATTGTATGTGTATTGTATGTGTATTGTATGTGTATTGTATGTGTATTGTATGTGTATTGTATGTGTATTGTATGTGTATTGTATGTGCATTGTATGTGTATTGTATGTGTATTGTATGTGTATTGTATGTATATTGTATGTGTATTGTATGTGTATTGTATGTGTATTGTATGTGTATTGTATGTGTATTGTATGTGCATTGTATGTGTATTGTATGTGTATTGTATGTGTATTGTATGTGTATTGTATGTGTATTGTATGTGTATTGTATGTGTATTGTATGTGTATTGTATGTGTATTGTATGTGTATTGTATGTGTATTGTATGTGTATTGTATGTGCATTGTATGTGTATTGTATGTGTATTGTATGTGTATTGTATGTGTATTGTATGTGTATTGTATTGTATTTGTATTGTATTTGTATTGTATTTGTATTGTATTTGTATTGTATTTGTATTGTATTTGTATTGTATTTGTATTGTATTTGTATTGTATTTGTATTGTATTTGTATTGTATTTGTATTGTATTTGTATTGTATTTGTATTGTATTTGTATTGTATTTGTATTGTATTTGTATTGTATTTGTATTGTATTTGTATTGTATTTGTATTGTATTTGTATTGTATTTGTATTGTATTTGTATTGTATTTGTATTGTATTTGTATTGTATTTGTATTGTATTTGTATTGTATTTGTATTGTATTTGTATTGTATTTGTATTGTATTTGTATTGTATTTGTATTGTATTTGTATTGTATTTGTATTGTATTTGTATTGTATTTGTATTGTATTTGTATTGTATTTGTATTGTATTTGTATTGTATTTGTATTGTATTTGTATTGTATTTGTATTGTATTTGTATTGTATTTGTATTGTATTTGTATTGTATTTGTATTTGTATTGTATTTGTATTGTATTTGTATTGTATTTGTATTGTATTTGTATTGTATTTGTATTGTATTTGTATTGTATTTGTATTGTATTTGTATTGTATTTGTATTGTATTTGTATTGTATTTGTATTGTATTTGTATTGTATTTGTATTGTATTTGTATTGTATTTGTATTGTATTTGTATTGTATTTGTATTGTATTTGTATTGTATTTGTATTGTATTTGTATTGTATTTGTATTGTATTTGTATTGTATTTGTATTGTATTTGTATTGTATTTGTATTGTATTTGTATTGTATTTGTATTGTATTTGTATTGTATTTGTATTGTATTTGTATTGTATTTGTATTGTATTTGTATTGTATTTGTATTGTATTTGTATTGTATTTGTATTGTATTTGTATTGTATTTGTATTGTATTTGTATTGTATTTGTATTGTATTTGTATTGTATTTGTATTGTATTTGTATTGTATTTGTATTGTATTTGTATTGTATTTGTATTGTATTTGTATTGTATTTGTATTGTATTTGTATTGTATTTGTATTGTATTTGTATTGTATTTGTATTGTATTTGTATTGTATTTGTATTGTATTTGTATTGTATTTGTATTGTATTTGTATTGTATTTGTATTGTATTTGTATTGTATTTGTATTGTATTTGTATTGTATTTGTATTGTATTTGTATTGTATTTGTATTGTATTTGTATTGTATTTGTATTGTATTTGTATTGTATTTGTATTGTATTTGTATTGTATTTGTATTGTATTTGTATTGTATTTGTATTGTATTTGTATTGTATTTGTATTGTATTTGTATTGTATTTGTATTGTATTTGTATTGTATTTGTATTGTATTTGTATTGTATTTGTATTGTATTTGTATTGTATTTGTATTGTATTTGTATTGTATTTGTATTGTATTTGTATTGTATTTGTATTGTATTTGTATTGTATTTGTATTGTATTTGTATTGTATTTGTATTGTATTTGTATTGTATTTGTATTGTATTTGTATTGTATTTGTATTGTATTTGTATTGTATTTGTATTGTATTTGTATTGTATTTGTATTGTATTTGTATTGTATTTGTATTGTATTTGTATTGTATTTGTATTGTATTTGTATTGTATTTGTATTGTATTTGTATTGTATTTGTATTGTATTTGTATTGTATTTGTATTGTATTTGTATTGTATTTGTATTGTATTTGTATTGTATTTGTATTGTATTTGTATTGTATTTGTATTGTATTTGTATTGTATTTGTATTGTATTTGTATTGTATTTGTATTGTATTTGTATTGTATTTGTATTGTATTTGTATTGTATTTGTATTGTATTTGTATTGTATTTGTATTGTATTTGTATTGTATTTGTATTGTATTTGTATTGTATTTGTATTGTATTTGTATTGTATTTGTATTGTATTTGTATTGTATTTGTATTGTATTTGTATTGTATTTGTATTGTATTTGTATTGTATTTGTATTGTATTTGTATTGTATTTGTATTGTATTTGTATTGTATTTGTATTGTATTTGTATTGTATTTGTATTGTATTTGTATTGTATTTGTATTGTATTTGTATTGTATTTGTATTGTATTTGTATTGTATTTGTATTGTATTTGTATTGTATTTGTATTGTATTTGTATTGTATTTGTATTGTATTTGTATTGTATTTGTATTGTATTTGTATTGTATTTGTATTGTATTTGTATTGTATTTGTATTGTATTTGTATTGTATTTGTATTGTATTTGTATTGTATTTGTATTGTATTTGTATTGTATTTGTATTGTATTTGTATTGTATTTGTATTGTATTTGTATTGTATTTGTATTGTATTTGTATTGTATTTGTATTGTATTTGTATTGTATTTGTATTGTATTTGTATTGTATTTGTATTGTATTTGTATTGTATTTGTATTGTATTTGTATTGTATTTGTATTGTATTTGTATTGTATTTGTATTGTATTTGTATTGTATTTGTATTGTATTTGTATTGTATTTGTATTGTATTTGTATTGTATTTGTATTGTATTTGTATTGTATTTGTATTGTATTTGTATTGTATTTGTATTGTATTTGTATTGTATTTGTATTGTATTTGTATTGTATTTGTATTGTATTTGTATTGTATTTGTATTGTATTTGTATTGTATTTGTATTGTATTTGTATTGTATTTGTATTGTATTTGTATTGTATTTGTATTGTATTTGTATTGTATTTGTATTGTATTTGTATTGTATTTGTATTGTATTTGTATTGTATTTGTATTGTATTTGTATTGTATTTGTATTGTATTTGTATTGTATTTGTATTGTATTTGTATTGTATTTGTATTGTATTTGTATTGTATTTGTATTGTATTTGTATTGTATTTGTATTGTATTTGTATTGTATTTGTATTGTATTTGTATTGTATTTGTATTGTATTTGTATTGTATTTGTATTGTATTTGTATTGTATTTGTATTGTATTTGTATTGTATTTGTATTGTATTTGTATTGTATTTGTATTGTATTTGTATTGTATTTGTATTGTATTTGTATTGTATTTGTATTGTATTTGTATTGTATTTGTATTGTATTTGTATTGTATTTGTATTGTATTTGTATTGTATTTGTATTGTATTTGTATTGTATTTGTATTGTATTTGTATTGTATTTGTATTGTATTTGTATTGTATTTGTATTGTATTTGTATTGTATTTGTATTGTATTTGTATTGTATTTGTATTGTATTTGTATTGTATTTGTATTGTATTTGTATTGTATTTGTATTGTATTTGTATTGTATTTGTATTGTATTTGTATTGTATTTGTATTGTATTTGTATTGTATTTGTATTGTATTTGTATTGTATTTGTATTGTATTTGTATTGTATTTGTATTGTATTTGTATTGTATTTGTATTGTATTTGTATTGTATTTGTATTGTATTTGTATTGTATTTGTATTGTATTTGTATTGTATTTGTATTGTATTTGTATTGTATTTGTATTGTATTTGTATTGTATTTGTATTGTATTTGTATTGTATTTGTATTGTATTTGTATTGTATTTGTATTGTATTTGTATTGTATTTGTATTGTATTTGTATTGTATTTGTATTGTATTTGTATTGTATTTGTATTGTATTTGTATTGTATTTGTATTGTATTTGTATTGTATTTGTATTGTATTTGTATTGTATTTGTATTGTATTTGTATTGTATTTGTATTGTATTTGTATTGTATTTGTATTGTATTTGTATTGTATTTGTATTGTATTTGTATTGTATTTGTATTGTATTTGTATTGTATTTGTATTGTATTTGTATTGTATTTGTATTGTATTTGTATTGTATTTGTATTGTATTTGTATTGTATTTGTATTGTATTTGTATTGTATTTGTATTGTATTTGTATTGTATTTGTATTGTATTTGTATTGTATTTGTATTGTATTTGTATTGTATTTGTATTGTATTTGTATTGTATTTGTATTGTATTTGTATTGTATTTGTATTGTATTTGTATTGTATTTGTATTGTATTTGTATTGTATTTGTATTGTATTTGTATTGTATTTGTATTGTATTTGTATTGTATTTGTATTGTATTTGTATTGTATTTGTATTGTATTTGTATTGTATTTGTATTGTATTTGTATTGTATTTGTATTGTATTTGTATTGTATTTGTATTGTATTTGTATTGTATTTGTATTGTATTTGTATTGTATTTGTATTGTATTTGTATTGTATTTGTATTGTATTTGTATTGTATTTGTATTGTATTTGTATTGTATTTGTATTGTATTTGTATTGTATTTGTATTGTATTTGTATTGTATTTGTATTGTATTTGTATTGTATTTGTATTGTATTTGTATTGTATTTGTATTGTATTTGTATTGTATTTGTATTGTATTTGTATTGTATTTGTATTGTATTTGTATTGTATTTGTATTGTATTTGTATTGTATTTGTATTGTATTTGTATTGTATTTGTATTGTATTTGTATTGTATTTGTATTGTATTTGTATTGTATTTGTATTGTATTTGTATTGTATTTGTATTGTATTTGTATTGTATTTGTATTGTATTTGTATTGTATTTGTATTGTATTTGTATTGTATTTGTATTGTATTTGTATTGTATTTGTATTGTATTTGTATTGTATTTGTATTGTATTTGTATTGTATTTGTATTGTATTTGTATTGTATTTGTATTGTATTTGTATTGTATTTGTATTGTATTTGTATTGTATTTGTATTGTATTTGTATTGTATTTGTATTGTATTTGTATTGTATTTGTATTGTATTTGTATTGTATTTGTATTGTATTTGTATTGTATTTGTATTGTATTTGTATTGTATTTGTATTGTATTTGTATTGTATTTGTATTGTATTTGTATTGTATTTGTATTGTATTTGTATTGTATTTGTATTGTATTTGTATTGTATTTGTATTGTATTTGTATTGTATTTGTATTGTATTTGTATTGTATTTGTATTGTATTTGTATTGTATTTGTATTGTATTTGTATTGTATTTGTATTGTATTTGTATTGTATTTGTATTGTATTTGTATTGTATTTGTATTGTATTTGTATTGTATTTGTATTGTATTTGTATTGTATTTGTATTGTATTTGTATTGTATTTGTATTGTATTTGTATTGTATTTGTATTGTATTTGTATTGTATTTGTATTGTATTTGTATTGTATTTGTATTGTATTTGTATTGTATTTGTATTGTATTTGTATTGTATTTGTATTGTATTTGTATTGTATTTGTATTGTATTTGTATTGTATTTGTATTGTATTTGTATTGTATTTGTATTGTATTTGTATTGTATTTGTATTGTATTTGTATTGTATTTGTATTGTATTTGTATTGTATTTGTATTGTATTTGTATTGTATTTGTATTGTATTTGTATTGTATTTGTATTGTATTTGTATTGTATTTGTATTGTATTTGTATTGTATTTGTATTGTATTTGTATTGTATTTGTATTGTATTTGTATTGTATTTGTATTGTATTTGTATTGTATTTGTATTGTATTTGTATTGTATTTGTATTGTATTTGTATTGTATTTGTATTGTATTTGTATTGTATTTGTATTGTATTTGTATTGTATTTGTATTGTATTTGTATTGTATTTGTATTGTATTTGTATTGTATTTGTATTGTATTTGTATTGTATTTGTATTGTATTTGTATTGTATTTGTATTGTATTTGTATTGTATTTGTATTGTATTTGTATTGTATTTGTATTGTATTTGTATTGTATTTGTATTCTATTTGTATTCTATTTGTATTGTATTTGTATTGTATTTGTATTGTATTTGTATTGTATTTGTATTGTATTTGTATTGTATTTGTATTGTATTTGTATTGTATTTGTATTGTATTTGTATTGTATTTGTATTGTATTTGTATTGTATTTGTATTGTATTTGTATTGTATTTGTATTGTATTTGTATTGTATTTGTATTGTATTTGTATTGTATTTGTATTGTATTTGTATTGTATTTTTTATACCGTTGTCTTAAAAAAAACGTGATGGGAAAAAACTAAAAATGCTATCTACCAAGTTTAAAGAAAATCGTCCGAGTCGTTTAGGCTATAGTCGAACAAACAGGAAGACAAAAGTGCGAGGACCCCCTTTTTTATCTTTGCTATAATCGTATTGTCAAGTATGATCAAAATCTCGAGTTCGATTTTTTTATGAATGCATAACTTGCATGTACAGTGCAGGAATTCATAAACTAAAGTATACACAAAGATGAATACCAGAATGTTCATTACCAACTCAAGTGCCTCAATACTCTCAATAAACAAAACACCAAAGCATTCACAATTCAGGAAAAGACTTAACGACATAAAACCTGGACCAGACACCTTCAAACAAATTAACCAAATTTTAGGAAAGAAATCTCCTATACTTGGTGAACTACAACATAATGACGTCGTCCTTGCGTCTGACCAAGAAAACAACGAATGCTTTTGCAGAGGCTTGATTAGGGAATACGAAACAAATCGTTTTCAATTCGATACTTCCTTTTCGACTCGTCTCGATTTGATCAATTATTGAATTTGAAGCGAGTCGTAAATTATACTTCCAAGATTTCCAGATAATTGATAGCTGAATACATACATTATGTATGTAATGTATATATTTTTCAAAAAAATTATTTGTGCGAGCTGAATAAAAATATTTTTCAAACAAAATTATTTGTGCGAGGTGCACTTTGGAATAAAATTAATATTTAAATTAAAAAACTCTAAAATGTTGCTTGTATATGCCGAACGTGTAGAAATAGAAGAATCCTCGAAAATAAGAAGTGCTTCCTCACCTCTTGAGCTTCCTTGCTTTGAGTAAGTGTTTTTGTGTTAGAGGTGTTTGTTTTTTGGTTTTTGTCCGAGAAACAAAACCTATCGGAAATTCATGCTGTAATCACTAATCCAGCAGACTCAATCCATATACGGTAACTCAAACAAATCCTCGGGACCACACAAGATCTCTAATTTTATTATCAGAAAACTACCTTCAACCGAAATTGTTATTTTCACAATTATTTTGAATAATCATATCAACTACAATTATTTCCCAAATAAATGGAAAATAGCCGAGATATTCCTAATACCAAAAAAGTCAGGAGGAAATTATATAAGCAATTTCCGATCAATCTCCCTCCTCCCTAACCTCAACAAACTTCTTGAAATGCTGATACTTTTCAAACTCCGCTCATTATGCTCTTCAATGGGAATAGTGCAGCATAACCAATTTGGGTTTAAAGCATTCCACTCCACCTTCGACCCGTTGTTGAAGCTCCACGCTGATACAACTCTGATTCTCAAGAAAAAAGAGACCACTGTAGGATGTCTGCTTGATATTCATAAAGCATTCGACTCTGTTTGGATGGATGGTCAGGTTTTCCAATTGAAGTCTCTTTACTTGCGTAGACATCTTATCCTCATCATCCATAGTTTCCTCACTAACCGTAAGTTTTACGTATACGCGTGGGAACTTATTGCTTTCCTATATGGTTCACAAATAGCCAAACTTATTTAAAAAACTTGCAATTTGACCAAAAAGCTCTCCGCCATTCATCGAAAACTCAACTCTTACCGCTATTATAGCAATGAAAGGCTGTACAAAGTATCAGGAACTGTTCCGATTGACAAATATGTCTACAATCTTAGCACTTAGTTGCTGAAAAAAAAACCCAACCCATCCCAGTCCTCTTATTAATATTAATCACAGGTAACGCAGCCACAGACGACCGATATCTCCAGGTTGTAGAGCACCTGGAGATATCGGTCTTGGAGTGCGTAACTGGAGGCAGCTAGCTAGGGACCGAGCTAGCTGGAGGGGCTTGTTGGTTGAGGCCTTAGTCCACTCTGGACTGTGAGCGCCATCTAAAGTAAAGTAAGTAAGCAGGAACGCAGCACAACAGAGGTTAAAGCCACCAAAAGACCAACCAGCAGTCAATAATGACCTATATCTACCCACCCCTTCATCACCACACTAGCAAACGACCTTTAGCACTGCTCAAGCCAATAGTCCAGTCAAAGCGTCATTTGACCTTGCGCGCAGAGGCATGGTCTATTTTTTTTTTATGGATCGATAGGTGCTTATGAGAAAAGCTTAAAACCAAATTTGCACCACATGACAACTTTTTTTACCAAAGTTATTGATAAAAATGTGTTTTGTGTCATTTTTTGGTCATTTGCGAATATCTCAGCTCCACTATATCGTACAAACAAAAATTAAACATGTTTTTATTCCTAATAAGATTATCTATTATGTTATAAAAAAAAACAATTTGTTTAAACAATTGAAAAAAAAGTTATAGTAAGTTAAAATAATTTTTTGTTGTTTAAAAATCACTTTTTCGTGATTATTAAGAAAAAAGCTCATTCAACGATGAAATTTTTATTTTTTATTATTAAAGTTCTTGTAATTCCCTACAATAAAAAAAAATTCAACACTCTACGATGAACGAAAGCCGAGTAATAAATTATTCAACATAGGTAAGTCAGCGCACCCACGCATTTTAGGATTTTATGTTTTAATTAATATCTCAGCCCCAGTATGCCGCAAAGTGAAAATAAAAAACTGTATTGCTAATAACAATATTTTCTATCAACTTGCATTTAATTTAATATGTTTGAGAAAAAACATAAAAAGTTACCGTTGAATTTACGTTTTTTTTTTCTTGTTTTTATTACCTTTTTTCATAGTTATTGCGAAAAAAACTGTATTTTACGGTAAATATTTTTCAGTTTTGGATTTTTATCTTATAGTCCTGCTAATTTTCTTCAAATTAAAAAAAAATTAGTCCATTACGACAAACGGGAGCCAAGATATTCATGATTTAAAAACTTAGGAAAGCTTACAATTTAGTATTTTAACCTTGTAGCTTGTAATTTTGGTGTCGCCAGCAACAATAAGCAACAAATATGTGTAAGTATGTGTGGGGTGTTTGAAGGATACCAATATATCTTGTTGCTGGCGACACCAAAATTACAAGCTACAAGGGTAAAATACTAAATTGTAAGCTTTCCGAAGTTTTTAAATCATGAATATCTTGGCTCCCGTTTGTCATAATGGACTAATTTTTTTTTAATTTGAAGAAAATTAGCAGGACTATAAGATAAAAATCCAAAACTGAAAAATATTTACCGTAAAATACAGTTTTTTTCGCAATAACTATGAAAAAAGGTATTAAAAACAAGAAAAATAAAATGCACGACTGGATCGCACGAACTTGCTCTTATGTAAAAGTACTTTGGAATTTAAGATACATTTTATAAATATAAAACATGGATTTAATGTGAGATAATAATGTTCAAATGCATAAAATTGCCGTCTGTTTTCCGGAAAAGTATGAATTTATGCAAATAAACATTAAAAAATCGTTTTATTATTAAATAAAATTTTTATATAAGAAATTTCTCTAAAATTTTTCAAGAAAAAAATGTCGAATGCGAATTTTAAGTATTAAATAATATTGGTCTTAGGAAATAATTTCAAAAAATAATCGTTCATAGGTTTTGAAGATATTGATTTAATTTTTTTTTTTTAAACCCAATAAATATTTTTTCGAATATTTTTATATACAATATTATTTTAAACTTAAGGGGACTCCCGCTAAAAATTTTGGGTTAAAATCCTCAGAGCCGTTAATGAGAAAGTCGAAAATAAAAAAAACGGGTCTATGGCAGGTACCCCTAATAACATTTCCCCCCAAATTTTTTTTGACCAAAATATAGTCCATGTCCATAATATCACACCTAATTTTTTTTTATCAAAATCGTTAGAGCCGTTTTCGAGATAAATAAGATTTTGCATTACGGGTGTATGGGGGGTACCCTTAGTTTTGGAGCTAAAAAAAAATTTCAATTTTTCCTCTAGCGAATCACCGAAGACTCTTAACTACCGAGATTGAAAGAAATAGGTCCAGTGGTTTAGGCTGTAGTGAGAGGTACAGACATACAGACACACTGAAACATGTTTTTTGTGTACTAAATGTTCCTTAAAATTTTTATAAAAAAAATTGATATGCGAATTGTTAGTATTTAATAAAATACATTTTAAAACGTAATTTAAAAATTTAATCGTGTATCGGTTTTCAAGATATTGAATTTTCAAAAAAAAAATTGTATTATTTTTTTAAAAATCCAAAAACTATTTTTTCGAAAAAATTTTTAGTTTATATTTTTTAAAATGCAAAGCAGCTCCTGCATAAAAATTTTGGTTAAAATCGTTAGAGCCGTTGGTGAGAAATTCGAAAATCAAAAAAACCGTTCTATGGCAGGTACCCCTAATAACATTTCCCCCCAAATTTTTTTTTCACCAAAATATAGTCCATGTCCATAATATCACACTTAATTTTTTTTATCAAAATCGTTAGAGCCGTTTTCGAGATAAATAACATTTTGTATTACGGGTGTACGGGGGGTACCCTTAGTTTTGGAGCTAAAAAAAAAATTCAATTTCTCCTCTAGGGAATCACCGAAGACCCTTAACTACCGAGTTCGAAGAAAATACCTCCGGTAGTTTAGGCTGTAGTTCGAGGTACAGACATACAGACATACAGACAGACAGACGGAATTGTCGGACCCACTTTTTTCGTCTTCGCTATCATCGTAATGTCAACTTTGATTAAAATCTCGAGTTCGATTTTTTTTCCAAATGCAGAACTTGCCCTATAGTACCTATATCGCAAGTAAAAACGTTGAAACCAACGGTAACTTTTTATGTTTTTGCTCAAACATATTTAATTAAATGCAAGTTGATAGAAAATATTGTTATTAGCAATACAGTTTCTTATTTTCACTTTGCGACATACTGGGGCTGAGATATTAATTAAAACATAAAATCCTAAAATGCGTGGGTGCGCTGACTTACCTATGTTCAATAATTTATTACTCGGCTTTCGTTCATCGTAGTGTTGATTTTTTTTTAAATTGTAGGGAATTACAAGAACTTTAATAATAAAAAATAAAAATTTCATCGTTAAATGAGCTTTTTTCTTAATAATCACGAAAAAGTGATTTTTAAACAACAAAAAATTATTTTAACTTACTATAACTTTTTTTTCATTTGTTTAAACAAATGTTTTTTTTTAGAACGTAATAGATAATGTTATTAGGAATAAATACATGTTTAATTTTTGTTTGTAGGAGATAGTAGAGCTGAGATATTCGCAAATGAACAAAAAATGACACAAAACACATTTTTACCAATAACTTTGGTAAAAAAGTTGTCGTGTGGTGCAAATTTGGTTTTAAGCTTTTCTCATAAGCACCTATCGATCCATGCAAAAAAAATAGACCATGCCTCTGCGCGCAAGGTCAGGCCCTTTTTCATGACGCTTTGACTGGACTACAACGTGAAGATCATAAATCTAAAAAAAAACCATGTTAGACTTAAGGCACTTATGTTATTCAAATGTAAACAGAAAACATAACCAACCTAACGAAGAAATGCCCCTTCTGTGCTCGTGGGTCGCACGAACTTGCTCCTATGTAATAGACTAGGAATTTGAAAAACGAATGTTATTAGAAAAAACTGTTCATAAGGATAAAATTATCATCATTTTTTAAATTATTTTAGCAGTAAAAGAGACAAAAACAGAATGCTATGCAAATATGAATTTATACAAGAACAAAAATTATAAGTCGTTGTAGTGGTTTCTTAATAAAATAAGGTTTTATTTATAAAATTTTTAAAATATTAAAAAAAAAAACTTGGTACGTCAACTTTAGGTTTTTATTATTGTACGAACGAAAATTAAATTTCCAAAAAAAAAAATATTTTTGAGATATCGAATTTTCCAAAAAAAAATGATTTTTTTTTTCAAAAATTCAAAAAATATTCTTTTTTAAAGTTTTTAAATGCAATGTTTCTTAAAGTTTTTAGAGGCATCTCTATGGAAAATTTCATTAAAATCCGTTATGTCGATAATGAGAAATTCAAAATTTTAAAAAATCGTTCTATGGTAGGTACAGTCAGTGATGTCTTGTTATCAAAATTGAATTGTTTGAATTAAATTATAGAACTTAAAGCCTAGTACGCAGATCGGGAAAAATTTTGTCTCCCATACATTTTTTTTCTTGGGACAAATTTTGTCTCGGATATTTGTCCGAGCAGTACGCAGTTCGCGCGCAAAATTCATACTATTGTGAATTGCTCTTCAAAATGTCTCCACTAAATTTTGCCAAGAAAAAGAATGATACAAGCATTATTTTGCGGGACAAATTTTGACAGCCACCGTATTTCCGAAAGTGATTTTTGTCATTTCTGGTTTTATGTAAAAGGTACTGATGCTTGTCTTGAGATCATCAAGAGGAGATTCCAAAAAGGTATGAACGACTTTTGTAAGACAACCCGTTCCAGAGATACACTAAAAAACACATTAAATTAGATTTCATCTCTCCAACTTCAAATTTTTGCGCGAGATTTGGAAAAGTTTTGTAGAGATTAAAATTGTAGAGATAAAATTTGTCTTGTCTCGATCTGCGTACTAGGCTTTAAAATCAATCGAAAGACTAAAAATTTAAGCAAAATTCTCGGAACCGTTTTCGAGAAAAATACGATTTTCGAAAACCATTTTTTAACATTTGTATCGAAGGTACCGTTATTTTAAGATAAAATCATTTTTTTCTCATATCTTGTAGATTATTTTAAGAAACTTTTATTTATAAAGTTTTAAAAAAATCGAGCGTAAGCTTTTCGAAATATTGAGTTTTCAAAAAAAATTTTTGAATTTTTTTTATAAAATCCAAAAATTTCTTGTTTGAAAATTTGAATACACAATAATATTGAAACTGCTGGGAAGCCTTAACATAAAAAAACTGATCAAAATCGGTTGTACCGTTTTTGAGTAAATCAAAAACAAAAAATGGTTCCAAGGGGGGTACCAAAAATAATAATTTCTTGGAAATTTTTTTCATCCATTACCTAGGTTTAAGTAAATGAAATTTTATGATTTTTTTTTTAAAGAATCTGTGGGACAGTTTTTGAGAAAAAAAAATATTTTTAAAATTTCGAAAAAAAATCGTATGGCAGGTACCGTTATTTTTGGTCTTAAAAAATCAAATCAAAAAACATCCAGGGGAGAGAAAATAAAACCCATATCTACCAAGTTTAAAGAAAATCGGCCGAGCCGTTTAGCTGTAGTCGAACAGACAGACAGACAGACAGTCAGAATTGTGAGACCCACTTTTTTGGTCTTCGCTATTATCGTAATGTCAACTTCGATCAAAATCTTGAGTTCGATTTTTTTTTCCGAATGCATAACTTGCCTTATAGTACTTATAAGTCGCCAGTAAAAACATTAGACTTAAGAGATTAATTAATTATTGTATATATTGAATTAATTCCTCATCTTCTATGTGTGTTTATGCCCAGCTCTTTCCCATAGACGTAGTATCCATCTTGGAGAGTTTTTCTTCGCAAACCTAGTGATCTAATTAATATACACATAGCTACAAATGGTTCAACGATTAGGGAGAAAATCTTTATATTCATGTGGTATCGCTATGGACCAATTCTGGTCTAAGTGTGTCAGTTGCGTTGCTGGCAGCTACTTCAACCTAACCTTACCTATATTGATGATTAATTTCGCATATAATAACGATATATGTTTGTACATGTATATACATATTATTTTCATATGTACGATGTATGTACATATGTATGTACATATATAACGATATCTTACACATTATATCGAATTCCCAGAAATGAAGCAAAAGTATAGCAGATGGAAAATTTCGATCAGCCGGATCTGCTGCCTTAGTGCCTTATCTGGCTATTCTCGGTTAAAAATGGTTTCTTAATATTGATTTACCTAACTACATAATATTTTTAGAAGATATCATTACAAGGTATACAAATTTCGGTAAACTTATAAATATCGCATAACCTATCTAAAGCTATCTACTTCCGAAGCAACTCCGGAAATACTTTTCTAACATTCCATCCTCAATAAAAATATATGGATATCTCACCAAAACACTTCACCAAATAAAATAAAAAAGAAGCAACAATTAAAGTAAATAAATCAATAAATAAGTCGGCTCTTTTATGATCGCATTGGTAAAAGTGAATACCAGACATATAAGAACGCCCCATCATCCAACACTGAAGTTACCTATTCAAAGACTCCAAACTATACTTACAGTCACAGACACTGTTCAAAGAGCGCAAATGCTTCCTTATCTGGATTGTTAATTTTTCGTTCATAATATAAAACCTATGAATCACAGTTATTGACCCTCCCTTAACACTTGCATATGTTATTGGATAGTCTTCCAATAAGTCCCCCTTTATTATCGAGGGGGCTTCAAATCTATGAAGAATGATCATCCTATGTTTTGTATACCTAACAAAAATTGAAAACGCGTGCTGTTTTGGCTTGAAAATTGGAATTCGCACACGTGTGCGCACAAACTGTCAACTTCTCTGCCGCCAAAAAAAAAAAACGAAAAACAATATTTACAAAAGCAACAACAACAAAAGAGTTAATTGTGCTAACAACAAAACATCATCGTGTGTGCTCCACTCGAAGCTTTATCAGCGAAGCTAATGCCACCGATACCAAATTTGAATCCGAATCGCAATTAGCATTTTAGCAATTTGAATTTATAAGAGAATGCATTTCCAGTTGCAAAAAAAAAGTTTAATTTATTTATACTTAAATTTTTTGTTTTGTTGGTTTATTATGTCGTTCGATTAAATTTTTTTATTTAAAATTCCAACACGTATCAGTAGTGGTTGTGGTTTCGAAGTTTTTTTTTTTTTTGTTCATCTACCGGACACACCCTACCGGGACGATTGATAACTATAGCTACTCATACACACAGAATCCCTCAATTCACGACGACGACGGTTTTCACTTTCTTTCGTCAAGAAAAAGTGTGCTGGACCTGCTAATAGCCTTCATTTTGGCACAACTTTTCTGACATCGTTCCATCTTGTTGATTGATGACGAAAACAAATGGAGTTCTTTCTTTAGCATCACAGGGGGTAGTATTTTTTCAGAACAACGAGATAGGTAGATAAGACTCAAGGCTTCAGTTTGGATGCTTGAAATCTTGAGTACTATCAGTAAGCCATTAAGTTGGCCATTAGGTGATCTTCAGAGATCAGAGATGAAAGCGTTTAAATTTGTTGACGTTGTTAAACCGTTAAATAAGTAAGTTGGAACGAAACTTTAATTTTTAGCAGACTTGTATTTTACATATACATCGAACACCTCTCGGAAACCAGATTAATCAGACCTTGGACATATTATTATCATATTAATAAAACCCCCGACGTCGAATCGAATAGAATCGTAGAAAGAGTCTTGTTTTCGTGTTTGTTTTTAGCTTGATGCGGCTTAGAGTTCAGTGTGTTTTTTTAAACTTGCATTTTATAATTTTCATTCAAATCTATTTAAATAGAGACGTATTTAAGTTTGCGCGCCACACACAAGTTGCATATTGAAATTTGAATTTTAGCAAAGTACTACAAAACGGTAACGATATGCTATTTTTATGATGAACCGATTTTCATAGAAAAGACATACTGAACGATTAATTTTGCATTTGAATAGAACAAAGCGAGGGGGAAGAGTTAGACTAGTTGTAAGCTTAAGCATATTGCGCGGGAATTTGTTGGCTGTTGTTTGTTTTTTCTTTTTATTTTTACAACTTTAAAAGATTAACAAAACTACGTCTTAAACCTGAGGTAAACTGTCGTTTGATTGTTTTAAATATTTGTGCTTGTGTAGTTTATTTATTTATTTTTATTTAAAAAAAAAGATACAAGTTCAACGAATGATTATAAAAGCTGAATACATTATACTATTCATTCAATGATAGTCTTTCTTTATTATTTGTTTAGTTAAAATGATAAGCTATACACATAATATACATATGTATTTAGGGCATTATTATAATGTGGGAAAGTAAACAAAAAACAATAATATAATTATTATTAATAGATACTAGAAGATCGGTAGTGTTTTAATAAATTCTCTTGATAGTTTGAACTGTACATTTGTTTTCTAATCGATAGATATAGATGTGTACATACATACATAAATATTATTGTTTTCTAGAATTATGTGTTTTTTAAAGTGTGATGTTAAATCATGCAATTGAAAAATATTTTTGTTTGTCCGACTTCTTTTTTAGATGAGTTAGCTGATACAACCCTATACCATATTCTGTTTATGTGTGTCAAAGGTTAGAGAAGTCTGTTTTTAATGTCTTAGCCAACCCAAAAACCAAAATCAGCTTGAGCAAGGATTTTTAAAACTTGCATATCTATAGTATTAAAGTTTTAGGCTGTTTTCGAAAACGTCAACTCAATGTCAATTTGATCGTTAAAGTATCGTCATTTTTTGACGTAGATATTAGGTTTGTTCGTTGAGCCCTGAAGTCACCTTGGGGTCGCCCTAAATCGTTTTTTGAAAAACCTGAAGTCACCCTGGTGAGCAAATTCTATGTTTTTTGAGACCTGGGGTCGCCCTGAACTCGCCATGAAGTAGATCTAGGTATTTTGCTGGGGCGAGTTCAGGTAACGATATAACTGTCAAAAGTCATATGAGATTTCATATGTATTTCTTTTGTTGTCGTTTGGCGATTCGCATGTTGCATGTTATTGCTTGTATTTGCAATTAAATGTTTGTTGTACTCATCGGATGAAACATTCAGCAACAACGCGAAATTGTTTTCGTTCATTTTTAAAACTAATTTATAACAAATTTAAAGTTTTATCAGATCACAAAATGATTTTGTCTTGCTTTTAGCTGTCAACAAAACAGTTGAAAGCTCTTGAGTGTTTTTTGAAAACCGAAAAACCCAGTTTTTGTTGGCAACTCTGAGGGTTGTCAAGAAAACCTGGGTCAACCCTGGGTAAAGTTCAACGAACGAACCTATTGCTTTAATCAAATATGCAATCGTTCTGTTTGCACAGAATCTGTTTGATCAAGATCAGTCAATTTTTTCTTGCAAACGCATTTGACGGTTACGAACATGCTCTCTAAAAAGAACAAATTGCCATTGTTTTAGTTTGGCCTGGAATTTAAAGGTTTTTACATTCATAGTTTTGGTAACAGTTCCAGTACGTTTGTCGTTTTTCATTGGTCTTCGATTCTGAGCAAAAGCATTTTCCCTTTTTTTCAGAAAAATAACTAATATTGTGGGGTTCAGACTGCTTCGTTTAGATTCACAATCACTGCTCTGTCAAACATTCATAAATGGATAAAACCCCCATCAATTTCCATTATGCCTGTAATGTTTGGCATTTTTGTAAAACTGCTTTTTCTATGAGTTTTGGCATAAAATTGTGAAAATTTGTCAAAAATAGTAAGTTATCAAACACACCCGTCACTACACCTATGCCTGCTATCTTCAAAGAAACCAGAGTCCAGCGTTGCACTTATTTTACAAACGTAGATACATATGTATGTATGTGGTTTTCAATTGGGAACAAATTCTATTTTTTTTTTTATTAAGATATGTCAAAATGACGATTATTGTACAAAAAATCGTGGGACCTTATTCGGAATTCCCCCCCACCAAAATGAACTTTTTTTTAAACGAGTCGATAAAAAAGTGTTTGCTGTTGATAAAAAACATCAAATTATTGAGGAGAAACACTTTTTTATGGTAAAAAAGTGAAGTATAAGCGGACCACCAACAGTACTATAACTAAAACTACTTTTTTGTGAGATATTTGCTTTTTTTGCTTGCTTACGCAGTACGGCGTATAAACAGTGAGATATGTATGGGGGGGCATGCTGCCCCCCTGCTTGGACACACTATAGGATTTGGGGTAGGTGCGATGTTGGGTGTATGCAAGGTTTCTTTTGCATTTACAGAATCTGGATTTAAAGAAACTTTGAATTTTCACTATGGCCTATATTCATTTTTTTATACTTCACTTTTTTACCATAAAAAAGTGTTTCTCCTCCATAATTTGATGTTTTTTATCAACAGCACACTTTTTTTTATCAATTCATTAAAAAAAGTGCATTTTGGTGGGGGGGGGGGCAAATTCCGAATAAGGCCAAATCGTGTTTATTTTTCCATTTGAAATCCATGTTGGAAATCATAATTTTTGGCACATTTTCCAACTAACACAAAAACGATTTTCATCTGTCAGTTGAAAAAAAAAGGTTTTAGATTTGTTTAATTTATTTAAATTGTTAAAAGTAGACAACAAGGAAATAATAGGTTTGTTCGTTGAACCCTGAAGTCGCGCTTAATCTTTTTTTGAAAAACCTGAACTCACCCTGGTGAATAAATTATGTATTTTTTTTAGATCTGGGGTCGCCCTGAACTCGCCCTGAAGTAGATTCAGGTATTTTGCTGTGGATAGTCCAGGTAACGACCAAGCTGTCAAAAGTCATATAAGATTTCATATCTACGAGTATTTCATTTATTTTCCTTTGTCGATTCATGTGGTGCATGCTATTGTAAATATATTGTATCGTCCTCATCATAGAAATATTGAGTAAAAACGCAAAATTGCTTTTGTTTATTTTTAAAACTAATTTATAACAAATTTGAAATTTTATTAAAGCACACAATTATTATTTGTTTCTTGCTTTTAGTTGTCAACAAAACAATCGACAGCCCTTGGATGTTTTTTGAAAATCGAAAGTCCTAGTTTTTTTTTGACAACTCTGATTGTTGGCAAGAAAATCTGGGTCAACACTGGGTAAAGTTGAAGGGACAAACCTTATTTCTAGTAAGAAAAGGAAGCAGTTTAAAATGATCATATTTCTCTACTGGAAGTAAATATTATGGTTTAAGATTTTTTTTAATAATGAGACAGACATAAAATAACACTAATACAAGGACAAAAATATCACATACCATTCGCCTTAAAAAATCAATTTTTGATGGATTTTAAATTGTCTTTAAAATCCTTGCCGTTAAAAACTTTTTGCCTAACGTCAAAGAAATTTTAACTGTTCGATTTCCTTTACACATTAGGGATTACGGTCCTTATTCGGAATTCGCCCCACCAAAATGCACTTTTTTTTAATGAATCGATAAAAAAAGTGTGCTGTTGATAAAAAACATCAAATTATGGAGGAGAAACACTTTTTTATGGTAAAAACGTGAAGTATAAAAAAATAAAATTTTATAATTATACGATAAAAAAAAACGGTCGTTGGGCGGAGGAAAAAGCAGGGTGTGGCCCCCAAAAAGGGAGTTAAAATCATGAGAACCCGCGAAGCGCACCACCCACAGTACTGTTAAACAAAAAAACTGTTGACATAGGCGCCTCCCTGGCGTCTTTACATACCCTAAGCGGAGCAACGAAGTTGCGTGAGTGGGTGTGGCCCCCGAAAAGGGATTTTGACCACGTGCGGAAGCCAGGAAATAAAATGAAAAAGAGCATAATATCGGTCGGTGATTCAATTCTTGTTTTTGGAAGGTAAATCGCGCAGCGAACTCAAAGAGCGCTTGGATGCTGTGTACGGTGACTCTTCTCCTTCGATAGCGACCGTCAAAAATTGGTATAACGAGTTTCAACGTGGTCGCAAATCGGTTTTTGATAAGCCCCGCCCAGGTGCCCAGAAAATGGCTACCACTGATCAAGTGTATCGAGCTAAAAGGCGACTATGTTGAGAAAGAAATCGCCACTTTTCCAAAATTTTTGGAAAAGTAGGCTAAGTACTTATCGGACCCCGCTCGTATAGGTAACAATTCTAAGAAAAAAAAAGGAAAACTTTCTAAAGACAGGCAGTGTTGATCTGTAGAAATGGAAGTAAATTATCAATGTGGCGAATTCTTAAATCTGCCAACTTGATCTATGTTAATAAAATAATTTATTATATTCCAAGCTAAACTCCTTGTATCTTTAAACCAACAGATTAATTACGTGCGACCTTGTGGTGAATATTATTTTATAATGATCTTTCTTTATAATTGAGAAGTGTGCGCGATCCAAAAATTTTACTTTTTTATATTAATTAATAATAAAACAATACAAAGCCGTGTCTGGTAGTTATTTAGAAGGAATTTATATACCTACGTATATACATACATACATAGTATGTATTGCGTAAGAAAACATTATGTTAAATTAATTTTGAACATTATAATAAGCTAACAAAGAATGTGAACTTAATTTCAGTTATAAATTTTATTTCTTCGAATAAGAACAAAAATGTAAAGTCTACGAGTCATAGGTAGTTTGTTTGACAAATTAAAAAGTGATTAATTCGACTTCAAATTAATTTTATCAATTCTAGTTAGCTGCTATTTATTGCAACTGATTGTCGGGCGTACTTATTATTCCAACACAACAAAATATCTCACTCACCATTTATATTACTCAGACAAGTTTTCCCAAATAAACTCACAACGCGATATGCTGCTGCTACTGTTGACTATTAATTAACTCGAAGTGCAATTAGCAACTATATTTTAATACGAACTCATACATTTCAACAATTATTCAAATGAATAAATTAGATGTTATATGTATTACTATGGAATAAATTATGTCTTACAGAGATCTTGTTTATGATAATTATTGTTTCCGAGTATAACCTAGTTCTAAAAACAAATAAAAGAATCATTGAATTATAACTAAATAATAAATTTAGAATAAATAAAATAATTTAAACTGGTTCGAAATATAGATATGAAACACCGGCTTAAAATTCTTATTTTCTGAGCAGGTTCTCCATTTGGTATAAATAAAATTCTAAACCACTTGTATTTTCTGAAGCTACCGTTCAACTTCTCATGTTGAGCACCTGCCTGGGCACGTTTTGTAGATTGTATATTTTTATCTCATTACTACTATATAATTGTTTCAAATCTAAAATTTATAAAATAAATGCCGCTAAGGCTCTGTTTTGTCTCCGAGTTTTCAAGTATTTTTAAAAACGACATTTTGTCTGAAACTTTGAACTGCTTTATAGACGAGAGTAAGTTCAATTTTTGTTATTCCATATTCTGCGAATGAAGTACTACAACGCCATAAGCGATATCTTATTGAATTTTAATATATTTAATATTTTAAAATTAAGAAAACAGGATGAAATTAAATGCTTCAAAAACTCAAAAGCAATTTATTAAGAAATAAAAAATATTATTTGAAATTAAGAAAAAGGAATTTCATTTCTTGAAAAGCACCAAACTTTTAAATAGTATTATACGGATATTTAACACAACATTATGTTTTTTTAAATTATTGTGCCCACTCCAACTTAAAGATAATGGAGAAAGCATAATTGAGAATTTTACGAGATGAATTTAAATAAAATTAGAACAAAGTAAGTAAAATAACTAAATTTATTTTCGAAAAATAGTCAAAACCGAATTGAATTTCACTCGAAGCAAAAATGTCAAACGAAATCAAAACGGGCATTTGGGCGATGTTATATTTCATACATAATGGCATAGATGTGCCTTTCAAATAGAAAATAATATTTTTAATACCTCACCCACAACTTGTTTTAATCCATTTCAACATCTACCCGCCCTTCTTGAAAAACCCTTTACGTACATGTGGACAATTTTTTATTATTTTAATAAGATATTTAAACGTGAGATCTATTTTTCATTTAATTTTTCCATTCAATGTTGAGTTCAAAAAATATGAAACGTAAACAACAAATACAATTTTTTTTTATTCAAACTTCTAAAAACAGGAATAAGAAGAATGTTTTAGGATATTTCTCCCGAACGCTATCAGTTTATCAGACAAATATATGTCCATGCCTCCCTATTTAGCTATCTCTCAATGCTCTCCAATCTACAAATATTTGCATGTATGTAAATAATATCGGCAGAAATTCAAAACTTATTATTTTCTTAAAAAATCAATACAAAATTTGTATTTCTTCCCAATCGGTCTATTTGCTTGAATTGTATTGATAGTATTGTTAAGCCTTTAAATTATCAGCACACTTTATCAGGGAAATTTAACCGATGATAAATAAATTTCCATCTGATAAAGTTTTGGCAGAAGTTTTCACGTTGACCCAAAATAGATTAATCACTGAAAATACTTTGATATTGCAAAAATGTTTCCCGGGGTTTACTGCCTCTTAGGAGGAAGTTAAAACTTCTCCAAGAGTACCTCCTGTCATGAGAAGTGCTGCTCATTAACCGGTTGAGAGTTGTAAGTCACTACGAGCTTCTACGGCTCTCTACTCTAGTTTTTATTTGTGCTTTAGACATTAAACTCTCTTAAGATGAACACATACAATTGTCGAAAAAATAGAAATGCCTCCTCGAAAACCCAGTGTGGAAACACTCAACAGTCCAAATAATATTCTGACTTTTTTGTACAGCCGGCCGATTGTGTACATGAGTATATAGGAAATATCATAACCACCTATTCTGTCTCGGGTTTCATGTTCTTCAAACCGTCCCAATCCACGCCCGACTTAATCATCAATGAATGAATGTCTCAATAATTAATTCTACGCTGCGTTTTCGAAAGTCGTAAATTTTCCCTAATAAAAACCCTATCGAAGATTGTCTATCTCTCATAAATAATTGAAATCGGATTTGCATTCCAATCACACACACTCACTCGCTGAATTGTTCGCAGCTAACAATAAAACACTACAATAAATAATTCGCAAGCAAAGATGACTCTTCTGCTTATCGACTCCCAATTAATCAAAACAATCTTGATCCAGAAAAGAAAAAATAATAAACAAACGAGCAGAAAGAAGAACAAAAAAAAAATAACAGTCATTTTATGGTACATATATATTATTTTTATTTAATGTTTTTGGCTAGGAATTATTCTTTTGTTTTAAATTTATTTATTTGAAACAAATAACTGTGTTATTTTGTTTTTTTTTTTATCATTTTTAAAATTATTACATTTACAATATAGGTACATCGAAAAAATAAAAAAAGAAAAAACATTTTTACTTTTGTTTTGTTTTTTTTTTTATAATAATAATATTAAATATAATTTCTTTTTAAAGTTTTACTTTTACTGGTTGATTTAAGTTCATATACCTTTTTTAGGTTTTTATCAATCTCTCAAGGAGCAGGATTTTTGAAAAAAAGCTCCTCCAGTTCGCGTCTTGGACTCGTTTTATGTATATATATATTTTTTTAATTAATTAAATTTACTTATTTCCTTGCATAACTAATTTAAATTGTTGTCGAATGACTTCATTTTTTTTTATTTTTTTAATTATTTAATGATAACTCTCAGAAAAAATTTTAATAAGAAAAAATGTATATTTAAATTTCAATCTTGTTTATGTTTTGTATTTTGTATTTTTTATTTAAAATCTTAAATTTAATAAAGTTTAAAACTTTTATCTCGTTTTTGTTTTTGAAATTGTTTAACGTGGTGCTGCGTTTTGCATCGCTCATTATCTCGATCGTACCCATCTCTTCTGCTATCTATCTGCTCTCGGTGCTTAGCTTAAAGACTAATAATTGGTTCCAATTAAGCGTTCCTTAACCTTTTTCTTTCTTATCGACAACTAGGATGGCGATAACTTAATTATTAAGACTAACTCACCTTCTTCCCATCAGTTGAGGTCTCTTCGAAAGCCATCCTCTATGTTGGGGTCTGCTATCATGGAACTTGGGTCGGATAGCATTTGGAGACCGGCCGGGTCCATCTGGCCAAGATCCAGGTCCAGTGTGTCGAAGATCTCCTTCGAGTAGTCGGTGGACGAGAAGTCAGAGAACACAATCGACGGGATGTTTGGCGTCGTTGAGGTCGGCGTAGAGTTGTGCATGTTGGAACTGGTGTTGTTGGCCACTCCGCCACCTCCGCCATCGTTCGTATGATGAGACTTTTGCTGCTGTTGCTGTGCTATTGATGCGATGTCATTGACTAAGTTCGAGTTGTTATTACTGGGACTATGCGGATTGGGACTGTGCGGGCTATGCAAAGGCGAACAACTCGCGCTGGCGGTCCCCGTTGCTGCTGTCTGGCACGACGATGAATTATTGTTGTTGCTACCTGCTCCGACATTTCCGCTATTGCTACTGAGACCCAGATTACCGCTAGTGCAGTTGTTAAGTGAATTCTGGTTGCTCAAACTAAGATAAGGATCTCCACCAGACGTGGTCGTGCTTCCACTGACAACCTTCGAGCCGCCACTGTTGCCATTCTCGGTGCTGAACTGCTGGTGATGGACGAAGAGAGACTCGTCGAATTGCAGCGACTGCGAGTAACTGTTGTGCGGTGAGTGGAGTTCCTGTTGCAGGCTGGTAGGGATGTACTGGGATTCACTTTGCGCCGTGTCCACAAGCGAGAACTCCGCAAAGTGGTTGTGGAACGAGGGATTCAAGTTGTTACTTCCATTGCTGTAGTCGCCACTGGGCGAGAACCTGTCGAAGGTTTGAATGTTTTTGTCGCTGTACTGTTGCTGCTGCTGTTGTTGGTGCTGGTTGTGTCGGATGGGACTGTTTGGTGCACTATTATGCAGATCGTGAGGCGAATTCGCCACCATTAGACCTGGACTCGCTGACCCCGCTGGCGAGGGCGGATTATGATGCTGAGGATTTCGGTATTCCGTCAGGTTGCTGCTGCTAGTCGCTACATTGTTCGAGGCAGAAATACTGCCACCAACTCCTCCAGTTGTGGGCAGATTTCCATATGAACTGTGTAACGTCGATGATATGTTGTTGGGCGATTGATTCACCATCACGGGGAGGTTTGTAAAGGACAAATGCGCCTGGCCTCCGCCAGGAGAGTGCTGTTGCTGCTGCTGATGTAGTTGTTGCTGTGATTGCTGCTGCGGCTGGTACGATTGATTGCTGAATGGGCTCTGTGACTGCTCCCGTTCGCTTCGCATGTTGTTGTGCTGTGTGATGGCAGAAGGTGAAGGCGATGGCACATTCGAGAAATGCACGGAGGTGAGGTCGGGCAACGAACCCGTATTTGCCATAGCCATGGCCTGCTCCTGCAGGTTCTTGTACACACTGATTGTCGGACCGCACGCATTGAACTGCAGCTGCGACTTCACAATCGAACTCTGCTGGTGTGGGTGCGGATGCATGTTGTGGTTCATCTGTGCTTGCTGTTGCTGTTGGTGATTTTGGTGTTGATGGCTCAGTTTGTGATGATTGAGTTGGTTCTGCATCTGCATCTGCTGAAGGTTGCTGCTGCTGTGCGAGTGCTGTGTCGACACCATGTGCTGTGCTTTTCTCCTTTGTGCTGTCGGACTAAGGCCCACGGATGCGGCAGGGGAATGAGATCTCTGGTTCGGATGATATTGCTGTTGCTGCAGATAGTGTTGCTGCTGCTGTGCGGTGCCGTAAATTGGATTTTCTGGGCCTAGTATCAAACTTTGATGAATGGCCGAGTCCGAGTTGGAGCGACGCCAATTGTTGTCCATCGATGGGGGCGACAAGTAGATGCCCTGATTACTGTAAGGGGAACGATCCGTTTTGCGGTCGGAGGGTCGTCGCATTGGACCCACTCCCACACTGCGGCCACGGGATTCCCGATAAGCTGTTGGCGAACCACTTCCTCCGTTCCCATTTCCACCTCCTCCACCACTACCACCACCACCACTGCCTGGAATAGGAATTCCACCACCAGTATTTGTAACACTACCAGCAGCTTGCTGTTGTTGTTCCGGACTAAGACAACAACCTATGCGTTGTTGGGAAGTGGACAAAGGTTCGTCCCTCCTCGTTGCGAAAACTTCTTTCATAATTTTCTCAAACTCCGCCGTGCCCTCGGCTTGTTTTTGTTTTTGTAGAGCGATCTTTTCACTAAATTTGCGCGGATTCGCCATACTGTCAGAATGATTACCTCTTCTTTCTCTTCCTCTGGCCAACTGATTCCCCCTCCTTTCCTAAACTTCGCAAAAATATGTCGATTTGCGAGCTTTCTTGCGTCCCTTGTTGCTCGTCGTGTCGATGTCGATGTAGTTTATTCCTTTTCATCCAATGCTGCCGCAGCGCAGCGCTTGCTTTCCTCGCTTCTTCCAATAAGCAGAAGCACAAGCAGCAGCGAAAAAATGTCGCCTCCTTGCCACCTTCTCTTTTATTTTATTTTATTATTCTTTTACTTGAATTTTCGATTACTCGTTGTTTTGTCGTGGTTTTTATTTTCTTATTTATTTTTTTTGTCTTATTTCGAGCCTATTTTTGTTTTTAACTTTTTATCGCGTTTAGGTCGCACTGTTCGTCCGTTTGTCGTCGTATTTTTGGAGGCTGGTCTTTTCTTTTTTTTGATTTTCTTTTGGATAATTTTTTTGCTCAACAAAAAAAATATTTTTCTTTTTGATTTGACACACAAAACTAATGACACACACTTGGTTTGGTTGGTTAAGGGGAGCTGAGCTGCTGCTGGCTCTGCTCTTGTAGAGTTTTTGTCGAGTCGATAACCAGCAGAGGCCAACACATATCAAGCAACGACGAAGACGACAACGACGACGAAAAAAATATAATTCTGCGTGTTTTTCTCTGGTTAGAGAGAACAATATATTTTTACTGTTGTTTTTTTTTTCTTTAATTTTGTTAATGTTGTTTCGTTGGAGACTGATGGGAGAGAGATTATTATTTTTTTCTTTTACTTTTCTAGTTGTGATTTGAACTAAAAAAAAAAACTACTTGCACTTGCACTCCACTGTGTTCCACTGGTCATCTCTTGCTATTTTTTTATATTTTTCTGATAGAATTTTATTTTTGTGTTTGATGGAGCAGAGAGTTCTATCTCTTGCGCACTGATGGTTAAGAATAAAGTGGGATATAGATTATTTGGAATACGCTAGAGTGTTAGTAGGTTTTTCTTCTTCTAAATAAGAGAAAAATATATTTAAAAAAAAAGTTCTATTAAAATTCGGTCTGTCAGTTTTTCAAGATTTGTCATGTGAAGTTGGTTGGAGTTTAAAAAGGCCAAGAGGTTTCATCGCTAAAAACCTTTTGGGGATGTTGGAATTACTTTTGCGCACTAGTTTGTAAGAATATCATTTTCTATAGGGTAATGTTTACGTTATTAAGGAACTGTATTAAATATAAATACTTTTTGATAATACATTTGTTTATAAAACTTACAGTACTCGCATGAACACGAACGATTAGGGCGACATCTTAAGAATCGTGATAGTACTTATGGACGACTTTCCCTTAAGGTAGCACGAGTATAACAAACGGTGTTTTAACTTAAAAGGACTGTCGGTTCAGAAACTTCCTTTTAATCAAAAAATAATTCCTTTACAAAATTAACAAAAAAGGAAAAATTTCCAATAATGTCCCAAAAATAACCCGACTCTGGTAATACTTATACGAAGGGAAATGTCAAAATAAACAAAAAAAAAGTGCATTTTGTATGGAAATTGGGGAAATTTAAAAATTAATTAAAAATAGTTATAAATGTTTCCTCACTTTAAAATGGTTGTATTTGTTATTAATAAGTGCTAATCTACCGAATTAAACTATCCGCGTTTAAAAATTCGTGTTATCCTAAAGCAAAGTTCAGCCAGTACTTGTTATATTTGTCTTTACTAAATTTAATAATAAAATATTCTCTTTTTTACTACTTGTTTTGTATCTTGTCCTACTTTCCACTGTAAAATCGTGCGCTAGTTTCAGCACCACCAACAGGATAGCGTTGGTACGACAAAATCACGCTCTATAATAATATTATAGGTTACATATACAAAGACAATACAAATTCATTGTGATGGATTCACTAAAATTACTGTCAGGAAATTCTTTTATTAGAAACTATTGACAAATCTATTCAATGACATAAATATACAATATGTCAAATAATGGTTTTATGAAGATACTGTTATACCACGTCGTTTCCACTGAACGATAATCTAGATTATTTTCCAGTTTTTTTCATAATCTAGTAGTGTTTCCACTGGACTTGTTAGATTTATTTTGACATCTAAAATCTTAATTACAAGCAGTGTCAGTTATTAGAATGTTTTTTTTTGTTCAGTTTGTCAACAGACTGTTTTTTTTTTTTTTTTTTTTTTTCCATCAAACTGTCAGATTCATTGGAAATGGAAAAGTGAATCCGTTCAGTACAGTAGATTTCAAGTAGATTTATTTGAAATCTCGATCGAGATGATTAATTTTTGTAAGGTAAATCTAGTGATTTCAAGAAGATTTCAAGTAGATTTGAGTAACTCTCAGATTATCGTTCAGTGGAGACGCAGTATTAAAATCTTACATTCTTGTGTTTTGAAATGTGAAGTTGTAAAATTTCGGCAGCACGATAAAATCATGAATAAACGTTGAATAGAGTTGTTTATAATTTTAGTTGAATTAGTACGATGTTAAACCTGTTTTAGTATGAAACTAGGTAAAAACGACATTAAACGAAATTAAAAATGAGTTAGTAAATTGTGAAGTAGTATCATACTAATACCTTAATTTTAGACTTTTTGTAATTTTGCGCCAATTTCTTTTGGAATTGATGCAGCGGCAATCGAAGGCAATAATTGCTATCTCTTGCAACAGATATGGAATGTGCGCGTTGGCACCACTCGATCCAATTAACGCAGAACTATTTTATGATTTTTGTGCATTTTGCGTGTTCTTTTGTGGGATAATACACACAATTAGACGTGGCTGTACTTGCCATCGACGTGTAATTTCAATGTCCTAGATGGCCTACGATAACTGCGCACCACAATGAAAACTTTTTAGGTTGCGCTCGTAGATTGAAATACTTGAGGAGTTTGAGCTTAATACTAGGTGTGTTATTTTTACAGCTTTAATAGACGACGATAAATAAAACGCATCGGGGCATAAAAAAAACTTGGCAGCACTGTGCTGTGGAATGACATTTTAAAACAAAACAAATCTCTTTCTCTTTCTCATATCTTCTATCGAACATTTTTGACATTTCCATCCTTCGTCGCTATCTTTCACCATAGAATAGGAAATACTTCTTATTCAACGTCTTTCACAAATTAGAGAATGGACAAATTTTTATAAACAAGAAACACAAAATCGTTATTAACAAAAAAGTAAAATCCTAATCAAAAACATTAAAAAAAAAAACAGATTTGAATTTTTCCATTTGAAACTAGATATTGGAAACTAGATATTTTGGGCGCAGCTGTCAACGTCAACTGAATAAAAAAACAATTTTCTTCTTGTTTTCTTTTATCTGACGTTTGTATACAATTCATCGCTTTGGTAGCACAGTTTTAAGCCTCGATAATAACCAATAACTTTACCAAAATATGAGCGAAAGTATAATAATTCCACTAATGATAATTAACTTAAATGAATAATAATGGAAATGGGCCGGGCTTTGTTTACGTTTATAAAAACCAGAGTTTTAGATTGGTGATTTTTTAGTAATATATTTGACATAGGAGGAAATTGATATTATTTGTTTTTATTTGTTTGAGATCACGTAAGCCCGGCGTAAGTGCTTTGACTCGGTTTTACTATTCCGGGGTTGTACCGAGTAGAGTATTAGTGAAATTAATAAATAACGCTAGTCCTGTTTATAGGGAAAGTGAAGAGCTTTTAGGCATATGTACTTCAAACAAAACCATTTTCTTCAACCCGAAGAAAGTGCATTAATACTCTCATACTTTTAATGACCATAAACTGTTATATCTTTTATAAATTTATATATATCTAGTTTCTCTAGGACGAAATGACAAAATAACCACAAATTTGAGTGAATAAACGCTATTAAAGAGCGGTTTAGTTTTTTTTATTTATTAGTTAAAGACACACAGCGCGAGTATAACAACGTTATATTAAACTAAACATGTATCGCCACCAGACGACATTTGTTAAATTGAAACAAGCTGCGAAATGAATAAGACTTAAAGGCCAAGGCTTAAAACTTTGTACGAACCGCCCAAGAAGACGAAGATTTTTGACCAGACCTTCGCTTTTAAGAAAATAATAGAAAAAATCTCAATAAAGTTCGTATGTGTACAACATAAGTTTTTAATTAATTAATTAATTAATTTTGATTATAATTTTTTTATTTTGTTCGAAGGCGCCTGATTTATATAAACATACATATTATACATACATATAAACATGTCATTTTTCTTTGAAATATCCAAAGCTATCGAAACCTAAAATTCTTGTTCTAACAAAACAAATTTGCCTACTTAGGTAGTTGACACATTTGTGTCACTTTTTTCGATATAAAAACGATATTATGTTTGTAAGTGCCCTCTATTGGCAAATATTGAACAATAGTCTTGCCGATTTTCAATTAGAGTTTATTTTCTGTACAAAATGGCACTTTTGTCTCAAAGAACTCATATTGCATAGACAATCTTCAGCCGTACCAATGTCGATGTGCCAATAAATTGAAATTCGACATATGTTTAGTAAAATTTACCTGTCACACAGTTGTCAGATTGTAAAATATTGCAATTATACAAATTAATTTGCTATGAAAACTCTCTCTTCAGATAGTTTTCAACAAACGAAATGCGCATTAAAAACGTTTTCACACTCATCCTTCTCGCCATCATTACATTAAAAAAAAAATAAAACAAGCTGATGTTTGCAGGCATGCAATGAGCCTTGACCAAATTACGTGCCCTTCCACATTGCTGCCAATCTTCCAATAAAATCAGCTGAATTTTATTGCATGTCGAATTGGCCTCGCAGCGTAATCAGGAACAATTCACACAACAACAATAATAACACACACTCTGAAGACTGAAGCCATCAAATCGTATACTCGTAAACATTCACACATCGTACATTGCTTTAAATGCAGTCGAATATTGATTGGTTGGCTTTTCCTGAAATTTTCGACTACTGAGGTACTTCAGTCTGGGTTTGGTTTTATTTTACAGGGTGTTTTCTTATGTAACTTGAAAGTTGGTGTTTTCAAATTGGATCTACTGGACGAAATTATTTTTACGTGTACATATTTTATTTCGCTGCAACATCACATTGAGAAAGAGAGGCCTAAAATTGCGACCTTTTTTTAGAAACAAAAAAAAAGAAATGCTTTCTTGGTTTCAAGGAAGCTCGAAAAAAAACCCAAATGGTTGTATTTCAGCTTTCAATTTTGAAAGAGCTAAAACTCAAATTTGAATTTCACTCTGGTGAATAATAAAAATACTCTTTGCTAAATTTGAAGGACATTGTTTCACATGTTTACACTCCAGCTCATTGAAAAATTGAGAAATAAAGGCACCGACAGATACACGTACTGATTCACCGAAGCACCAACGCACTGACACTGAGACCAACGGTTATAATATGACTTAAACTACTTTAAACTTCTGCATCATCGTAGTGTTAAGTTTCATTAAAACTTCGATATTTGTACTAACACGAAATTAATACTTGTTCTAAAAAGTTCTAACTGCAATAACTTGAACCCTTTTTGAATTGATGCTTATAACTATAATATTATTACTGATCCATCAATAAGACTCCATTAAATGCTAATAAAAATGCAACACCCTGTATTCTGCATATACCCACCGCAACAAAAAACTATTATCATAAAAAACACAAAAACTCACTTTTATCTTTTTTATTCCTATTTTATTTTACCAAATAGAGTTCGAGGATTTAAGGATGTTATGAACCTTAAACCCGAACCAGCTTCATACTCATCCAATTGTAATTCTATTACCACGGAGCAAACACCAACAAAAAAAAAAAACTCGTATTGCAAAACACTTGAATTATGGATCTGTAAAATTTTTTGAACAACCAAAAGCAAGCGGCAAGCAGTGTTAAAACAACAATAATCCTGTCGATGCGCCTGGGATTTTACACATTCCAACAAAAAGTTTACTGAGTGCAGCATAAACTGCATCCTGTTCTGCTTTACCAGAGCCAAAGGGCTATGTATGGAGTTTAGTTCTGAAAATCCTAGCGTGAGGCTGTTTTTGCTATAGTTTAAATGCAATAATCTCCAACCACTTGTCTATCAGAGCTCGATGAACTGAATGGCTCTACTCTGGCCAAATTGCTGCCACTCTACCATCATGTCCATCCGCATTATGGTTTGAGCCTTAACGAGAATGAACATAATAAACAAAAGGATGCTACTTCAGTTTGTCGGAAATATTATTCGAGTTACCTTATATTTATTAATATTTTTTTTAAATTTGTGGTTATCCTGGTAAAATATATTTTTAAGGTAAGGTGCGTACATACATGGGTCGTTTTAAAAAAATTACATTTTTAGCGTTATAGCTTCTATTTTTTTTGCATTTGAATTTAAAGACTTGAAATTTGGCATGGAACTGTGTTTATATGTCAGCATTATAAGAAAAAATTTGCAGATCGATTGATGGTAACGAATAGCCATGGTAATTAATAATGTGTAATCTCCGTGGCCTTTTTGGGATGTGATTTTCATGCTTAACCAGTTTTATTAATATTTTTAATGATGAAAATGATTTTTTATTTAATTTTGGGCCTTGTCGTTTGAAAGGCCCTCTCTCAAACTTTAATTTTATGATATGCCAAAAAAAAAAAATTGTTTTGTTGGCCGAATACTTAGTTGAACGAGTGTGACAAGATTTGGAAAAAAAAACCTAATTAAACATTTTCGCTTTTTCACACAACTAAACAATTTTTAATAATTTTTTACGATGCATTATCTTATAGTACTTCAAAAAACCTTTAATTTCATGTTTTATTATAATTTAATTATTGCAGTTAATTCCTTTAAAATTTGCATAAAAAATAATTTTTTCATCCGAGTAAAAATTCAGTGTAATCTCCGTGGCCTTGTTATCTTTGTACCGTATAAATATTTTTTAGTCTAACCACCGCCAAAAGAAAGGTATTTACTCATACTTGAACCTTATATAATTTGGATGACATTGAATTACATTTACTATATTAAAATTAAGAAATAGTCGATTTTGTAATCTCCGTGGCCTGTAATCTCCGTGGCCATGTTCGTATTTGTTTTTTAATAAATGTTCTTTTAGGTTATAATGGCTCATATCATTATTAATTTTTTTATATTCTAGATAAATATACTGAATTTCATCATTCCTTACAATATTGGTACCGTAAAAGTTCCAAGAAAGAAAGTTATGTGCCGTTATTTAAAATTATTTTTTTTTGTCTTTCATGCTTTTAAACAAAATCATTTCGTAAACAAACAACTTTTTTATTAATTATCTTATTAAATTTAGTTGCTTTCCACAAAATTTCAACTATTTATTGTTACTATTTATTTTGTGGATTTTTGTTATTTTATGCAATAAAAGAACATTTTTAGTACATTCGAAATTTAAATTTTTATCAAAAAATACTCGTAAAATGGAAAATATTTCAAATTATTTTTGCGCAACTCGGAGAACTCCTTTTCTACTTGTTTACTATAGATTTAGAAACTAAAACCCAAGAAAAACTGAAAAATTTTTTTTTTCAAACGATCAAAAAAAAAATGTCAATTTTTAAAAAATGACCCACATATGTATGTAGTTAACTGTCAGTTTATTAGATTTTAATTAACGAAAATGGCGCAAAATTTTAAACAGTCTAGTTTGAAGGTACGAGTATTAGTATGAAGCTTCTTAACAATTTGCTAACTTTAAAGTACGAGTAGTTTACTTACTCTTTCTTAATTTTAAAAATCTTGCAATAAGTATCACGCTAAGACTTTTTTTTTAATAAATTGCTTTTGGACATGGTTAAGGCGGATAAAAAACTATATGAAAACAGGCCTTTTTTCAATAGGTCACTCGAAGTTAGCACGATACTAAATAAATAAAAAAGCTTTTGGATTATTTTAACTTTAACAAAATGCTAGAGAAATTATGATCCTAAATACGAATGAAATTTACAAAATCGTCATTTTAACCTATTTTAACAGTTTTAACTTCATACTAATTCGACTAAAATTTGGCGTTAGTATTTTTATTTCGCAAATTTCCCCATTTCCTCTCTTAAGTAAGTTAAATAAACTAAGGGCGAAACGATATTTTCCCAGTCTAGCATATTTTGGAATAGCGTGTGTTGAGTCGCGGACTTTTTCACACTTATTAAAACCGAAACCACACTTTTCTAGTATGGTGTGTTCTGTAGTGGTGTTTCGTTATGCCTACAATAATGCAACATTTCAAACAACCTATTTATTAAGGTACTGATGATGGTTAGGTTACTACCATTACCATTACTACTACTTCAAAGTAGTTTACTAACTCATTTTTAATTTTAAAAATTTACTGACTAGTACTTAATAAAGCATTTTTTTTAAATAAATTGCTTATGAACACAGAACACACCTAAAAAAATGACAGTTCATGCAAAAAACTAAGCAAACAGACCTTTTTTGATGTTTGTAAATGACAAAGAGTCATATGAAGTTAGACGATACAACGATGATTTTATGCTGAGAACCACATTATGTAAATTGTGTTGTGTTGTGGTTGTGGCGCAATCGCATCATTTTCTATTGTGCGCTGCTACGATAAGGAGTATATGAAAAAAAAATAAATATTGAAATGTCAAAAAAATGCAATTTTCTATTTGAAAGAAAAAAAAAACACTATATTTTATCAAAAACAAAGTAAGAAAACAACAGTTTTGAGTTACCAAAAGTCCCGTTTTTATGTTAATTTAACAAGCGTATTTTGAATTTCTTTGAGTTTGAAATGTCTAAATATTCAATAGAATTGGTGAGGCGAAATGATGTCCTGTATAACACTAAATAAAAAGAGTATAAAGATCAGGTAAAAAGAGCTGCTGCATGGGACTCCATCTTGTAGGTTGATGGTGCCAACGACGGGATATTTACATTGCATACCTGTTGCAATTATTGCCGTTGCTGCAATTCAAAAACGTATTATCTTTCAGAATGTTGATAATTTTGCCGATCTTTAATTTTGCGTCAGCCTGCTGATGTGCTGTCATGTCATGACATATATATCTGTATTTTTCTTTTTCAACATGACACACCACTCCACTCTATAACACACCATACGAGACATACGTTTGATCCCGGTCTTAAGCGTGTTATGTTGTAATATGTCGTTTTTGTTTTTGACATTTTCTTCTGTCACAAGATCGATTTTGACAGAAAGCACTACCTCATCTGAAAAAAATCGGAGTTAAAGCTTTACACCACTCCACTCCAAAACACACCACAACAGATAAATGTCGTTCCATCTAAAAATGAGCTTCTTATAATATCATATTTCAAAAACTGGCAATATCACAAAATCGTCTCATTTTGAAACATTATGTTGGCATGGAATCATTATGATGAATTGATGTTGATGACAACAAAACAACATCTAAAATATATTTAATTTACCCTATTTTCGGAAAGAATGTTGAAAATCCATAAATATACCGCCTGACTACAGGCACACATAACCGTGTTGAAAGGGAATTTGTTTACTAAGGCTGCTATTTGGCAAATTTTCGAGAATATTTTATCACGCTCTAACTCTACCAATTCTACATAGAGCGAATATGCCAAAAGCGATTGCTTTTCCCCATAATTGAAATCCTGTTTGTCCCGATTCTGATTATGATCCGATCAATCCCAATATAATAGACCAGTCGCAATATTTTACTCAAAAATGCGTGTGCAGGTGCAGGATGCAGGTTGTAGACATCCATACTATGAGCTGGTTGAATTTTGAAATAATTTCATGGAAAAGATACACGTGTATCAGCCTGATATAAGCGTTAAGGAAGAGATAATTTAATGATAGAAATTGCAACGGTCTCGCCTGTTTTTATCGAAAACTCGAACCTATTCATTCTCTGTACACAAATAATAAAATAATGAAAAAATTGCTGACAAGTCAATTGGACCGTAAATGAATAATAATGCTCATTTCGAATAAAAATAAAATATTCACATCAAAAGGATATCGCTTATTTTTTTGTTCTGGTGTGTGGATCAATTATTTTTTAATATATGTACATATAACGGCAGGCATCTTAATTAAAATTGAATATGAAAAATTAAAGCAACCTGGGTGAGGGTCGGTGTGCTACACATAGAGCGAATTGCGATGCAGAAATTAAATACAAAAGAAAAAAATAAATACGCATACGCCCGAGTAGCCGGAATGACTTTATTGACATATTGGCCCTGTTTGTTGTGTACTATATACGGGAAATAAATTTGTTTATTTTGTTGTTGTCACTGTTATTGAAATGAAATAAATAAAAAGAAAAAGTAATTTCATAGATTGGAACTGAAAAACCGTGAAGGAGCACCGATTATTGTGATTGATTTGCATTTCGCAATGAAAATGAAAATTGGACACAATTTTATGAAAGAAAAATAATTTGAGGCCTTAAATCGATTTTGAAGAATGAACTTTTTATAATAATTTCTTTTTCTGCTTGATATTGAAGTCAATTGGGTTTGCTGTACATATGTTAATCAAATTAAAGAAACACACTTTTAAATTGATGGCGTTCCAGTTTTGTGTTAAATGATTAATTGCAGATTTCTGGTAAAGAATCCAACCTTGATCGAAGCAGATTGACTGCTAAACTTATGATATTAACTATGATATAACAATCATAATCACACGATTTATGTTTAGTATTAATTGTTGATAAATGCAAAAACAACATCAGAGCATTGATGAGATGCATGGGAAAATGGTTTATTAATATAATGAATTCATTTAAGAGAAGGTCACGAAACTAAAGAATGGATTTTTCTTTAATACTCAATTCTGGAATGTAACATTATTTACGATCTCTGTTTGTAAAACTGGATCAAATTTGATGGAGTTATTTACGAGATATACGAGAAAAACCCATTCTAAACGAGATTTATTCAAAATCGCTCAAAATTTTTTTTCGAGAAAATATGATGAAAAGAATATCTCGTTTTAGATGAGCTAAATCCAAAATTTCTAAATTGTTTTCTTTAGGAAAGTACATATAAATTAACTGTAATTTCAATTATATTAGTTCACTTCTTTAAGCTTTTGCAGAGCAGTTGATGCATAATAGTTAGTCCATCGGACTGCCATGCAGAAGGTCTCGGGCTCGATTCTCAGCCGCTGCAAAAAAGTTTTTCAGTGGTTTACTGCCTCTTGCGAGGAATTGACAAATCCTCTGAGAGTATCTCCTGTCATGAAAAGTGCTGCTCATTAAAAGTTCAGAATCGGCAGAAAATTGCAGGTCCCCTCCATTCATATGGTAACACGCACACAGGAATGGTTGAGATTTGTAAGTTACTAGAGGTCCTGGTTCTCTTCGAGCTGTTGCATACTATACCAAATTTTCTTTAGAAGCTTGAATAGTGCGTAGTTCTGTCCTTCTCTCCGTCAATTGGAAGTCATTTAACGTTTTTCATTAACTGTAAGTACAATATTTATTTAAATATAAAAAAAGTTATACAAAATTTTTACTTACTTTATAGGGTGAGTTTTGGTTTCATGCCAAATATATTATCGAGCTTTTAATAAAATCTAATATAACGATGATCGAGGTAGCGCTTTCCTCTTGAAATCACATGTTGTCTAGGTCCATATTATTCTATTTGGGCTGTAATAAGTTGCTTATCTGTAGCGCTCACCATTAACGGTGACATTCTCACCAACAACACCATCTTCGAAAAAGTACGGATTAATGACGCCACCAGCCAAAAATCCATACCAAACAATAACCTCGTGTGCATTGGTGTCGTCCCATATATTTACTGCAATTTCGCTTATCAACAAACAACGTTGCTTATGTTCATGAAATTTCAGCTCTTGAATCAGTTCTATCTTGTACGGTTGTAGGCTCAAGGACCGAAGCAAAATCCGCCATGTTGAAGTCTGCAAAAGGCCAAGTTCTTGTGCACGGCTCGGAATAGACTGCTTTGGATTCTGCTGACACTTTCAAAGACGACGACGGCGATGTTATCTATCGGCCACTCTTGCGTTTCTTTGCCGAACGAATGTCAGAAAGGGTTGTCTCAAATTTGGGCACCAAACTTTGAAAACCAACTGTGACACGTCTACCGTAAAATGGGCCCAACGCGAGCAACGTTTGCTCTAACGAACACTGATTTTGATAGTAAAGTTTTATCAATCGTTTAACTTATCATTAACTAAATAATAAATAGCAGATTTGACAGATGTCACTAAAACAACATGGCCGCCATAGGTCGGCAAAATCTAACTGCACCAATTTAAAAACCTTAAGTAAACAAATCGATTCAAAAATCTATTTTTTAATTAGTATTCACTTTTTAACAATGTACTCGTACATATATTTAACAATATAATTATTAATTATTATTGATTCATTACCGTACATCTTTAATATCTACCTACTTTATAGACTTGAACCACAAAACCAAGTTCGTAATTTCTTTACTAAGCCCAAGTACATATTTACATACTTTTTTCCCGACAAATGTTGACTAAAACCGAAGCAACACTTCCAAAATGTGTTATGTGGTTTGATGGATTATATTCGGGAATGGTATGGTGTAACGTGGTGTGAAGTGACGGTACGGGAAGTGGCGTAAGCGTTGCATAGTATTTTTTAGCATTGTACAACTGTTTCTAAGACATTGATCACGTTAAAATGTCTTCGGTCCGGAAAACAACAAGTCCTGAGTAAGAATATCAATTTTGTGCAGACTATCATAGTATCCGCCTAAAAATCAAATTTTCTAGATTCATATTTTACACTAAGTCACAGTTACATTTAGATATTTGAGCAAATTAACAGAATTTCTAAGTTCTTTATTTAAGTCTTCTATTACCTACCCTGGAAAAAAATTGTTGAGTTGTCATTTTGGTCTATTCCTTACATCCGAGCTTTACAAAAAAAAAAAAAAACAATTACCATCCATTAAAAATCTCACACGAATCTACTCAAAGACAAATTCTCCACAATCTGATCTGACAAACTTATGAAGATAAACCAATTGCCAATAAATCCAACAAAAACGCATTAAATCTCATTGATACCTCGGAATGCATCTTTACATAGCTAAGCAGTCTCAACGTTTACCAAGTAGTGCTCATTTTATACGTTAACTCCTTCAGGTAAATGAAAGCATTTTACTTTTAAAACACCCCGGATGAAGCCAAATGGCAGCTGTGAACGTATTTTATAAACCTTCATCCTTCCGCAAGCCCAAAAAGCTACACGGCACTAGTTCTATTTGTACATGTATATGTACTTAGTTGACGTTAAAAAGGAGCGCCCTCTTTAAATGTAAGGAAAATCAACAAACAAAATTCAACTGGTTTACCTTCAACCCCGCAGCTCAAGCCAACACCAAGTGCATTCCAATTTAAAGAAGAACTAAAAAAAGCCATCCTCCTGTTGTGACAGAACCAAGCTAGAGCTAGAATGTTGGGGCTGTGAAGTCATGAAAAGGTGCAAAAAACGACGCCCAGCTTATCTTTCCCTCGAGGTGAATTTTTTGCTCAGTTTTTTCTTTGGTTTTTTTCTGATTTCTCATTTTCGTGAAGCGATTGCGAAACATTTCCTTTTTTTCGCACAGTCGAGTGCAAACAAACATAAATAAAGATCCTTATCGGGACAAAATCAGGAAAAAAATGGAACCAACAAAAGTTTCTAGAAGGGCAGGGGCCAGCGGGCGGCAGGATAAATCCAGCAACGCAGAAAAGCTTTATGCAATTTCTTTTCGAAGTGTGGTTGAATGAGCGTGTGAAAATTGCTGCAACACCTTTTTTCTGTGTATATGTAGGAAAGTGAACATTTTCAGCAACAGGAACGGAACACGTATGCTGCTCGCTTGAAGTTTTGAGTTTCCATCGCCCTGGTAGAGGAGGAAGCATCGCTATCGGATTGCTGCCCTGAGGAGAAGTATCGTATTTTCTGAATCATGTCATACAAATCAAAGGTGCGCCACAAGGGTGAATATGTCATTAATGTTGATCCCATAGCGCCTCTTCCACATTGTGTAAGGGGATATAACATAAATATGTATGGAAAATAATTATTTCTTTTTCCGGCAGCATGGTGGCAGGTGAGGCGGTTGGAAGTCATTTTCACGGATACATGGTGTTAATTTTTAAATGCATCGGGTTTTCTCTTGTGCTGTGTTTTGTTGTTGCCTTCTGTTTATCTAGCTATTCATGGGATTCGCAATGATCAAAAACAACCCACTTTCCCTTTGGGGAGGGAAAAAAAACACAAATCTGCGGAGGTTTATTTGTGTGTTCTGGAATTTTGTTTATGGCGGATGTGTTTTCGATGCGAAAACAATTTCAATTGTTACTCACGCCCGTCGCCGTTGTGTCGTCGTGGGATGTGGAAAATTTGTTGTTGATTTAAGTGTCATAAAAAAGGTGGAAATATAGGAATAATTGGAAACAATCTTTAGAAAAAAAAAAAGAAATAAAGTATAGAGTACACCTATTCAACAATTGAATATGTAATTGTTCAGAAAGTGGAATTCAGAGTATTTTTATTACATGAATCCTTTTCGTTCATGTTGTTTAGAAGTTAGTTACTTTGGAGGAAATATTTTATTAATTTGTGACTGCATGCATACAAACTTGAAATATTGAAACTAAAAACTGTTGAAAACAATTATTTTTAAAATAAAGTTTGAAATAAGTTTCAGAATTGCAAAAATGTTGTATTTATTTTTGTTAACTCTAGAGCTTTTAGCATTATTACAGGCAAATAACTTTGTTCATATTTTTGTATCAAATATGGCAAATCTCGAAATGTTATTTATTGTAAGAATTTTTCTAAGGGCTACACATATTGATGTACAAATTATAGTGTCAATGATATGTGTACGTACATAGGGAGCACATGTTTTGTATGTGAATTCGTAGAATTCCGTTGTTTTGTAAAAATATAACACAAAATAATTTCCAAACCGTAATAAAAAAAAGACTTCTCAAAATGAAAACTCCCAAAATGATTTATAGTCCAGTCATTTTAGGCATTTTAAACCCCAATCTGCGGAAAAATTCCTAGTGAGCTGAATTTTTGTATACACCTTTATTACGGCATTGTAATGAAGATGTGAAAAATCGACATTGATATCGTGCCGGCTAAAAAAGTTATAGGGGTCAAAAGGTCACAAAAATCAGTTTTTCGCAAATATCTCGCGATCTATTGCTCAGAGGTCAATAAAGGTCATTATAAAAATTGTTTGTCGTGAAATTGTCTACAAAAAATGTTTCTTGCATTTTTCTGTAAAATTAACCGTTTTCGGAGTAGAGCGCTGAGAAAGCGAATATATTATGACGATGCACTTGTTTCCTCACCACCTTCGAGGTAGAATGCAGGGCGCGTTTTTTGTTTACATGTTTTCCCCCATAGGCATAATCCATGATATGTAATCAGAGGTTTTTTTATTTACGAGTGAATAATTTTTTATTTGAATACAGAAAAATATAGAAAAATTAACTTTATTATATAATTTTTTTTTTATCATTCATTGTCGATATCTTCAGTTTCTGTGTCATTAAAAATATTCTTCACTAATATTCTTCGTAGTAGCATTGCCTTTGAGTATATACCAAGTATATGGAGAATAGGAAAGCTAATATTTATTCCCAAAATATAGAAAAAAAGATAGAATATTAGATGCGTTCTTAGACATAGAGGGAGCCTTCGACAACACATTCCACGAGGCTGTAGGCACAACTTTTGTTAGGAAATGCGTACCCATCACCATAACTAGATGGAAATGTTAGGCACTAAAAATACTATCACAAAAAGGACAAAATGTAAAAAAAAGTAATCACAACAAGAGGCTGTCCTCAGGGTGGTGTATTATCACCCTTGTTGAAGAGTCTTGTAGTGGATGAATTGTTAGAAAATCTTACCTCCCAAGGTATATTCTCCATTGGATTTGCTGATGATGTTGCTATCATAGCCGTAGGTAATCCAAAGAGGACTAACAATTACACGGAATAGTGTCTATCTGTAGCATTATCAATAAACCCCTCCAAGACGACAATCATACCTTTAACAAGGAATAACTTCTGCCACATATAAAACCTATCCATCTAGCTGGTGAAGTGATTGAAACGCAGAGAGGGGTAAAATATCTAGGAATTCTACCAGATAGTAGACTCCTTTTGAATAAACACTTAAAAGCTATAGTCGTGAAAGCCACAAAAGCCCTAATGATTTGCAAGAGACTTGCAGGCAAGTCATGCAGATGCAAACCGAACATCCTATGATGGTAAGACCAATCATTACATATGGGGCGGTTGCATGGCACAAGAGAACCGAATTATCAAGAATAATGAAAAAGCTCTAGAAAAAGTCTAAGGGGTCGCGTGTATCTGTATTACAGGAGCAATGAGAACCTGCCCTACCGCAGCTATAGAGGTTCTCCTCTATCTATCCCCTCTACACGAGGCCATCAGAAGTGCAGCAATGGGAGTTATCTTGAGATCCTCGAAACAAATATCATCAAGTGGCACACCGATGGATCGAGTCCTAAGTAGAATAGTTTCAGATTTCTGAAACTGACTTCCATATCATCGCAATATCACTGAATCTTGTTGAAGTCACAGTGCAAAAGAATTCTGATGACCTCGACTTTGGGAGCTGTTCTGTACACTATTAGGTCGACGGCATACACAATTGCCCGAGTTAGACTACCTATTAGATCGCTGGTGTAAATGCTGAATAGAATCAGCAAGTTAACACAGCTGAAGACCATTTTTAATATCGAAGATTACGGTATGCAATTGTTAATGACACAGAAACTGAAGATATCGACAATGAATGATAATATTATATTATAAATTATATACTAAAGTTAATTTTTCTGTATTTTTATGTATTCAAATAAAAAATTATTCACTCGTAAATAAAAAAAAACCTCTGATTACATATCATGGATTATTCCTACGGGGGAAACCATGTAAAAAAAACGCGCCCTGCATTCTACCTCGAAGGTGGTGAGGAAACGAGTGCATCGTCATAATATATTCGCTTTCTCAGCGCTGTACTCCGAAAACGGTTAACTTTACAGAAAAATGCAAGAAACATTTTTTGTAGACAATTTTACGACAAACAATTTTTATAATGACCTTTATTGACCTCTGAGCAATAGATCGCGAGATATTTGCGAAAAACTGATTTTTGTGACCTTTTGACCCCTATAACTTTTTTAGCCGGCACGATATCAATGTCGATTTTTCACATCTTCATTACAATGCCGTAATAAAGGTGTATACAAAAATTCAGCTCACTAGGAATTTTTCCGCAGATAAAACCTAAAATGACTGGACTATTAAAAAAAATACCAATAAGGCTTTCTAAGTTCTCATAGCTCTACCTCAAGAATGTATTTATTTTTTTATTTATTTATTTACATCTACAAGCAATTTACAGCTAACAAATTATGGATTAAATTTAAATTAAAGTTATATACAAATACATATAATGCTAAAAACTAAATAAAAATAAAAGATTAGCTTTAAAGTTATTTCTAGAGACACTTATATCAATACTCATAAGTCGGCAAACTTCATTGAAATGAGTTATAGCTGTAGAAATAGGCTCATTACTAACATATCTGGGCCTGTGGTACCGTTCGAAAAGCAAATTCCTTGAGCGTAGTGATTCAAATGGAGCATAAATTGGTATAATTGAAAGTATAGACCTCAAAAATGAGTTGTCAATTAAAACTTTTTGAGACCTACCAACAAGGTAAGACGAAATCCAACTAAGAAATTTAGAGTGAAAACCAAATATCTGAAGTTTCCTTATCAGAGTTACATGCTCAACATCAACAGAATCAAAGGCTTTGCTAAAATCTGTATAAATAGCATCAACCTGACACTTTCCCTCAATGGAGTTAATCACATATGATGAGAAAAGAGCCATTTTAGTAGTGGTAGATCGCCCAGATATAAAACCATGTTGTGATTCCGATATAGATTCTTTGGTTAAAAACTCTACTTTATTTTTGACAATACTCTCAAACAACTTGGGAATTGCTGAGAGTTTTGAAATACCTCTGTAATTTTCAATTAAGTTCTTAGACCCAGATTTGTAAATAGGAACGAGGTAAGAGATTTTCCAGGTGTTCAGAAAATCTCCTTCAGCTATAGAGAATTGATGTCTTACTATGAAACTGAACTCGTATAGCATATTGTATTTTTGTTTTAAAAGCTACAAAGCTATCCTATAACAAACTTCAAAAACAGCTGACTGCAAATATGATTTGCGTTTTTTATTATGGTGAATTTTTTTTTCAGAAATAAAGTAATTAAAAAGTGATTGAAATAATCAAATTTTCCGTATTGTTAATATACATAAATGTATGTTTGTATAAATCTATTTAAGAAATAAATAAATAAAACGCATTAATTTCTGCACCAAATTTGCCGACAGAAAAATATTTCTATTCAATTTTCTGTATATCAGCTGATTTTTGACACCAAACATATCTTATCCGGTTTTGATCGTTCAGAAAACTATTCTAGAAAAGTTAACCTTTGTTCAAGCGAAAAGGGGTCATCACTCTGCACCCTTTACTCTACCTACTTCAGTGAAGTTCACTACGCGAATGCCGAACAATACGGAAAACCACAAAGAAGAAACAAAGATAACTCTGCAATTTTACTCACCTCACCAATTTTTTCAACTCTTGCCACCACAAAGACAAGTTGCGATTTTTAATCTTTGTTTTTCTTTTAGCTTCCTTTCGATTGCATGGATGCTTTTAAACTCTGCGATTTTTAATAAAAGTTAACTTTGTTCTATTGAAAAGAGGAGTTATCTCTCCGCCCCCTTTAATCTATTTAGTTAATTGAAGTTCACTTATCGAATGACAAATAAAAATGAAACATACCTGAGAAATAACAAAAACCAACAAAGTTAACTTTTATTAAAAAATCGCTGTGTTTAAAAGCATCTATGCAATCGAAAGTAAGCCAAATGAGGAACAAAGATTAAAAATCGCTTTCGTGTAAAAACAGTCAAAGTGACTGAATTCTGAACGCTATAATTGTAGTTTACAGACTTTGTTTTATTTATAATAAAATTTTCTTGCGTTCATGTTTTTATTGATTGATTGATTATTTGAATGGAAACTACATATCTTTTTTTTTTGATTTCGATTTTTTTGCGAATATGATGACTTCGAAATGACTTTGAGATTGGTAACGCTGTATCTGTTAAATTTTTAAATAATAAGCGCACAAGTTGTTTTGATTTGAAACGTGATTTAAAACTAATTTCATTTTATCACAAAACCATATTTTGTTAATATTAAATATTTTAAAAACAGTTTTCACCACAAAAAGCATAATAACCGTTACAAAATAAAAATCAAGCATGGTAAACTGCAAGTTGTAAAATCTATTAATTTTATTAAGTGGACAGACATGTATGTAAATCTACCAAAAAAATAGGTCTTAGTTAAATTGATAATTGATCAAAATCATTTTTGAAAGATCTTAATCTAGATAAGATCATGTCGAATGTGTATTCCCAGCTGCTGTCGAAAATGTTTTTTTTTTTAACGTGTACTGGCTCTTGCAAGGAAGTGACAAATCGTCCAAGAGCATTTCTTGTCATGAAAAGTGGTTCTCATCTTAGTCGTTCGGGCTCGGCAGACATTTTAGATCCATTTCTGCTGACAACACGTACATAGGATTCGTGGAGAGTTTTAAGCCACTGGGCCCTGGTTCTCTTCGAGTTATTGTTCCATCAATTTGTTTACGTTCTTAGATCCAAGAGAAAGTAGATATTGACCAAGACAAATCACTATTAGGTAGTGTCGTAGTGTCCGATTATTTCGAATTAAATGTGTATATGAAAAAACTTTCATTGTTCTTTTATTAAAAACAAATTAAAACTTTATTGCGTCATTTGACAAAAAAAAATTATTTTTATTCGTAAAGAAAAAGAACGCACCAGAGATATTTTTGTTCTGTTTGCATGATATATCAAAATGGAGTTGCTTAAAAACCTCTGAGTTCTCATAGTATTATTTTTAAATTAAACGTCAAATTTATTTATCATTAATAATTTCAAAATAGTAAATGAAAATAAAGGATTATCAAATAATGACATTACATGCATGCAATTTCGGTTTCTCTTCAAACTTTTGCAGAGATAAATCCCAGAAGTTTATATAAAAAAATGAAAAATCATTTTTAATTTGACATAACCTGTCAAAGTTATGGTGGATTTACATTGATCTTCATCTGCAAATTTAAAGAAAAAGTAAAGCGGGTCATATAAACATCGAAATACGGATGTGAGAAACTGTACAGAGCTGGTAACTCTTTTTTACTTGCTATAATTTGCCATAATTTTTCTGCAACTGCCAGTAGGTAATGTTATTTGTAATATCTTGTCAAAATGTTTTGCTGTTGATGAATGTAAATCCACCATTAATCTACTTGTTTATTCCCAAGTTCGGTGGACATAAGGACATACAAATGTAATAAGCCCTTGAGCAATAGTGAATTATAAAAAATAAAAATATTTCTAAGCAAAAAATTTGGTTCTGGTCCTTGAGAATCTCCTTTGAATATTTATAATTCTTATTTTATGTCAGTTATAAAAGGGAAATCACGCAACATTAAAGACAGATACTTTATTTATTTTTAACCATTGAAGCTATTATTAAAAGGCAAAACCGATATTTTGTATGTTATGTTTATAATGTTACACATAATCACGTGCCCAATAGCTATAAAAATGGTTTTAAATATGTTAACATCATCATGGTATATATGACAGTTTGAGTACTTAGAACTGTTGGAAATTCATTTATCAATGATATAAAAAGAACAGGGCCAAAATGGCTGTCCTGAGGAACTCCAGAATCAGCCATAAAGCTTTTCGAAAGAAAGCCATTCAAAATCTCAGAACAGAATCTGTCAACCAAATATGACATGAGCTAGGTAATGACTTATATACACTTAATATAAACTTGCTCATATTTTAGGTGTTTCCAAAACTCTATAGCGAAATTATTACCTGTGTTGTGAATGTATTCGCTTTTAACAAGGAAAGAACTGATGATAATACCACCTGTGCTGTTTTTTCAGTGCCTATAAGTATTCATTAACTTGTTCATTAAAAAACTATTTTCTCAGTACGTACATAAGGCCAAAATCAATAAGATATTGAAAATAAATTGTTTGATCACCATTAACCAACTAATTATACTCAAAACTGAAATATGTGCTCAACCTGATTGAATAGAATTTTGCAGTTTCATTTTCCCCACTTACCTAAATTTCTTGGTATTTTTTTTTAAACAATTGCTTCCATACAAATTCTATAACGAAATATGCTGTTATCGCAAAATCACGTTTCTTATCAGTCTGCGTTTTTTTGTTTTCTTCAATAACTATCATCAGTTCAGGCAATATGTCTGCGATGCATTTATTTATCAATCTATAGATATCTATGTGCTCATTTACTTGTACTGTACACCCTTCAGTTACACGACCGCCAACCGACGTGACAAGACAACGCCTGACAGACGCGAATCCAAACTAAATTTCCAATTTTCTCCGTAATCACACTTTAAAAAGACGTCACAGTGCCGCTTCGCATACCAAGCCCAGAAAATAGAAGGAATATATTTTATTAAAAAAAGACAGTTTTCATCCGAGAAAACTTTTCTTTATCAAACTTTCGCGTTTCCCAAATTCCAATAACAACGACGACGACGTCTTTTGGTAAAGTTAACAAACCCCTGTCGTTTGAAGAACGAATTCAACCCGCACAAAAAGAGGAACAGTTCAAAATAAAATTGATTTAAGCGGATTTAGCTGAAGTTGACTTCCTCTTAAAGCTGCACTCACCACCAAGGACGAATAGGGATCTACCCTTTTTCCGCTGCCCAAAGAACAAGGTTCTTAAAGGCAAATACCACTCTATCAGCAGAGATAACGAACAGCAAAATCTAAGGAAAAAAAAAATTAAGTGAAGTATATACCCTCCAAGGATATCAAATAAGAAGGGACGGATTTTCCCGTTCGCTGGCAACTATTGACAGCAAAGACTTTGTCAATGTCAAGCGTCTCGTCTTATTTTGCATTTTCTGTTTGTACGCCTTATTTAGTTCCTCGTTCACCTGGAATCTGTTATCCTCTTAGAAAAAATATAAAGTGCCTCGGCATTGAAGTGCCGAAATATACACAAGTCTGTGTTTATATGTTCTACGAACAAGCCCCTTGAGATAACCCGATTTGAGAATTTCTAATGACATAAGTGCACCTTGAGGATAGAAGCTGAGACGACACAAGAAAATGAGGCTTATCAACAGATGGTGCTCTTCTTTTAGCAGACTACCAGGTTTTCGTTTTCAAGATCAGATACCACTTGCAATTATTGCTGTGTTGGGTCATTTGGCATTGTTTCAATTGGTTGATGTATCAACACAATCAACATCATGTTCAGCAATGGCAAAGATGTCCTTACCACTTGGCAGTGATAGCAAGTACGCATTACCCAAGGAAAGATGTCGAGGACAGGATGTGATATCTTTGGTACCGGAAAAAGGTGAGTGCCAAATGGTTTGAGGTATCTATATATTTTTATTTTCCATGTCGACTACCTATATGGGGTGTTTTTTTTTTGTCTTCCAATCTAAACATCACGCTGCAATGAAGGTCTATAAAAATAATATAGAAAAAATAGTTGCATAAGGGTCATTCCGATGCACGTTTCTTGGTTTCTTTATGTAGAACATGTACTTTAACATCGTTCAAGTGTATTTTACATTCTGGATTCTATGAATAGGCACACAATGTAATTTTATATACCTACTTGTTTTTTTTTTAAGTCAATAATTCTTTGTTTGAGTCTATTCCCGCTAGCTTAGAAGCAGTTAGAATCTTGAGTCTTGAGTCTTCCCAGATCGATACTATCGTCATTAGAACAGGCTTAACAGTACTTTCTACTGCTGGAAAAAATTAACTGCCTAACTTGCTTATGAGCTTAAAATAGTTTTCGTACAACCACGTGGGGATAAAGTTAGTTCTTAATTGTAAGTGTCTCACCGTGGGTCTCGATTCCAACCACCTAAAAACAAATTTTTTTGGGGGTACTGCCTCTTGCGATGTAGTTACAAATTCATTCTCCGAGAGTATCTCTTGCCATGAAAAATGCACTTTCTTAGACTCACGTACTTTATTCCTGCCGATAACACGCACACTGTAGAATAGTTAAGAGTCTCTTAGCACTGGTTCTCAATGATCTGTTTAATTCAATGTTGAGTATTTCATCAGAAAATGTCAAGTTCTGCCAACTGCAGCAATGGTGCATTAACGATAAAACAATCAATAAAAATATGTTAATTCGAATTAACTCTTATCGCTGCCAATGCTGTTAACATAGTATTTTTATAATAATTCATTAGAAGAATTATTAGATTGGAATAGTGTTTTTTTTTTTCCATAAGGTCCTACGGATACAATGGTCCTTTTTGGCAACAAAAATCATTTATCACGCCGATTCTTGACTAACATTAATAAAATTTGGTACACTTATTGATTTTGGAACATAGAATTTGATAGTTTTACTTTTTTTTATTCATAATGAAGACTTTACAATTTAGCTAAGATTATGGCTCGGAATTTGAAATTAAATAAAAATCTTTGTCCAAGTTAGGAATTAAGTCAAATTTATGACTGAAATGTCTGAAACATACAGTAAAACTTTTATGTGAAAATGATTTCAATCCAAAGATGTACCAAATTAAAAAAAAAAATAGCTCTTAAATGTTGTACAACGTAAACAATGGATTATTACAAATTTGTATGCTTTTGCTTTCATAATATTTTTACTTAAGACGATTTTCATACCAAAAGTGATTCAATTCGATATAAATTTGACAATTTTGACGGTTGAAAGTTAACAACCTAAATTTTGGTAACGATTTAATAATTCAAAATACAAATTTTGACTTACTTGAAAGCCGTTATAATAATATTAATTTATTTAACAGTAACATACAGCTGAATAATTTTGTATCAATAAATTTGACAGTTTGAAAATTTTACTTAGAGATAGAATTAACAGTTTTACAACTTTCAGAATTCTTATTTTAAAGTCGGATTCTATTTTTGAAGTAAAACTTCTTTTCCGGCGTTGGGGGTAAAAAATTTTCTATGGAGTTGTCAGTCACATATCAAAACGACACGCTACAGCAACATGGTTTTTACAATTATTGTTCGAACTTTTTTAGAGGTTATTTAAAACACTTTAAAAACACACTTTATCGCCGAAAAAGAATGTTCTTTTAATTGAAGAACCACAACAACTAACCTACAAAGCAATTAAAAACATAATTTCATTAAAATATCAGTTAATAAAAGCTTTTTTTCAATGAATTATGTGGCCGAACAATTTCTCGATTGAAAACCACTTTCGTTTGTACAAAAAAACACAAACAAATATGTATTTTTTATAGTTTTATTTATTTCAAACATTAAACACTTTAACCTTAAAGCGAAATATAAAAAAAACACTTGTAAATAAACTATCTGCTTTAGTCCTTTCTGCTGTCAAATATAAACTAGCACTGCCATATGCGAAGAATTTTAAATTCGGTGTCAAAATTAAATTGGCGTTGCCTGCAATTTTAAAATCCTTGGGCTCCAACACAATGAATGAGATAAGAAAAAGAGATGTGAGCGTGATGAAACATAGTCGTTATTGTAAAATCAGTTTCAAACTATGAAAGCAGACGAGGATATACGCAATAAAGCATATGTAGTCGTCACGTTAAGGCTAGGCGCGCAAATTCAATTTTTAGTTGCACAACTGTTTGGTTGCTTATAGAAAACAGATGCACTATTTGGTTGAATGTCCGCGCAGGCGTATATAATTATATGTTACACAAAATAGCGAACTTATTTTAGGCAATCGTTTACTTTGTGTCAAAAGACAAACTTTTTAGTTGCTCGAACCAAGCCGTTGCGAAACTAAAAATTGAATGTGCGCGTCTAGCCATAGAAAACAGACGAACTATTTGGTTTAATGTCTGCGCAGGTGCATATAATTTATATGTTACACAAAATAGCGAACTTATTTTAGACAATCGTTTAGTTTGTGTCAAAACACAAACTTTTTAGTTGCTCGAACCAAGCAGTTGCGCAACTAAACATTGATGTTGCGCACCTAGCCTAAATGAAATTAATAAATGAAGTAAGAACAGTCGCGCACATTAAATTTTTAGTTGCACATCTGCTTGGTTGCTGAAATGAAACATAAAGCCTAGTACGCAGATCGAGACAAGACAAATTTTATCTCTACAATTTTAATCTCTCCAAATCTCGCCCAAAAGTTTGAATTTGGAGAGATAAAATCTAATTAAATGTGTTTTGTAGTGTATGTATCTCTGGAACGGGTTACCAATCGGACATAATTAGGCCCCAGTTATAGTTTTCATTGAAATGCATCATTGGAACAAATCAGTGGAATGCTGACTTCATTTTTTTGACAAACCAGTTATAGCATTCAGTAAAAGATCTTGTCAGTGGCTGATTACAACCAATTCTATGCATTTGAGGTAAGAAACGGCTAGTATTGTATTAGGCTAGCCGCGCACTAGCAATTTTTTGTTGCGAAACTGTTTGGTTACTTATAGAAAACAGATGAACTGTTTGCTTGAATGTCCGTGAATTTGCAGATAATTATATGTTCAATAAAATGGCGAACTTATTTTAGGCAATCGTTTAGTTTGTGTCAAAACACAAACTTTTTAGTTGCTCGAACCAAGCAGTTTCGCAACTAAAAATTGCTAGTGCGCGGCTAGCCTTAGTGTCCTTTCACGATTTATGATGTGCGCCCAGCTTAGCAATCATGTGCGTTAAAAAAGCGATATGTGTACCTCATAAAAAGCGCTATCTGTTCGTCAAAGAAGCGGGATATGTGCGTCAAAAATAGCGCCATCCATTTTGCTCAGCTTTGGTAACAAACAAGTTATACAGGATTTTCTTGATTTTCTCAATAAATTCAAGAAATCGGCAGATAGACCAAACTGGTCATTCCAAAACTATTTTGCATCATTTGTATAATTGAAACAGTTTTGAGTTCCAATTTAAACTTCCTAACTTATTTTGAAAATCATTTAAAATTCGAAGAATTATCTAAAAAAAATTTATTTGGAAGTGATTTTGACGTCTTGCAATTTACAAGACTATACTAAAACTACTTTAAATTGATTTTTTTTATGTTTCCGAAAAGCACTGAAAGGAATCTTAGAGGCTTTGCTTTTGGGAAAAGAAGTTTTACTTCTAGCGCGCGTACATCAGTAGAGAAAAGTCGGGTAATATGGACCACCAATCATAGTTTTGTTAATAAAGCACAAACGGTGTAAGTTTTTTTTAAAGATATTTGAAGAAAAAATACATCAGTTAACTCTGATTAAAAAAGTAGCAACAAAAAAAATAAATTCACTTAATAAAAAAATAACAAAAAACAAGAAGTTAAGTAACTCTAAAACTTAACAAAAAAAAAGTGGAGGGTAATATGGACTCCATTGACGGCTATTTATCCAGTTTGGACTCTGACATATGCCTTGCCAAACAATTCACATATATCAAAATCATCAACCGTCGATCATTCATCCTCATCCAGACCCGAAATTTCTTATATTGAAATGGCGGGTAATGTGGACTGTGGACCACTAGTCCAAATGCTCCTTTCTTCCCGTGGTCCATATTACCCGCAACATAATGTTTGGAGAAAAAGCTATTTTACAACAAAATGAGACTGTTTACAATAGTTTTATAAATAAAAACCTTAAAACAAATATTCACTTCCTATATTTAAAAAATAAAAGGAGAACAAACTATATTTTTAACTATAGAAAAAAGGAGAAACACCTACGAAAAAAAAAAAAAATTTTTATTTATTTATTTTAGATTATATTGATTTTTGGAGCAGTGATCTTAAATTTGGTTTTCAACTTTTGACTGCTTAATTTGTAAAATTTACATATACATCAAATTGTATCAGATTTTGTCTTGAAATAAATTTCAATTAAAAAAATCATGGCAATTTTAAACATAAATTTGACTAAATTACGTATTTTGACAACATTTTTTCGTTTGAATTTTAAAATTTTGTACTAAAACTAGTCAGTACCAATGCTTACAGGTCATTTTCAATTCATAAAGTGTATTAAATTAATTTTCGTCAAGAATTGGCGTGACAAATGTTTTTTTTTGTCGTCAAAACTGAACAAAGGGACCACTGTGGAATGACTTGTGGGTTCATCTTTACATTGATCTAGTGCTTAAATGGAAGAATGGACTTACCTCGATTTTTAGTGTTGATTTAAGATTTTTTCTTGAAAACGCCTCTTACGATTTTGATTAAACTCGAAACTTTGATCAGATTTGATAGAACTACCTTCCTTGGAACTATGTCAATGAACAAGACTGTGGATGTTTGGGAAGTGATGTGATGACTTTTTGCCTTGGCTTAGTTCCTTCTGCTCTCCAGTGCTGCGAGAGTAAATTGTGATTCTGTTGTCTACTTGTGCTGAATTGTGAAGTGGTTTGTGTTTTGTTTATTGTTCAGCGTGGTGTACTGTACTTGCAGAAATTGTGCACGTGTGTGTGTATGATGTGTGTTGTTTTGATAATTTTATTTTTTTTTTATTTTATCCGGATCCTTGCACTCTAATTAACTTAGAAACTAAAAGAGAAACACACAAGGATTTCTAGAGGTAACAAGTGTGTAACACTTTTTTTTTTAGATTTCCAAGCCAAGTGAGATATCTATGTGTGGATTTTTATTAACTTTAATTAAGTTTTGGACAGAATTGCGTTGAAATCCAGGTAATCTAATTGAAAACAACTTTTCAAGCACCATACATTCATAGTCTTTTTGGTTGTTGTTTTCGAGTAAGTGGGTTAGGGCTTGTGCCGAAGAAGTGTGAGAATATCAACATATCACTTGAAATAATAGAGTGCAGTTGTTGAAGATGTTACTTTTGTTTATTTTTAATTAAATGATGGAGGGAGCTTTTTTACTCTATGAACAAAATTAAAAATTGTTGTGAGATTAAATCAGGTATGATATTAATTGATGGGATAGTTCTGAGAATATAATGAGTCATTGTTCGGGAACGGGATCAAGCATTATCGGTTGAACAAAAGTGCGGTGAGTAATTCTTGAGTGAAACGAAAATTCTCAGTGACGATCAAGGTTAGCAAAGACGCCAGAGCATTGGGCTCAAGTTCGACAAGAATTTATGTGCGAATCACGCAAATCTATAAGGAAGATGGTGGCCTGTACCGGAATTGAAAAATTAAAATCTATGCACGTTATTTTGAAAAAACAAAAAAAAAAACAATTAAAGTTTCATCCGTACAAAATTTAAATCATTTAGTATCGCACCATAAGTGACCTTTTTTGCGATATTAATATATATTGGCACCTCAAAACATCTTAGGAGCGCCATCAAAAACCTGTATTAAATTTCGTTAATTTTTGACGTGGAACATATTTTCTTGTCGTCAAAACTGAACAAAGAGACCACTGTGAAATGGTTTGTCGTCCATTTTTAAATTAAAGCAAATATAAAACGAATTAATGGATTTAATTCAAAATGCAGAGCAAGGCGAAGTTCGATTTTGGTCTTAATTTAAGATTTTTTTTTTTCACGGAAACGACTCTAACTATTTTGATTAAATTTTAAACTTTAGTTAGATTTCATGGAGCAACAACTTTTTACTGTCGAAAAACAAAGTGGTGTTCAATTTATGATCGTGGCATTATTTGCTTTCAATTTTTCAACCAGGCGGAGACAGCTAGACATCCGTCCTTATGTGATTCATTCCTGATTTTTCGATTGGGGAGCTGAGTCTTACAAAATTGCTTATGATACCTTTGATTCAATCTTTTTCGAAAGTCTTGTATGGTGATATTGCTGTGTAGAACAAATGAGGTTGGAATAATATTTCTATAGGAAAAATGTATCCTTTCTCAGAAGTTGAGATTCTCAAACTACGGTCATGCAATAAAACAATATTATAGGACTGAATCCTGCTTTTGTGTTGTTCTTCTTTGACAATGGAAAAACCTTGCCAGTTTTCCAAGCAGTTATTAAAAATGACCGTTAACAAAGATCTGGAATCTGGGGCTGAGATTCAATTCAGTTTTATTAAAGTACTTATTTGTAAAGCCCATCTGGGACAGGTTGTCGTGCAGGGTGAAGGCGAGTGTACTGTTTAGAAAGGTAGATATGAACTAAAATAGAACAGCAAATGTTGGAGTTCCGATAGTTATTTGCAGAACCAAAGCGAGCTGTAGTGAAATCAAAGCTTGAGTTTTTTTTTTAATTTACATTATTATTTAATTGTTAGTTTAAAACGTCTAACCTCGATAAAAGCTTCAAAAATAAAAGCGGCGATTTTCTTAAATAGGATCCAAATTAAACAGTAATAGAAGGTTTAGTTTTCAAGAGCAGCTTTAATCATATTCCTGTTCGAATCGATTTGAACTCGAACGGTAATTCGCAAGCTAAGACAACACACTTCAATTTATACTTGTCCAATCTAAAGGTCCTTTGAGAGATTTTCTTTAAATCCGCTTTATCCACATAACGCCATCATATCAATTGACTGAACTTTTCAAAAGCTCATACATGTGTATATATTCTTAGATTCTATAGTAAAAAAAATATACACAAAATAAAAGTCCTTCCCTAAATCATCGCACTCTCCTTAATTGCACTACATTATTGCATTGAATGTTCGATACGTCAGTCATTGAAAAGGATTTCACAAAATCCATTTCGTTGTCCTTGTTGTCATCATTTCCTCTGTTTTGCAATTTCATCAACTACTGCCTGGGACATACAAAATAACAAATCCTCTTGCGATTCTCCTTGTCATTCAATCACTTGCCGACAGAACAGAACAAAAAAAAAATAAATAAGACCAAAAAAAAAAAGAAAACCAACAGGTTCGCATGCATTCCAATCAGGTCTTCTCTTTTGCCTTCCGGTTCAGGACTATTATCCTCCTGACATCATCGAGTGTACTAGCATAGAAGGTACCTACTTATGTGTATGGAAAACATTTACATTTCACCATCTCCTACACTTTCATACGCAATACCCCAGAGATCAGTAATAATAAAATCAAAGCTTTTCGCAGGACATAATATATACTCGTATAAAAATTTATATATCTACATATATTATCTCACTCTAGGACAATAGAAGGTCCTGTAAGATCAGGAAGCCAAATTAAACCTGAAACAACTTTGTTTGCTCTCAACCAACCTAACTGACACAAAATACCTCTTCACCCAGACCTAATGCTGCTTATATCCATGTCATCCTCCCGACTCCAAAGTAAAATTACTCACCTTTTTCAGTAAAAGTCCTGATTCCATTTGATAATGCCATTGTCCGTCGTTACACTTTACCCATGAAATTGGGTATGACGAAGGTGGAACCTGGGACTTTTGTTGTTACCTCCCTCTGAGTGTTTGGAAGTCAGGAATGATGTTTGCATAGAAATGTGTTTTCTATTGAAAGGATTCAACCGCAGAGCGTTCCTATATATATATATTGGTCTTTAATTGGTGAGTGAGTGTGGGAGTCCTCGTTCTATCCCTTTATGTTCTGTTGGCAACTTTCGAATGAATATTTGATAAGAGATGATATCATCATCGACATGCAGTCACCTCGCACTCTCACCTATAAGTCTCCACACATAATGTAGCTATGTGTATGTCACAAGAAGTTCATACAAACTTTGGTGAAATCACAATAATACACAGGAAAATCCTCGATCTCAGGACCTGCAGATATAATTTTAATACTTTAATACCCAACACTCTCACCAAGCTAATGAAAGGAAGATCAATACGTCTTTATTCCTACATATGTAAGAAATTCGTATAACGGTAAGCGGTAATTTATTTGATACCAAATTGCCATCGATTGGCCTCCTTCGGATATGTTGGTGTTGCTTTTATCATAACCCAAGTGACGATGCTGAAAGGATTCGCCTTATGCCATCGAACCAAGGAAAAGGGGATTAAGTAGTTTATTCAATTGGATTAGAGGACTATTCAATAAAGGGATGTGTATACGTATATGCGTGTCTAAGGATTTCTCATGTACAAAGGTATACATATGTGAGCCTTTTTTTAATTTTTTTCCCTTTGCTTAGAGGTTGTTTGCGAAGAAGGCTTCTGACTGAACTCCGTAGTCCGTATATACGTAGTTGACCCTCTAAGAGGGTTCTCTTAATGTGAATTGATTTTCTTAACCCTATGAGAGAATTGATTTATTTGAACTTTACCGAAAAAAAATTGACCGGTAATGTCGATCGTTGAGAGGTTAATTGTTGACCGGAATGGGTAATGATGGTAATTTATCAATTGCAATTCTTTATAGAATGAAAAATGATACGTATAGGTTTTGTTTTAAATATTGAAAAGAAAGTCCACTGTGAGCTTCAAATTCATGATAAATTTAATAAATAAAATTAAATTCAGACAAACAGCAGAAAATTTTATATGAAAACATCCTGTTTCCAATATTTCATTAGTCGTTTTTTTCTAACTTTGTATCAACATCTCTTTGAAGAATTAAAATAGAACCCAGAAGTAAAGAAGTTTAATTTTTGAGTTCAAAGAAGTTTCATAGATTAGATATTTAATTCTAGAAATCGAAAATCCTTTTGAATTCATTGATTTTAATTCAATGAATTTTAATTGCATATGAACTGAAATGTTTGTTAGATTTTGTACATTTGATAACAACAATCTTAGATATATTACTTTCAAATCATTGAATTTAATAAAAGTGTAAATTTTATAGCTTGAACTCAGTTGTAATTTTAATTCATTAAATCAATACATTCAAATCCAGAAGTAACTTCAAGTAAATGCATTTACTGCGTTATACACACAAGTTCTACCCTTACAAGTTTTGGCCATATACCTTCAGCAAGTTTGCTTTAATATTTATTCCTACCTTACAAAAGGAGAAGCTACCACATTATCTCACGTAGGTATCCTTCAACAAACTCACAAAACAAATCTTCTAAAAGAGAAAAGAAATTAAAGTTAGCAAATTTTGTTCAAGGCTCACTGCACTTCAATTTAATGCTATGAAAGTAAAATGCACGACTAAATTTCAGGAACTTGCTCTTATAGTTCAAGACTATAACGTGGTTAGGTAATGAAGATTACAATTACATTAAGGCGGAAAAGTATAAGACAGTATTGTAAGAATTAATTTTGTCTTTTATTATTGTTACATACAAATAAAATCTACCATGTAAGCAATGTTACTTCGACTTGTTGCTGTACTTCTTAGAAAACAAAAATTAGGGCCTTAAACGAAATGTACGAGAATGCCCAAGAAAAAAATTAAACGTTAAAACCGTATTTTCGTTATTAGAACTTTTAGTCAAAAAACGTATACGCAATTTTAATACAATAACTTAGAATATCATATCACGATACAAATAGCTTTAGATGCTAAAGAAACGGCTATATGCGCCTTCTTAGGTATCTAGTGTGCTTTTGATAACATTTCTCATAAGGCTGTTAACAAAGAACTCATAAAGGACTAAATGCGTACCCATTACTAGTATGCCTAGTATTTAGGCATAATAACAATGGAAGCATACGAAGCTTAAAGTCTTCAGAAAATCATTACAACTAGTAGCTGTCCTCAGGGAGGAGTATTAATCACCATTGCTGTGGAGTCTCGTAATGGATGAATTGCTAGAAAGTCTTACTTCTCATGGCATACCCTAGATAGAAAACCTCTCTGAAACAAACATGCATAAATAACTATCGGGAAAACCACAAAAGCTCGTATGATATACCAGAGACTTGCAGGAAATTAATAGGCTGCAAGCCAAACATCCTTATAAAATGATGGTAAGATTTATCATAAGGTTAGGTTAGGTTAGGTAAGGTGAGATGATAATGCAGCAAGCCGTATCACCTGACTCGGATCTCAATGGATCCATTGTGCTCCCCAAGGTGTGGGTAATATATGAATGGAAAGGGTTAGAGGAATGATTTAGTGGATATCTTAGGTGTAGGGTGCCTCCCTGAACCATTCTGATTTCTGAATGAAGTTAAGAATGCTTTTTAGTTTTAAAAATAAGACGTCACCCAATTCGTCAAAAAAGTATTCTCCGGGGCATCTATCCTAGTTCTGGCTAGGCTGGGGCACTCACAAAGGAAGTGAGATGAGCTCTCTTCCACCTCATTGTTCTGAAACCCTCTGCATAAGTCAGATGTGCTAATGCACCGTAAGGATTCCAATCAAGAGAGACTTTTGAGGTCTGGTAAGTTTCAGTAGATACACGCAGGTATCAATAATTGTTGACCATCTGTCATTTTCGGTCTTGAGGAAACTATGGTGAATTCTATGCTTGATGATGAACCGTTTTCGGCCAGTTCATCAGCCATTTCATTTACATGAATTTCATGGTATCCCGAGACCCATCCAATGGTGACAGATTTTTTTTCGCCGAGCAATATTGATCCACTATGGCAAAGAGCAACCAGTTTTGACTTCGAGACATTTGACGAAATGGCTCTGATTGCAGCCTTGCTATCTATGAAAGTATCAATGTTCTTGTTCGTTAGTTCACATGTGGAAAGATATAAACTGCAAGCACTTCCGCTTGAGAAACACTGCAAAAGTTTGGGAACTTTAATGATCTACATGCGTGGTTCTCATGGACCTTGTTGTGTCCATACATGCCAGTCTCTGAATGTATGTCATGTTCTTAGGATCGGTTCCATTATCCAAGGCTGGCCACCAAACTAAACAGGCGCACATAGACTTACCATTACCTATAGTTGTGATACGTGAGCCTTAATTTGATTGTTGGTACGGCCCATTGTCACGTCAAATAGCCAAGCAGCAGTTAAAGCACTAAACTCCTATGTGCGGACTTGTTAAATGGCCTTGGTAAGAATAAAAATGTCATACTTCATTGGGTACAGCAGCGGGACACATGGGTATCATTGGAAATGAAGAAGCAGTCTACTTGGCAAAATGAGGAGTTACAACATTAAAACAGAAAAGAAGACTTTTTCTATGGCCCAAAATATGGATAGAACTTCCAAAATTGAGGCAGTCGAAAATGCTTCAATTAAGAAGGCTTCGCATCAATAACTTGCGAATAATTAGGCGTCTTCTGAATGGCAACTATAAACAGAGAAGACACCTCAATATTCTTGCCCTGGTGAGCAGTACATCATGCAGTAAATGCACGACTGGGTCGCACGAACTGGCTCCTATGTAATCGACTAGGAATTTTAAAAACGAATGTTATTAAAGAAAACTGTTAATAAGGATCAAATTAATTTTTTAAACTCTTTCAGTACTAAGCGCTAAAAACAGAATGCTATGCAAATATGAATTTATGCAAGAACGATAGTTATAAGTCGTGTTAGTGGTTTCTAAAAAAAAAAACCGTTAAAATACAAACTTTTTAAAAGATTTTTAAGAAAAAACTTTGGAACGCCAATTTAAAGTTTTTAGTTTTGTTCGAATAAAAATTAAATTTACAAAAAAAAATATTGAGCCGTTTCTGAGATATCTAACTATGTTTTTTTTTTTTTTTCAAAAATTCAAAAAATATTTATTTTAAAGTTTAGAAATGCAATGTGTTTAAGAATTTTTAGAAGCTTCTCTATAACAAATTTCATTATCCGTTATGTGTATAATGAGAAATTCAAAATTCGAAAAAATGGTTCTATGGTAGGTACAAGCTGTAATATCTCAATTTCAAATTTTTTTTTATTAAATTAAAGATCGAAAATTAATTGAAAGAAAAAATTTTTTATCAAAATTCTAGGTGCCGTTTTCAAGAAAAATATGATTTTTGAAAACCATTTTTTTTTAATTTTTTAGCATTTGTATGGTAGGTACCTTTGTTTTTAGGTAAAATAAATTTTTTTTTCTCACACTTTGTAGATTATATTGAGAAACTTTTATTTATCAAGTTTAAAAAAAATCTAGCATGGGGTTTTCGAAATATTGAGTTTTGAAAAAAAATTTGGAAGTTTTTTTTTTTAAAATCTGAGTACACAATTCTATTTATGTTTTTGGGGAGCTTTAGCAAAAAAAAATGATCAAAATCGGTTGAACCGTTTTTGAGAAAATCGAAAACAAAAAAAATGGTTCCATGGGGGGTACCCTCAATTACCATTTTTCGGAAATTTTTTTTCAACCATTACCTAGCTTTAATTAAATGAAATCTTTCTGTATTTTCATTTTTTAAATCTGTCAGAACAGTTTTTGAGAAAAAAAAAATGATTATAAAATTTCGGAAAAAATTCGTATGGCAGGTACCGTTATTTTTGGTCTTAAAAAAAAAAAGAAAAAAACGTGTCGGGGAAAAAACTTAAAATGATATCTACCAAGTTTAAAGAAAATCGGCCCAGCCGCTTAGCCTGTAGTCGAACAGGCAGACAGACAGACAGACAGACAGAATTGCGAGACCCACTTTTTTAGTCTTCGCTATCATCGTAATGTCAACTTTGATCGAAATCGAAATCTCGAGTTCGATTTTTTTTACGAATGTATAACTTGCCTTATAGTACCTATAAGTCGCAAGTAAAAAACTCATTACGAAGCACCTGACCACATATTAGATGTGATACACTCATCCATCAAGGACATAGGTATCTGGGAAATCACTAAGAATTCTGAAAGAACTTCATATAAAGGTGGCACAATAGAGCTATAGTTCGCAGTGCGCTTAAACCAGAAGATACACACGGGAGAGCCTAGAATATGAATTCAACAAACCCGGCAGAGACAGAAAGGATTTTTTATAACTAAAAATCTATTTTTGTTATTTCTGGACAGATATTCCTTAAAAATAAATAGATAAGGTTGCGTGAAAGCTCTTGGAGAATTCGGCCATAGTGACTTACAACTCTGAATCATTCCTATGTGTATTATGTAAGTCAGCAGGAATAAAGGGAACCTACAATTTTCTGCCGAGAACGAATGGAAAAGATGATAGGTATTTTCTCATTAAGAAAAAAAGTCTTGAAGTATTTGTCACTTCCTCTCAAGAGAAAGTACCTCCGAAAAAAACCTTTTTTGTTTTGTTTGAGACCAAAAACAATTATTATGTATAGTCTTTGTGTGTACAACAATGAAAAAAATGGTCTTGAAGCAAGTGCAAGGGATGTTTGGGTACGACATCCCGATTTTTATAATCCCGTTTTTATAATCCCTTTTTGTATAATCCCGTTTCTTATTACGACCTATAAACAGTGGGGTGTATGCAAAGTTTCTTTAGCATTTAAAGAATCTGGAAAATAACCAACATAAAATCAATAAGTTTTAGCTACGTATTCTAAAAAACGGGATAAGCGGGATTATAATAGAACGGGATTTTGAATAAACGGGATTTTAAAAAGCGGTAGGTATTTAAAAAAAAACGGTATTATAGAGGACGGTATTTTAAAATTTTTTGCGGCATTTTTGAAAAACGGAATTATAAAAAGCGGGATTCCGTTACGCTCCCTGCAAGGGCTACCACTTTGAAAAATATTTTTAAATACATTTATCAAGAATGATATACGTATAGGACAGACAAAAATTGGTTAGGGGGAATTCATAGAAAAAGTTTTTTTTTTTTCAGTTTTCCTTCCATTTAAAGTAAAAGTTTTCGTTTTTTGTTTGACGTTAAGAAAATAAAAAACTGGATAAATTCAGGACGTTAAAGCTTGAAGAGAACCAAGACTTAGTGACTTTAGTGTGTGTGACTCTCAACAATTACTGTGTGCTTACAATTTCTCACCTAGCCAACTAAGATAAGAAGCACCTTTTATAAGAAGTGATATTCTTGGACTTTTCACTCTTATGGTGGCAACAGCTCGGAATCGAACTCAGGTCACTTGTGTGACAGTTTACGTCAAGGGATATTACTCTTATATACATTGAAATTTATTAAGTAAACTCAAATCTCTTACAAATAAACTATTTTTTGTTGAATATACTCCCAATTGCAATCATAGTTATTTACCTGGAAATGTAGTTGTTTCACAAAAAAAAAAAAAAAAAAAACAAAACTGTGTCGGTAAAAAAATGAATAAATAGTTCTAATGGCATACAAATTCGCGGATCAATAAATCCAATTAAAATACAAAACAAACAATCCTCTTTAATCAAGGTTTATGTATTTTTTTCCAGATCGGGGATTATTTGTCTTCTATCATTTGGCAAAGGCCTTAAACTCTACATCCACAAATAAAAATATTATATCACCCCAAATAAAAATTGGACTAGAAATTCCAAATCAAAAATCGTCCGAAACATTTAAGGTAAGTCCTTTTTCCTTTGTGAGAGAAAAAATAATAAAATAACGAACTTCCTCACTAAATATATCTATACAATACACATAAATACATGTACCTACATGCTCATATAATTCTTTTGCATTTGGATACATTTTTTTTGTTTATTTCAACTTTTAAACCTCATCTGTCTCGCTGCCCAATTCTCGTTGAAAAGAAACCTACACAGACAAACTAAAAACTTCCATCCAAATATACCTAAAGCACACAAAATAAAAGGTAAAATAAAAAAATATTGTTCGCTTTTATTTGATGACAAGGCATCACTCTGCCTACCAAGGATTCATTTCCGTTTCCCTTACCTCACTAGCAAAAGCAGAAGCTGCAAACTTTTTCCATCTAGGTACCTCCATTTCGTTCAATAAATCTCTCATTAGCTATGCATGGAATGTGGATCGTGGTTATGTCTCGGCGAATGCATGGAATCCTTACGAATTGGAGCTGAAAAATTTAAGGATACCGTAAGGAAATTAATTCGAAACGAAGTCGCTCCATCTCAGAGCTCAAATTCAGACTCAGAAACAAGGACACATAGACACCGACCGCAGAAAGTCATAGCTGCGAGAAGATAGACAGACAGACGGACAGACAGCCATGGACGTGTATGCTTTTAAATTCATGTAACTTTTCCTTGGTCGTTTGGGATTTTTCTTCTTTTTTTGCATGTTGGCGAAAAGTTCATCCTTCGTATTTAATTGAGATAATTTGTGAAAGTCCTTCTGAATAAAAAGGATATAAATCGAATTTTTCAACTCATTCTCCATTAGTTTCAGATCGAGTTTAATTTGCCAGAGGCTAGAAGTCAAAGTCAAATATTGTTTTAAGGATATACCCACCTACATAATATGTATGTAAGTTAGGGTGTTGGTAAGGTACATACTTGTTTAATGTGTTCGAAATGCAAAGAATATTTTTATTCCTCACGTGAAAGGACACTCATGGTATAATCTGGATTTTCCTTTGATATTTATAGCCGAGACTAGTATGCAACTTTTCGACTTAGACCCTCGAGATATTCACAAACTATTGTGCAAAGAATCTTGGATATCTCTCTCTCTCTGTATGCAAATAGTATGAATAAACTTTTGCACCCTTAAGGTCCTATGAACGTATACTTCTTATACCTATAGGTATTGTGGTTTAGTTCTTATGTCGGTGTTTGTATGACTTGTTTCTAACTATATCCTTCTATTTACCTTTTTTGGTCGACGGCATATTTAATCCATCCAGAGTGACATGTATTTATGGGGGGGTGGCCGACAATGTTTTGTGTACTGTTTGTGCGTGTAAATGTCCTAAGGATGCGTTCAGGAAGGCAAACTGCTGCTACCCTACATAACACACAGTTTGGATTTTCAAATTCAAAAGAAGGTTGAGAAAAAAGATGGCTTTTATCATGACATCTTAATAGGTAGTCGTCACATCACCATCTACAAATGAGATAACTCCGTTTATTTGCATCTAAGCTTGTGTGGGAAGAAATGAGCACATAAGATATTGTGCGGATAGTAAAGTAGGTAATTTATTTCATACTCCAATGAGCAACGAATACAGCAAAAGAAAAGAATGAAATAGATATCTGAATAGAAAGAAATGCCGCAAGTCAGAAATCTGTTGAAGTGGTGGATGGTCTAATGAGAATTTCACTATAATGTAATATTTTTACTAGGTTCGTTAAATAAAACTTATTACTGTTTCTAATATTTCTTCTTTATTTACACTTTTCAAATCAAAACAATAAATCTCAATTTATAATCAACTCTAATACTTTTATTCCAACTTAAATCCACTTCTTTAATTACACTTTCCACAATCCAATAGTTCAGCTTTGCACACTTTCATAATCGAAAATAAACTGTGTCCCGCTCACCGTGAACACTCCCTTTTATACTCAAACCAGTTGTTCTAGAAGGTTCTTGTCCAGAAGGGGAAATTCTTATGGGGGTAGAATGTTCTAGTACTTTGGAATTAGGGGAAATTTAGATGCGATGGAAAAGAGCTTTTTGTTTTGTTCCCTCACAAAGCAGATATGTAATTCCCAACAGATGGCGCTGTAGGAGTATAAAGCTCTGTTCGCAACATTGCCCCCTTCTTAAGATTGTTCGTCCCGAACAACTCTATCACCAGCTTCGGCACTGTATCGGTGCAGTCGATCGCTATGCACAACTTTTAGCTTTCCTCTTAACCCTCTTTGAATTCGGTAAACGACATCATTGATTTTCGTGACGACAGTATAAGGGCCTTCCCAGTTTTGTTGAAGCTTCGGCGACAATCCCTTTTGACGATGTGGATTATACAGCCATACACGATCTCCTACTTGGAATCCTGTCGTGTTTGCTCTTGTGTCGTACCTTGTCTTCATTCGATCGCTGTAAGTGCTCATTCTAGTCCTGGTCCTTTCGTGGATGCCGATTAGCCTCTCTTTTAGGTCACTCACTTAATCCCCTGTTTCCTGAGACTCTTGTGGTGGGTGTCCAAACCTTATCTCACTAGGCAGGCGTATGCTTTTTCCGAACAGGATTTCAGATGGTGTTTGTCCTGTTGAGCTATGTACTGCACTTCGATAGGCCATCAAAAATAGTGGTATGTGCCTATCCCAGTTTCTTTGGTTGTCGCCTACGACCTTAGTGAGGTGCTCTTTTAACGTCCTGTTGAATCTCTCGACCATTCCATCAGATTGCGGGTGAAGTGGTGTGGTTCTCGTTTTCTTAATGCCAAGGACCGCGCACACCTCTTGGAATATGTTCGACTCAAAGTTCCTTCCTTGGTCAGAATGGAGCTCCATAGGCACACCGAACCTGCTTACCCAGTTAGACACAATCTGGTCGGCCACTGTCTTGGCTTCTTGGTTCGGGATAGCGTATGCCTCAGGCCATTTGCTGAAGTAATCCATTAGCACCAGAATGTATTTGTTTCCATCATTCGTTTCCGGAAATGGGCCAGCTACATCAACAGCAATCCTTTCAAACGGTGAGCCAACATTATATTGCATCATTTTTCCTTGCAGTTTTCTACCAGGGCCTTTGGTTGCAGCACAAGCGTCACAATTTCGGCACCACTTTTCAACGTCGTCTCTTGCATGCAACCAGTAGAATCGTTGTCTCACTTTTTCTAACGTCTTGTTGACTCCCAAATGGCCTCCTGAAGGTCCATCATGCATTTCTCGAAGAACCTCTTTAATTTTTGATTGAGGTAACACAAGCTGCATCACATAGGATTTACCATCAGCGGACTCCCATTTACGCCGAAGAACACCTTCTCGCACATGAAGTGAGTCCCATTGTGCCCAATAGGCCTTTAAAACTGGACTCCTATCGGAAATGTCATTCCATGCGGGTTTTTCTTCATGTTCTTTCCATGCGAGAAGAGGTTCAATGTCGGGGTCTTCTTGTTGAGCAGATCTTATTTCCTCATTGCTCCATCCACAAATGGGGTCAGCCCTTATTCGCAAAATGTTGATGGATTCCTTTTCTTCTTGTCGCCTACAATGCTTGCAGTCTATTTTACAAGGCCTTCGGGATAGCGCGTCGGCATTTGAGTGCAGCTTTCCCCTTCGGTGTTGGATTTCATAATCGTAAGTCTGCAGTCTTTCTATCCACCTTGCGACTTATCCTTCTGGGTTCTTGAAGTTCAACAACCAGTTAAGAGCACCATGATCGGTTCGTAGAAGAAACTTCTGTCCATAGATGTATTTATGGAAGTGTTTCGTTGCCAAGATGAGTGCCAAGAGTTCTCTTCTGGTCACACAGTAGTTTCTTTCGGTCTTTGACAGTACTTTGCTGAAATAGGCGACAACCTTTTCTTCGCCATTGTGCACTTGTGACAGAACAGCGCCGACTCCTACGTTGCTTGCATCAGCATCAATGATAAAAGGCTTGCCTGGAGTCGGATAGATCAGCACCGGAGCATTGCATAGACGGTATTTCAGTTCTTGGAAGGCTTTTTCACACTCACCTGACCATTTAAACTGCTTGTTCTTTTCCGTAAGGTGATGCAAACTCTTCGCAATTCCGGCAAAGTTCTTAACAAAACGTCGGTAATAAGTAGCAAGACCAAGAAAACTTCGTAGTTGATGTTTGTCCTGTGGTGTTGGCCAATTTTTGACGGTGTCAACTTTTTCAGGATCGGTCTTGACTCCTTGGGACGAGATGATATGTCCCAAATACTTTACTTCAGTCTGGAACAGTGCACATTTTTCTGGGTTCAGTTTAAGGTTAGCCTCTCGAAGTCTCTGGAACACACCCTTTAGGTTCTTACAGTGTTGGTCGTATGTTTTTCCATAAACGATAACATCATCCAAGTAGACAAGGCAAGTTTTCCACGTCAGGCCTTGAAGGACGCACTCCATCAAACGCTCAAAGGTTGCCGGAGCGTTGCAAAGACCAAACGGCATCACTTTGAACTGCCACAGCCCATTACCTGTGGAGAATGCTGTCTTTTCTCGATCTTCAAGGTGAATTTCAACTTGCCAATATCCACTTTTCAAGTCCAGTGTTGAAAACCAGTGTGCTCCTTCCATCGCATCTAAGGTGTCACTAATTCTTGGCAGGGGGTAGCTGTCTTTCTTGGTTACGTCATTCAACCTTCGGTAGTCAACACAAAACCGTGTACTTCCGTCCTTCTTTTTGACTAGGACCACTGGTGACGCCCAAGGACTTTTGGAGTTTTCAATCAAACCATCCTTCTTCATGGTGGTAATCATTTCCTCAGCTTCACTTTGTTTGGCCAGTGGCAGACGTCTTGAGGGCTGACGAATGGGCCTTGCGTCTCCTGTATTTATTCGATGCTGCACCATTTGTGTCCTTCCATATTTTCCGTTTGGTGAAGCGAAAATGTCAGCATACTCGTTCAGAAGGCTTTCTGCCGTTTTAACCTGATGTTGGTCTAGGTTAGATGAATTGAGTATCTTTGCCTTGATGCTATTGAGCTCCTCAGGGTTTAATGTCGTTCTCGGTGTTTCAGCGTCAATTCGTGTTATGGCTGCGACAGATTCGCACTTACCGATAACTTCTCCTTTCACTAACTTCACATCGTACGGTTTGGTGTTGAGTATCCGTACGGGGACCATATTGTTCTTTGGAGCCACAAGTGTCTTCCCAATGATGACGTTTTGGGAAGAACAATCTGGGCCTGGTTCCACCATTAGGTATCGATGGCGTCCACACTCACCTTCTACTTTTGTCCAAACGAATACCTCAGAAGAAGTAGGAATAATCACATCTTCTTTGATGACAGTCCTTAGGGTTGTTGTTTCTTCGTGCCCATAGATCATTGGAATCTCTGTATTCTGGTATTTGAGTACCTGGTTGCCAATATCCAAAATTACTCGATGTTCTTTCATGAAGTCCATGCCTATGATGCATTCGTCACATATATCTGCCACCAAAAATTTGTGTGAGAATTCTAGATCTGCAATTCGAATTCTAAGTCGGATTTCACCATAAACCCTAGCTGCTTCTCCTGTGGCAGTTCTTAGACGGTAACTATTGGTGTTGTGTAGCCAATTCAGGTGAACTAGGTCTTGACGCACAATGGAGGCTGTGGCACCGGTGTCGATGGTGACCACACGTTTGTTGCCATTTAAAGTTGCCTCGACAGTCAGACTTCTATTGTCTCGCTTAGTTTGAGAGACCTGGATGGTGTTTCTGGGGCCATCGATACCAGAAACCAGCTTCTGCCCCTCGAAGTTGGTTCTTACTCGTTTCCCTGTTGGGAAACTGTTCGGGAAGTAACACTGATGTTATTGTTACCTTGTTCTGGGTTTGAAACTCCGTGTCCACAATGTTGACAAGCTCTTCTTGGTGGTAACCGACATTGACGCTGTAAATGTCCAGTCTTATTGCAATTCCAGCACTTTGCAAGTCCGTTTCGTTGGTTCCTTTGGACATCAGTTCTTTGACATGAGCATTCTTCGACGACGGCTTCTCTAAGTCGATGTACTCCGTGAGAAGCTTGCTCAGCTGCTTCCATTGTCAAGGCAAACGCTAATGTTTCCGAAAGCGTTCGTTTTCCAGCAGTTCGTACGGCCCTTTGAAGATGTATGTCAGAGATGGCGCGAACAAATGCCTCAACTGCGAACTGGTTACAAATTTCCTCTCCAACATCTGGATATGCAAGATGAACAAGCCTTTCAATGTCCGCTTGCAGTTGTTGTAGAGTTTCGCCCCTCTTCTGAACTCTGGAATTGAGTTGCACTTTGAAGACTTCTTTCATGTGGCTGTTACCAAAGCGTTTGTCTATAGCCAAAACCAAGGAATTGAAGTCGCCGCTCTTATCTGCTGGTATGGTTTGCAACAACTCAGCAGCTGCTCCTCTAAGAGCAAGAGTTAAGGCTATATACTTGTCAGTCTCATCCCAGCCATTTGTTGTGGAAGCTGCCTCGAATTGCTTCTTGTATATAGACCAAGAAGTTTGTCCATCAAAGGTTGGAGGTTGCATCTCTTTTTTTCTCAAAGCTTCCCCAGAACTTTCCCGAATCTTTATGTTTCGAACACGGTCTAACTCTTTTGAAAACGTCTCCATTTTGTTGTCGACTAGCAATGAAACACGTTCATCTAACACTTTTGAAAACGTCTCCATTTTGTTGTCGACTTGATTCTCCAGCAATGAAACACGTCCATCAAGTGCAGATACATTATTCTCGATGTTAACAAGCTTGCCTTCTAGCATGTTTCTCTGCTCTTCGAGAAGGTCCTTTTGTTCGCTATGCTGTTTATCAAGGCGTTCGAGAATATTCTTTTGTTCATTTCGTTGCTCTTCGAGACGTTCGAGAACATTCTTTTGTTCATTCTTTTGTTCATTTCGTTGCTCTTCGAGACGTTCGAGAACATTCTTTTGTTCATTCTTCTGTTCATTTCGTTGCTCTTCGAGACGTTCGAGAACATTCTTTTGCTCATTTCGTTGCTCTTCGAGACGTTCGAGAACATTCTTTTGTTGCTGAAGCAGAAGACTAATCATATTTGAAACATCTACATTTTTACTTACGTCTGCTTCCTCAGCGTCAGTTTCAAAGACGAAGATGTCCGGGTCTTCATTTTGCTGTTTCAAATATTCGGCCAAACGCAGAACAAGCTCATTTTTCGATCCTGCTCTAGAAAGTTCTCGCTTGCCTAATTCACTTTTCAGCTCATTACAGTTGAGCTCTTTTAGTAACTTGCTCATTTTTTTATTTTACTATTTTTTTTTTCCACACTTCACTGCACAATAAGTTTTATTCCACTTTTCTGACACCAATGTAATATTTTTACTAGGTTCGTTAAATAAAACTTATTACTGTTTCTAATATTTCTTCTTTATTTACACTTTTCAAATCAAAACAATAAATCTCAATTTATAATCAACTCTAATACTTTTATTCCAACTTAAATCCACTTCTTTAATTACACTTTCCACAATCCAATAGTTCAGCTTTGCACACTTTCATAATCGAAAATAAACTGTGTCCCGCTCACCGTGAACACTCCCTTTTATACTCAAACCAGTTGTTCTAGAAGGTTCTTGTCCAGAAGGGGAAATTCTTATGGGGGTAGAATGTTCTAGTACTTTGGAATTAGGGGAAATTTAGATGCGATGGAAAAGAGCTTTTTGTTTTGTTCCCTCACAAAGCAGATATGTAATTCCCAACAGATGGCGCTGTAGGAGTATAAAGCTCTGTTCGCAACAATAAGGACATGACGTTTTATTGTATTGTAATATTTTTTTACTAGGTTCGTTAAATAAAACTTATTATCTTTTTAGTAGATATTTCTTCTTTATTTACACTTTCCAAATCAAAACAATAAATTTCAATTTATAATCAACTCAAATACTTTATTAAAATTTAAATCACACTTGTTAAATAACACTTTCCACAATCCAAGCAAACCTCTTGCACACTTTCATAGTCAAAAATTAACTCTCCTGTGCTTACCGCGAGTACTCCCTTATATACTCAAGTTAGTTGTTCTCGAAGGTTCTCGTCTTGGAATGTTCTAGATGGTTGGAATAAGGGGAAATACATTTGACATTGGAAAAGAGCTTTTTGTTTATTCCATAAAGTAGATATGCAATTTTCCAGCAGATGGCGCTGTAGGAGTATAAAGCGCTGTTCGCAACAGTATTTTAAACCACCTTCTTTGATCAACTATCTATCACTATTATTCCGATTGTCATGAATATTGAAAGTCGAGATTTAACAACTCGATTGAGGAATGTTTTGATCATTGAAAATATTGCAAATGTGAATTAAAAGAAAACTGAACGTTTATCCATGAAAAGTCGGTCAGTTTTTTTTTAAATAAATTTACCGACTACTCGCCTACCATCTTTTTTTTTTAAATTTATCAATTTATCAGTTATTTTTTGACAAGCGTAATAGGGGTAAACATTTCTTCCATTGTAGATAATTACTAAACCTAACACTCTTGCTTTACCTCTAGATTCATACATTCCACTGCATCAACGGGTCAATAAAAAGATTTCTAAAAAGTTCGAACATTTTATCTTGATTTTGGAACTGTAGCCATTTTTAACATGAAATAAAAATATACATACTTTATTTTTAAAATTCAAAACATTTCACGTTCTCAAACTATTTTAATTAATCTGCAATGACAAATTAATCAATTTCATTCAGATTTTTCACCTAAAATTCAGTATGGTTACCACCCATGCATTTTATCGTCTGCTTTTAAAACTGAACGTAAAGGGTATGGTCAATGCATCTGAGTTCTGAGATAGCAATACAAGGTAATTCAACAATGGAAAGACCTAAAAAATTGAAATTCACACAAGTAACGGATGTTTTGTACATTGAGTTCTTAGAAGTAAAATTATGTAGTAAGTTCAACTGATTAGTGTTTTTTAAATTTAACGAAGAAATCCAAACTAAAACGAATTGCAAGCAACTGGCTTTAAATGACAATAATTATTTTTAGAATTTCCTTAATAAATTAAGAACTAACGTAGAGAGCCTAAACCTAGTGACTTACAACTCTCAACCATTCTTGTGTACGTGTTAACAGAAAACGAGGTGACCTACCATTTTCTTTCGAATCCGAACGGCTAAGATGAGAAGCACTTTTCATAACAAGAGATACTCTTGGAGAAATTTTCACTTCCTAGCAGAAGGCAGAGTACACCCCTGAAAAACTTTATTGCAGCGGCTGAAAATCGAAAGCAGGCCTTCTACAGGACGGTTCAGTGTGCAATTCCGAAATTCTTTAAATTCTGAATTTTGGAGACTAATACAGAAATGACGTTGACGTAATATTTCAGGAAACGAGTACGATGTCAAAATTCTAGGAAAAACGATGAGTTAGCTAATTTTATTAATTTAGCATCATACTTTCTCTAACATTAGATATCCGCATCTTCTCCGACTGCCAGCAGCTATTAAATGTTTTGATTCTGTCTGCAACATCTCAATAACAACCCTTTACCTTTACTGCCGAATGTCTCTGATTGAGATGGCGCAGCAGTTTAACATTCACCTCTGCTGAGTGCCAAAAGTAGTACTTTATTTCCAGATAAGGCAAATCTAGGTATTCCCATCGCTACCTGTAAACTTATGGAAAAGCAAGATGGTATACAGAGAACAAACCTTAGGTAGAACAATATCAACATATGGATCTGAAGTTCTCCATATTTTCAAGCAGATCCCACGTAGTCTCCGTAAAAGGTGTTCTAAGAAGACACTATATTATAGGCAAGTACGAAATCCGGCTTAGAATTTATCCTTACAATTTCCACTTTGACAGATCTTCTGTAAAGGGGTGTTTAAGTATTGTTAAAGATGTGTTTAGAGGAAGTTTATTGACAAAAAAAAACTAGTTGAAAAGTGTTAAATTTTTTTGAAAAGTTATTAAGCTTATGAAAAACTAGAAAATAATAGTCTCTTTGAGCTTCTTTTTACTATGCGTAAAATTGGAACTTCTTAAAATTTAATATATTCTGAAAAATTGCTTGCTTTTGGCTCGACCGTATTTTAAGTCTTTACTACTAAAAATTGGAACAAATTTTTGTAATCAAAGCTGAAAGTTTACAAAATTCAAATTCAGAATAATTTACATCGAGGAGTTTAGACCACTGAATTGAAATTAGCCTAGCTGTATGTTGAGATACTAGTAGAAGCATAAAATTCATTTTTTAAATGAAGAAAAGAAGTCCTGTAGTAGTTGGAGCCAAAAACAGGATGCCATGTGATTCAATCAAATATTAGTTTATGCAAGAACAAAAATTATAAGTCGTTGTAGTGGTTTCTAAAAAAATAATAAATAATAAATAGAAAAGTTTAAAAGCATTTTTAAGAAAAATGTTGGTACGTTAACATAAAGTTTTTATTATTGTTCAAATAAAAACTAAATTTCCAAAAAAAATATTGACCTATTTTTAGATATCGAATTTTCAAAAAAATTAAAAATATGTTTTTTTTTTTTAAGTTTTGAAATGCAATGTCTTGCAAACTTTTTAGAAGCTTCTTTATAAAAAAATATCATTAAAATCCGTTATACCGATAATGAGAAATTCAAAGTTTAAAAAAATGGTTCTATGGTAGGTACAGTCCAGTCAGTAATATTTAAGTTTCAAAATTTTTTGTACTAAATTTTAGATCGTAAAAATTAATCAAAAGAAAAAAAATGTATCAAAATTCTAGGTGCCGTTTTTTTCGCATTTTCACAAACCATTTTTTAACATTTTTATAATGGGTACCGTTATTTTTATGTAAAATAAAATTTATTTTCCCAGATGTTGAAGATTGTAATTTTCTGAATTTTTAAAAATCTGTAGAACAGTTTTTGAGAATAAAAAAAAAATTTTATAAAATTTTGAAAAAAATTCGTATGGCAGGTACCGTTATTTTTGGTCTTAAGAAAAAAAAAACTGTGAAGGAAAAATTTAACGATACCAAGTTTAAAGAAAATTGGTTAAGACTTAAGACGTTTAGGTTGGCTTAGGATGTAGTCGAGCAGACAGACAGACAAGATTGCGAGACCCACTTTTTTCATCTTAATAATGAAGAAAACAAATAAAAAAGATTGTTATTGGTGTTTCTTTGAGACGAAAACTTAAAAGCGAGATATGAGATTTTAGGAGCAAAGTTTCTAGATTTCAGATTGATGTTCTCACAACTGACGTAATAATTAAAGAGAAGGATCATCTCACTGGAGGTCTGGTTTCAATTTTTAACCACTGCCACCTTAAAACTTTTTGCAAGGAATAGAAAAATCTTTGAATATTATTTCTTATTATGAAAAGTTAGTTTCATCTTCGCAAATTGCACTCAGCAGAAAATTGTAGATCCCCTCCATTTCTGCCAATAGAAATCAGACCAAAAACATAAATGTTAAAAAAAGAGCCAAGTTCTTCTATACAAAAACCTTTGTGTAACATGTCAGCCGTGAAAAGTACTGAGATCTAAAAGTACGCCAAGTTCTTACTTTATGAAAGTTTAATACCGGATATTTAAAGTAGAATAATACTGAAACAGCTACAATGGAATAGAGAAATTTTATTATTTGACGATTACTGACTAAAATTTGATGGGTTCGTTGCAATTTTAACTCATTTTTTTAAATGAATTTTCAAGATGCATGTATAGTTTCAAAATGACAATAAAAAGACACTTCGAATAAAAAATTAAGATTTAGATTTTCTATTTTTCACTTTGAATGTACATTAAGCTATACCGCTCTACGAAATTTCATCATTCTACAGCAATCGGAAGTGTTCCATATAAATTAAATATTATCTCAGAAAGTGGGCGGATACCACGCCCCTGAATGGAAAAACTCAATTTTTATTTTTGGTCCTTTATTTGCAATTTGAGCTCTATCGTTCTACCAAATTTCATTGTTCTACTGCAATCGGAAGTGTGCCATATAATTAACATCAGTTCTGAGAAAGTGGGCGGATACCACGCCCCTGAATGGAAAACATCAAATTTTATATTTTTTTCTTTGTATTGAATTTAAGCCCTGCCACTTTATCAAATTTAATCGTTTTACAGCAGTCGAAAGTGCTCCATTCAACCAACACCAATTCGGAGAAACTGGGCGGATACCACGCCCCCTGAATGAAAAACTTCAAATTTTCGATTTTTGCCTCTGCTTGCATGATAAGACCTACCGTTGTACAAGATTCTACGATGTCGGGAAGTGCTCCATAATTTTGATGATCTGTCAGTCAGTCAGTCAGTTACGGTTTTTGTGATTTTTGAGGCCTTATATCTCAGGAACCGCTTATGTTAGAAAATTGAAATTAGTTGACTAGCTTAGCAAATATTGGGAATTTTAAGTTTCTGACTTCATTGGTACTGAAGATAAAGGGGGGTCAAAAATCGCCTGACTTTGTTCCTGTAAAAAGGGTGTAGTGCCAGAACTTGGCTGGGCACTACCGTACCCTTTGATCTATTGTCGTCTTTCATTGGTTTCACTCAAGGTTCCACTCATCTTGAAATCCAATGGAACTGTGTCCACGTGCCAACGTTCCGGTCGTCCAATGGAAAATGACATGAAACAAATATGTCATATAGAGTGAAAGTTCGGAGTTAGTATGAAATGAGCTTTTTACCTTGTGTGTAGAAATTTCAAAACTCGCATGTGTGTTAATATTTAATGGAGATTTAAACGAAAATCTACAAATTATATGAAATATTGTGATGATTTAGAAAATTCGAGTTTTTGTCAATATGACTGGGTTCATCAGTTCCACGAAAACATTGGTAGTGGTTCTTGTCTGGCCAGTTCATTGACCTGTTCAGTGTTAATTATAACTACCATTATAATATCATTATACTTCCCACCTGATTTTTAAAATAATTTTTATTTTTATTGGTTTATTATTGAAAATAGGTTGTTTGCTTGTTCTTGGGATCTTAGAACTTCAATGTCACTCTATTTTCACAGTTTCTATCTTTCTTTTTGCAAAAAAAAACATAATGTGAATTGTGAACTTCACCCAACGTTTTCCATGGATATTGTGTATTTTTCCTTTGGTTTTTGAATTTTGTGAAAAATGTCAAATCTTAAGAAAAATACTTAGGCTTATTAAATATACACCCTAACCATTATTTTTTGTGAGAACAATAAAATTTTGAAACTCGAGATTTGTATATCCCAATCCATTAGCTAGTTTTTGTGTGTTTACTTTGTCACTCCCAAACTCGGTCTTGACCAAATAGATGGATTACAATGTAGACTTTTCCCTAAATGTATTTCAGCATACAATATTCAAAATAGGTTTTTTCGTCTAAAGTATAGAAACGAGAAATATAACATTTGAATCCCACTTGAAAGCCTGACTAGAACGACGACGAAAAGTCTTATAAATTATTGCAATATGGTGGGGGTGGTTAAGATAAGCCTCCTTCGTTCTGTAACTTGACATTGATGGGAGAGTATCTTATGGTATATTATGTCATCGGTGATTTATTGCGTAAATTAATTTTTTCCTTCTTTCACTCTTCATATCTTTTTACCTAAAAATGAAAACACGAATAGGACATTTTCGAAAGGAAAAATGTGAAAAGAAATAAGATCAGCAACAAGAATGGTGCGGTTCAGAGAATTTAATTAAAAAAAATCATTTTCGACTGAAGAGTGAAGAGGCTGAGTATTTTTTTTGTTTCTCATGAACATTCAAGTTCATACCCTGCAGCAATGTCCTCTGAAATCTATGGATACCTACCTTAATCTCCATTATTGGATGAAAAACTCCTCAATAAGGTGCGTAAATGATACTAGGTATGCCGAAAAAAAAATCTTAATTTCTTATCGGGGCTGCAGACTTTGAAGCATCAATCATGGTATGGATATAATATAATTTTAACGACTTCATTAAATTTGGTTAACAATGAGAGAGGTCAATTAGGCAAGCGGGGAAATAATAAATTTCGGTTAGAAACAAACCACAAAAGAAAATTGTCATTGCGAGGTTGATAAAAAAAAGATTTTTTTTTAATTATAATGATTGGTGGGTGACAGGATGTATTCTGTTTATTTTAAAAAAATTCTTTTGAAGATCAAAGGAAACTCTTAGGAACCTTCATTAACTTTTGGTTTACTTAAGATTTTGGTAGCGATGAATACATTAACAAAGGGACTTTAAATCTGGTATTCTTTTTGCTCGCAGAAGTACCTTCGAAAATAAATGTTTGATAACCTTCCTTTAGGTGTTCGGCTATCTGAAAAAAAAGAAATGTTGATTATTCCAAGATAAATCTATTGATTTAAAAATTTGGAAAATAAGGTTGAAAGTGGTCAACATTTCTGTACCTACCTTAATTGAGCCGACGCGACGGTAAAACTATTTCAAATTGAAACTTAAGATTTTGCAGTTAAAGATTTTTTGAAAAAATGGAGTTATGTATAAGGAAGCTTCCGCAATTTTTTTTAAAGAAATCAATTGAGTCATTAACGAAAAGTCAGAAATAAAAATCCAGTTCTTTTGTTAGTTAGCTGAAATTTGTATTTGACCAAGATAAAACAGGGAATGAAGAAAATTCAGAATGTATTGGTCATTGAAATGTGATTAAGACATTTCAAGAGTCGAACAAAAAAATCCACTACATCAATGCAAAATCGAATTTGATGGCACAGACGAAGACAAAATGCATTTGTTATAAACCAGTATCCTGATTCATCATAATGATTTTCAAAGATAATTCAAACTTTAATTTAACTTTTGACCAGATGTATAGGATGAAAACAGGCGTTTTTTTTTGGGAAGTGATAAGCTTTTTTTTTAAAATGAAACTTTATTGTAAAGCAATGGAGATTCAAATATGTCACATTATTTTAAAATATTTATTTGTCACATCGTGTTGGTTCAGCTGCCCAATATTGAAAAATATCAGTCAAGACATGTGCCGAATTTTGTGATTGCATTGAAGTAAAGTATCAATTTTTAAAGAAAAATACACTACCCACTGATGCCAGATTTAAAAAAAAATTAGTAACGGGATAATTTATTTTTGTAAACATACGAAACTTTGGAAGAAGTTCGTGTTAGAAAGTTAAAATGCGATAAAACTATTATTCGAGAAAAAAATCATGCCAGAAAACTATTACGGAAGGAATACAATACAAGTTGTGTTGGACGGATTTAATTCTGAAGTTCATGAAATAAATGCTGGTGTGCCACAGGGCTCCGTTTTGTCACCGACTCTCTTTCTGATATTTATCAACGATCTTTTGCCTGAAACTTCTAATCCATTAAATTGTTTTGCTGACGACAGTACTCTCAGCTTCTCATATTCGTTTCCAGATACACGTCCTTGTCCTTCGGATGTAGATTTGGAACAGCAGCAGACAGCAGACAACATTGTCAAATGGGGAACGGAAAACCGCGTAGAATTTAATGCTTCAAAAACTCAATGCTGTCTCCTGTCGTTAAAGCGGAATCCACCCCCATGCCGCTATCCATGAGTGGCACTTGCATTGAGGAAACCGAACAGCTCTCAGTTCTCGGTATGTGCATCACAGACCACCTTGCGGGGAATGACCACATATTTGATGTTGCCAAAAACGCTGCTAAGTGTTTAGGTTTCCTTCGACAATGCAAGAAATTTTTCACCTCTTCTGATCTGGCTGTAATCTATAAAGCCTATATTCCAGCCGTCCAAAACTCGAGTATACTCGTAATTCCCATATTTGGGCAGGTGCTCCAATAACCCACTTGAGTCTTTTGGATAGAATCCAAAAAAGAGCTTTAAAATTGATAGGTGATAGGACTATAACAGAAACATTTGAATCTCTCGAGCACCGCTGCAATGTTTCTTGTCTTTCATTGTATTACCGTTATTTTTAAAAACATTGTTCTAGTGAAATAGCCAGTTGCATTCTCCCCCTTAAATAATTTAACCGTAACACTCGCGCTTCGGGGAATGCTCATTAGTTTACCCTTGAGCCCAACTTGGGACGTACTCAGTGTTGCCAGAAACACCGATTTTTCGTATTTCTCCCGATTTCTAGACCTATTTCCGATACACCGATTTTTGATGTAAATAGTGCACTTTCTCCCGATTTTCAATTAAAAAATACGTTCAGATATTTTCTCCGCTCTTGAATGAACATAATTTATTATTTTATTAAAAATTTTGGCAGTGCCTAACTTACGGTTTTCTCTTTTTAAATTTAGTATAAAAACATATTCCTTGCAATTTTTGTTAACGTCGTTGTCATTGGCCCTTAGTAATAGACATTCATAGAATCGGTTTTAAAGTCACTTTTTGTTAGATGTAGAAAAGTTGCTTTTAAAATTTCGTAGTAACAGATCAAATTTAACAACAGTCTTATTTATACCAATAATTGTGACTCATTTTCATAATTTTGTTATTGTAAACTGATACACAAACAGATTTCTATTAACCAGATTCGTAAAGTTCTATTGTGATTCTATCATTTTAAATTTAACTTAGTTACAGGAAAGCCGCTTTTAAATATTTAAGCCTAGTACGCAGATCGAGACAACACAAATTTTATCTCTACAATTTTAATCTCTACAAAACTTTTTTAAATCTCGCGCAAAAGTTTGAAGTTGGAGAATTAAAAAATAATTTAATGTGTTTTGTTGTATATCTCTGGAAAGGGTTGTCTTACAAAAATCGTTCATACCTTTTTGGAATCTCCTCTCGATGCTTTCAAGAGAAGCATCAGCACTTTTTACATAAAACCAGTTTTGGCAAAAATCACTTTTGGCTGTCAAAATTTGTCCCGCAAAATAATGCTTGTATCATTCTTTTTCCTGGCAAAATTTAGTGGAGACATTTTGTAGAGCAATTCACAATAGTATGAATTTTGCGCGCGAACTGCGTACTGCTCGGAAAAATATCCGAGACAAAATTTGTCCCAGGAAAAAAAATGTATGGGAGACAAATTTTTTCCCGATCTGCGTACTAGGCTTTATACTTGAAATTTGTTTTATTTCTACGAATGTTTGGTTAAAATCGAACTTAGGCTAGATTCGGATCTATTACTCAGGGCCAATGTCTTTCTTCTTCTTCAAAATAGCTTTTTTGGCCTTTAGTTCACAAAAATTGGCGTTTCGTCCCGGCGATCTCACATGGACTCATCAGTTGACTGTGAGGACCTTGTCAACACGCAATTTTTGTTAAATTCAGTTCATCTTACATCGATTTTTTGATAAAAATACAATGTGAACTATACCCAACCAAGATTAAATTTCTTCTTTTTCTTTATCTTGTTTGATTTGGTGTGGGGCGGTCCGTGTCGGTAGTTAAGTTCTAGTTAATATTTTCAATTACACTTATAATATAAATGTAGATCTATTTTCTTTATCTTTTAGCGAAATGTTAAAATCAGACTGTACCTACAATATAATAAACAATGATAATTTGTACCTCGGGAGCGATCTTAAGTTACAATTGGACAAAAATCTTATTTCAAGCTCTGAAGTTGAACGATTTAAAAAGAACTGTATAAGCGTTGAACTTTGCAAACAAATATTACATAGGTTTGATTTTAAAAATAAAAATTTTCAGGCTTTGACCTTATTAAAACCAAAACAAATTGATCCACTAAGTAATCTTTTTAACTTATTTCCTAATATTATTCATTATTCTGATATGCAGCGAATCGATTGTTAATATAGAGAAATAAGTAATCTTGACTCTAAAAGCTTAATATATGAAAGCTTTGTACTATTAAAATTGAAATATTTTGGAAAATTGTTTGTTTAATCAAAAGGGGCAATCAAAGTTTGGCCTTTCCATTGATGGCTAAATTTATTTCATCGATATTAACATTACCAAACTCTTCAACTAATGTTGAGAGAACTTTTTCTCAAATAAATTGATGAACAAAATTTTTTTTTTAAATAAGCAAAATTATTTCAGCTTCTTATTGCCCGATTTGATTTCCCCGATTTTTGATGTGGAAATCTCCCGATTTCCAAAAATATCTTATGGCAACACTGGACGTACTGTTAAATTCAGAGATTCATTCTTTAGCCGCACTACACTTATGTGGAATGCCTTACCCGACTCTATATTTTCCTCCCATTATGATATTCAGACATTCAAAACCAATGTTCATCGGTATCTCCTTTTAAATCCTCTCCCACTTTCCTAAACGCTCGCACTGTGATCAGTCTTTTTAAGGGTAGTCAAAAATCCATTTAGTGCGCGCAAAATATATGTATATAAAAAAAATCCAATGAGGGTCGAAATAAATGTTTTTTTTACAGTAGCAGATGAACAGCGAGCAATTTGTTGTTTTACATGCAACCGAAACACTATTAACGTCTAAGTGCTGTAATGCCCATGGCACCACTCAACTCATAGAAAACCACAATATCAGAAAATTATCATGGAAGAAAACTACTAGGCGAGAAAAATATAAAATGAAAGAAAACTACACTGCCAGAGAACTATCATGTGAGACAACTATCATGCGATAAATAAAGCTTGCTAGAAAGCTTTCATGACATAAATCTACAATGTCAGAAAATTACATGCGAGACAAATATCATGCGAGAAAACTAAAGTGACAGAAAACTTTCATGCGGGACAACTATCATGTGATAAAACAAGCTTGCTAGAAAGCTTTTATGACATAAAACTAACATGCTTCATGTAAGAAAAATGTGATGGGAGAAAACTATTTTGCGAAAAAAAAACAAGATTTTGAAAGACTATCATGCAATAAAACCATCATGTGATAAATATATCATGGGGGAAAATTATCATGCAAAAAAACTATCATGCGAAAAATATATCAGCGAGAAATCATGCATGCTACTATCAGAGACTACTGAAAGTTTGCTGTATAACTTACAAATTCAATTTAAATTTTCAAGAAAAAACATAAATTTCCATCACTAAATGACTGACTTTTTGTCATTAAATAATATATACATATGTGTACATTAAACATCCTCCAGATCTTCGGCTCTTCATTTTTATCTGAACAAAAAACTTTAATACCTCAATTTTATATCTCAAACAATAATACTTTTCTCATTGCATTCGTTCGTTCTTTCATTCAATACAATAATTGTATTCCATTTTGCCGAAGGATAAATAATGCAATTGCGACAAACAGCACCGCTTCAGTTCAATGCGGATTGCATTTTGCATTCACCGGAAATTGGAAATTTAACTCTTGAAAAGGCGAAATCCGGTGTTCGGTCGGTCCTTGTGCCGGCATTGAGGAACATAGTCATTGCCACCAACACACCATCACTTTTATTTCCAAAGGACAACGCCGCCGCCAACGCCGACACTGCTGCACAGATGATGCAGATTGAGTATAACGACATAAAAAAATATTCGCCTTTCACGGATGTGGTCTGTCGATTGCTGTCGGGGCGAACATCCTGTAAAAGGGAATATTTTTCGTCGTTGAAATATGCTAAAGGACTTTTGTTGGGCATAATTTTTTTTAAACTTGTTCTCATGTTGTCGATTGTTTTTTTTTTCTGAAAACATTTTCTTGTGTCGTGGTTTTTTTTTTTGTTAGATTTATTGAACTTTTGAAGCTTTGTACTTACTATTTAGATTTTTTTTGAATTGAATTGAAAATGAAAAAATAAATTTAAGATTTATTGCTGTATCCTAAAGATATTCATACACGTAGCATGTATGGAAATAATCATCAAAGTAGAATATTTGCTGCATTATTCGTTTAATAATGTTAGTCACGTTCATATAGGAAATATCCAACGCAAAGAATTAAGTTCTTTAACCCACTTGTCTGCTTTTAAATTATTATCATTTACACGAAACCATTTCTTGAAAAATATGTACTTTCTGCAACCTGCTGGAAAATTATACATAATGTCTGTTTAGTCATAAAAGTTATTAAAGTCCTTAGATCTATTTTCAAGAAAATTGAAAAAAAAAACCATAACCGTTATAAAGGGTTTTTCATTGAGCGTTTCCTCTCTTTAATTTTGAACAACACATACTTTGAATGAGATATCATTACAATTTAATACTTATTTATTTATATGGCCCATGTATGCCATTGAGTATGGAATATAACACCATTGAAATGTCATGTCGTCGATTGGGCCTTTGCTGGGTGGCACGCATCCGAAGCAGCCAATTTTCCATAACACTGACTGTATTGATAACGTTGGCTTTCTGGACAGGAGTGGTTTGTGGTTTATTGGCATAAACATGCGACTTAAGAAAACCCCACAAGTTAAAGCCTAACAGGTTCAAATCGCACGATCTCGCATTGCCTGCGCGTGAATTAAACATGCTCGGAATTCGTTTGAGTAAAATGTCCATTCTGGCAAGGGTGTGCGGCACGCAGCATCCGTCCTGTTGAAACCACATATAGTCGGTGAAAATTAGTTATCATCGATCCATATCGCTCGCCGTTAACGGTGATGGCCTGGTCAACAACGTTTTCAAAAAAGTATGGACTTATGATGCCGCCAACCCAAAATCTATACCAAACCGTGACTTTCCTCAGATGCATTGCAATTTTGTGGATATCGTGTGGATTGCGATCGTCCCAAACCTGACATTCTTGCTTGTTCACGAACCTATTCATCCAAAATGGGGTTCAAATTCTAACTGCTCGACAGCCCAGTTAGCGAACACAAGTCGTTGTCTTTGGTCTTTGACTTTGAGCTCCTGGGTCAATTGGAATTCGTTAGGTTGTAGGCTCAAGTCAAACTTGCCAAGTTGTGGTCTGTAAAAGGCCGAGTTCTTATGAGCGGCGCGGAATTAACTGTCCCGTTCTCTTCCACACTCCCACGGAGAGTGGCGATATTTTCGACAGATCTTGCATTTTTTTGACATACGGGTGTTGGCGGAATGTTCATTAAATCGGTCGACACCGCGATAGGACCAAGCGCTGCAGTCTCTGATATCCGCGATGATTCGGTTTTCGCTGTCGCCTCTTCATGGAGGGTGAAATTCGAAGATTCTTTGGTTGCCATTCGTATTTTAGATATAAATAAGTGGGTCATAAAAATCAAATTAAGTTTGAGACTTACGTGCGACTTAATGGGACATAAGTTCTAAAAATTAAAATCTACTTTTATGACCCTTGCAAGTTATGGTCCAATTAAGTGGTGTAATATAGTATCATTGATGAATGTGAAAAAGCGAGTTGGAGAGAAAACGGAGCCTTGTGGTACACGAGCATTTTTTTTATGAATTTCAGACTTAAAACCGTGCAACGCAATTTGTATGGTTCAAAATGTAGTTTCTAATATAATGAAGAAGAGATTCATCAATATCTATGTATAATCGCGAACCTGTAATCCATAGGGTTTTATTAAATGAAACACGGATTTGTTTAGAGTCGGGAAAATATGTAAAAACCCGACTATTAATATCTTTTATTAACTAACTCTCGAATGCTGTACGTCTGTACTGTGAGACGTTTCCTTAACGACTGAGTTCAATACAAGGACTGAGTATGTATCTCAGGATATACTACTTATATTGATATAGTTATTTTACTCACACATAAAGGTGTAGCGTAATAATATAAATGTGATATTTGATGGTGTTAATATAGTGAGGCATTCGATACAATCTACATATCAATAAATTTTAAGATTTGTGAGATTTCCAATGGACTAATTGCTTTGTACAAAAGCCATACTGACAATGACTGAGAAGCTTTTGTCCGTTAAGATATTTCTTGAGCTGATAATTTATCAGGGTTCCATGAACTTGGAGAGAAGACACGTAAGTGCAATTGGAAGATAGTAAAAAAAGAAGAAGATTTTCCTTTTTTAGGGACAAGCTGGACCGATGTGTTTTCTATTCACTTGGAAAGAGACCAATAGAGAAGAACAGATGGAAAAGCTTAGCAATGGTTTTTCCAGCGTTGAAGAACTTATTCCGGTTTTCTTTAGTAGTTTTGGACATCGGAAACTTAATTGCATTGTGTTTGATTTATTTATGCAATTTATGCAAATTGTTACTCGTTTTTTTTTTCTCACAGATCTTTGGTTACCAACCAGGTTCCCATAGGAAACAATAGAACCTAGTTAAATCACCGGGAATCCAATTAAATGGGTTCTTCATCACTAGTTTTTCTTTAACGAACTCAAAATCATCGTCTTACTTACACTTTAAATAAAAGTTTCTCCTGCAACTATGCAAATAAACTTCTATAGTTTCTCTAAGAAACTATAGTTTCTGAAAGATGTACATATACAGTATAGTAAATTTGAACACACATTTGCTTATGCGTTATTCTAACTTTTTAACAAACAATTATTTGCATTTTATGATATAGGGAGTCAAAAGGGCACTCTACGGATCAGAGTAAAGTGTTATGAAGTCAATTCGGAAGTTATTCCACAAAGTTTGTCCAACTAAACTGACAATGGTAGCTTTAGTAATTTGAAGAGTTTAACCATTGAAAGTTCATGTGAGTATAAGATGTCTTCATCTCTAAGCACATTTCAAATGAATTTTATTTGAATATTTATATAAAGATTTTCTAAACTATTCAAATTAGAGAAGAAAAAAATTACATCACACATTCAGGAAATAGGAGACTTCCGGATGTAAAATCATTAATTTACAGAAATTAATAAAAACAATATTTTGAATCCATAAAGTTCGGCTATGCAGAAGTTTTGGAATAAACACATTTTGTACTTTTATCTTATAAATATATAGGAGAAATGGTTCTCGTAAAAATATTAGGAACTCTCGCATGAAAATTAAGATAAGATTTATTCGATTTTTCCTATGGCAGAACTTTTATTTGGTTTTGAGACTTTTCTGTCAAATTGCGTCGTTTTCCGACCGTTACATTTACTATTACGTGTTTTTCATGTAAATTTTGTATTTTTCTAAAGGGTTTTTCTGTAAGTGCGGGTCGATCTGTCAATTCTGTTGCTTATTATCCAGTGAATAATGCCAAATCACCATGGCAAGGTACACGATTAAACAATACGTCTAAATGATAAAACATTATTATCAAAATGAGTGTTCGATAGTGTTAACGTTAACGCCCATTTTACGGTAGACGTGGTGGCCCCTTTCATAGTCGACTCTTCAGAGATTGGTGGCTTAATTGGAGACAACCGGTTCCGTAATGAATCAGCCAACACTCGTACGTCGAAGGAACGCAGGACCGTGAACACCAGGCAGTCGATTCTTCATGATGACCATAGAAAACTCATTTTGTTTGCCAACTGGGCTTCAGAGCGATTTGAAGAGGCCCCCAATTTTGGGCGAAAAATGATCTTTAGCGAAGAGGCTCATTTGTGTTAACAAGCCACATATATGTCGTCATATATGGGACGACGCCAACACTTGACTTTTTGTAGGGCATGTTCAAACCAGAAAATATAAAAAAAAAATCCAAAAGTGGATTTTTTTGATAAAAACGCGAAAGTTGAAGGTGTTATTGAATTTATATTGAATGATTTAAAAATTAAAGGTTGTCCGGTTACAACCAGGAACGATTTGTTGGAAAAAGTAAGACTTCTTTTAAAAAATCTTGAAGTAGGTGGAAGGTTTGTACACGAAACGGCGCTAAACTTTTTTATTCTTGCAAATAGTAATCTTAATTTTCTGGAAAATGCTTCATCTTATGAATAAATCTTTCATAAGTAAATTGGGTATCATTGTTGACAAGCCTAAGCTACGATTTGGGTCAACAAATGATGGAATCACGGCAAGACGTTGTTTTTTTTTTTAGAATTCGAAATTAATTGCAGAAATAATAAGACTTGATGAAAAACTCAAACATAAATCTTCAGTCGAATTAAGAATCTTAACTTCAGGATTTCCTATTGATATACGTAACCTTTCTGAACTGCTGGCTGAAGTTAAAGAAAAATATCTTGAGCTTTAAAGTTGGTATTATAAGTGCTCATAAGATTCTGACACATGACACAAATATAATTTCATCTTTTCAAATACATACCTACGAGTATAAAACTGCTCTCTGAAGAAGCACTAGAGGCAAGTCATAAAAAATTCCGGAAAAATCGCCTCTCGCACACAAGAAATTCATCCCGCATTAATACACTCTTCACAACACTACTTTTAAAGTCTGATCCTTTTATTTCGAATTCAAGAAAAATAGATTCAAAACTTTCAAAAGCTGACTAAAATGATATCGGGCCATGTATCAAAATGGATGAAAATTTTACAAACTCATCATCTTCACTTACTCTTCAAGATTCGTATAGTGATCTTTCTTCGTGATAGTTTATTTTTCGGTTTTTCCTTTTGTTATTACTTTTTTATAAATATGTTATTATTTTTGTCAACAATAAAAATATTCATTATATTTTGCAAGATCTTTAATGCCGATATATTCTGTGGTTGATGTTGTGCTTTGAGAAAATGTATACTACGACCCAAACTCAAAATAGTTGGTCTATTCATTTATTAACACATTAATTCTTCATATATCCTAAATTTAGGGGCAGTCAGCTTTTGTTCATTTAAAAAATGTTGTCAATTTAATAAAGTAGTTTCACTGAGAGTAAATTAGACCTAACAAAACAAAATTTGAGAGAGCAAATAGCAACAATATTCCTTTCATCTCAGACAAAGATAAGAGCATAAAAGTTGGTCTACTCTTTTTTGGGTGCAAAATAGTTGATCTAAGACTATTTAAATATAGTTTCAGTTAACCGTTATTAAAAAAATGACAAGCACTGGTTTTATTAATGATTATTGTATGTTTTTATACCAGCTAGCGAGAGTTTCATGTCAATCCTGGTGCGGCGTGGCGTTGCATTATCAGGAGACCTAAGGGAATCAATGATTAAAGCGTTTGAAACAGGATTGTCTAGCTACGAAATCCCTGAAAATTTTAATTCACCGCCCTCGTCAGAGCAGAACATAACAACAAAGTTTAAAAATTCTGGAAATGTGGATATATGCAACAGAACGGGACATTCACTAACAGCAAAACCTCGTGATTGCCAAATTTTTAAAGAAAATCGACGGACGATATTTATCTGCTTCAATAACGGTTTAGTGGAGAAAACAAATTCAAAAAAGTGTTTCGGTGGATAGTTGTAAGCAGATGATGAAAAAAATTGGATACAAATTTTATAAGGTTTATTTTAAAATATTTAAGTTTTGCATAAATTACGACAACTTAAATCATTAAAAACGCAGGCAAAAGAAATATCACTTCACTACTGACACCTAAGCAAAAGAAAAGGCGCATTGAGTGGGCCAAACAACTTAAAAATTTGGACTTTTAGTCAATGGCGGTCCGTTAATTGGAGTGATCAGTACAGATTGGAAGTTTGTGTTGGTGATGAACGAGGACCAGTGATAAAAAATGCTAAAGAAGCCTTTCACAACTCACAAGGACTGCCTTAAACAAACCGTAAAGCTCCCAGTATCTCTAATGGTATGGAGGTGCATGTCGGGATGTGGTATGAGTAATTTGCATTTTGTAATTGGGATAGCTAATGCTGTCAAGTACCGCAACATTTTGGAACAGGAGCTGCCTCCGTCAATACTACGTCTTCAATATAGAAATGTGAAGTATATTTTCCAACAGAATGGTGCTTCTTGTCATACGGCTAGGTCAACAATGGTATGGTTAACTGCTGAAGCAATTCTTTATTGGAATGGATTTCCAGCAGCCCTAATCTTTTACCAATCGAAACTGTTTGGCACACGATGAACCAAAAATTGCGAAAGGAACCGCGTCGGACTCTTCAAGATTTAAGATCCACAATTACAAATAATTGGGAATCTTTTGGTGCCGAAGAGTGTCAACAATTAGTTGACACTATGCCAAGGTGCATTATAGAAGCAGTGATTAAGGCCAAAGATCGCTTAACAATGTGGTAAAATCAACATAAAGAATCATAGACCAACTATTTTGCATCTAAGAAATGTGTATAAATCGTTATTTAGTTTTGTAAAGAGACTCCATATCAATATTTTACTAAGCCACTTTCTTTTTTTGTCCACTTTTCTTATTTAAAATGAATAGGACTTTATATGTATATCAAAAAATAGTTTTTGTTTCGAAATAGGTTAAGAATGAACACATATTTGCATTCTATCCTCGGTAGACCAACTATTTTGAGTTTGGGCTCGTATGCTAATAACCTTTAAAATATTACAACTTTTTTATAACATGAAAATAGAAAAAAATCAAATGTTTGGTGACTAACTAATAATAATACAATTGTGGGCGTGGCAGTGGGTGGATCTTAGTTCAAATAAATTTTTTTATATCACACTCATAAATTGAGAATACTTTTTCAATATCATACGAGAAGTTAAAAAGAAAAGAATTGTATAGCAAAAGTGGGGGTGGCAGTGGGCGGACTTCACGCTTTGTTTAATTTATAATTTATATTTTATTTCTATTAATAGATATTAATACTTGAAATCACTTTCGTACGAGAGGTTTTTGTGAAACCAATTTTTTACCAGCAGTGGGCGTGCGGAGAGCGAAAAAATTCCTAAAATTGAGTAAAATCTCTTATATTTTACATTTACCAACCAAGTTTTGCGCACAGTTACCTTACTTTTGAAACATAGATTTTTGTCCCCTACCTCCATACAATCGATGCAGGGCGTGATTCGTTCATACTTTTTCAAACACGACGTTGTTGGTTAGGCCGTCACCCTCAATGGTGAGTGCTACGGAACGATGATTGCGGATTTCTTGTGGCCAAAATTGAGCCACATAGACTTCGACGAAATTGGGTTCCAGCAGTACGGATTTTGTGCCATACAGCGGACGCCACGATTGACATTCTACATGAACGATTTGAGGGTAAGATTATCTTTTGCAGAGGTGATGTGAAGTGGCCACCAAGATCATACGATTTGACTCCCCTAGACGGTTTTTTGTTGGGTTTAATGAAGTCGCAGGTCTATGCAAATAAACCACAATCGGCCAAAGCCCTTGGAGTGAACATAACACAGGCTATCGCTTAAATTCAGTTGGATTTATGCGGAAGAGAAATTGAAAATAAGACCACTCGGATCCGAGCTACCGTAATAAGCCGAGGTAGAAATTTGAACTATGTCATATTTCATACATAATGGCATACTTGGAAATTTCAAATAAAAAAAAAATAATGCTAAAACCTCACACAAAGTTTATTTTATTCTAATTCAAAATCTACCTGCCCTTATTGAAAAATTCGTATTGATAAAAGTCCTGTTTTGTGACGGCTAGTCTTAGACAAAATCACAGATAAATTTGCTCTCTCCAATTCGAAAAAATGTGTTGAATTGCCTCCTCTTTTCTGAAATCCTTGCCTATGTGTTACAGTTGTCAAATGTCAAGGTAATAACTCTGTTTCCATGGTCGTTGCTCATTCAGGCAGTATTATCCAAGTAAACTAGAGAAATAAGGTTCCAAGTCTACGTACATTTGGAATATTCAACCGGATCACTTTCGCTTCAACCAACGATATTCGGTCCATTCACTTCGCTTAGGACTCCAGAAACCAAAATTTGTTGCACCATAAGGAAAAAACTAAGGCAGATGTCCTATTTGATTGGCTGAAAAGGCTTTAACCGACGAAAATAAATCTGAGGTGTGGCTTGTTCGAAAAAAGTATTTGCATTCTAAACTGAATTGTTGGTGTAAAATGTTTTTAAAACATTTAAATAATCTGAATGGTTCCACATTTTCAATTCCTTAAAATTGTATCAATGAATTCTTTCATTTTTGTATTTTTATACAAAACAAAGATGAGGGTCGAAAATGATTTTTGTTAGCTCTACGTTAAAACAATTAAATGTAAACCCAAAAGTTAATTGCGACACAGGCTTATCTATTTTGAAATATTATTTCAACTTCATCTCTCTTAAGAATTCATAAATAAAATAAACAAAATTAAATTTGCTTTTAATTTGATGTTCAAGGATAATAAATTTGTTTTGTTAACAATTGCCTTGTCTTCGTTTTAATTATTTATATTTATGAAGGATTATGGAAGGCACTTGTACCGTAATATTTTTTTTATTTTTATGAAAACACAAAATTCCTTCGTTGGCAAACTGATGGACTACTTTGAATTTAATTTCTCAGAGATAAATCACTTTAGTGAAATATGATGATTATTCTTTTTGCGCTAGCTTTTGACAAAACTTAAGATTGTCCCCTTTAAGTGAATGCGGTGAATGTGCGGACTGAAAAGTGAAGGGCTTAAGAGCCGAGACCAATGTTAGTAATAGAATTTGGTCTGAAGGAAAAAGATATTCATTGTGCTTGTATTTTCTCCTTTCATAGTGTTTTGCCTACAATTCATGTTTAGTGGAGTTCTTAGACAGAGGATTGGACGGACAACAACTTTATCATTTGTCATAGGATATCCTTTTTTATTGCTGTCTGTTTGCTTTTCCGCTTGAGACAGACATCAGCATTATTCATCAAGAGATGACGTTTTCATTGTTCATGTTAAGTTCGTTTATTTTGTTGGAGCCTTGAATATTCCAAGACAAAACGTAATAATTAGTGTAAAAGAGTTTTGTTTCCATCATCTGACAAGGAACGAACATGGAATCGTTTCCTTTTTGCGGTTTCAGGAATATTAATTACGGAAGAATTAGTTTTATTTATTACTATATTCAGAGTAAAAAAGTCGTTAAGACCTGGCTTACTTGATATCTTTTTATTTCCTCTATTAGGAAATTATCAATTTACTATTGGTGCAGATTTTCTGAATTTAATGAATATTTAATACTTCGGAACTAATAAAAGCAGCCTTCATCAGGTGTTGAAGATTAATTACTGTTTTCATCAGAAACTTCTTGAGAAATCATAAATGTATGAAACATTTTCAGAAGACTTACTAATTTGTTGGCAAAGTTTTGACATTGAGACATGATGAATCGCAGAATTTTTATACATATAACCATACCATTGAGTGGGATCATTAACTCCTTATCCCGAAAGGCTCTCAAAGTTTCCTTAAGATATTCAAATAATAATCCCCCTCAGGTTTCAGTCGATCAATCATAATTGATTTATGGCCTTTTTAAAACCATACTCTTATATTTGAATATAGCTTTCCTAATTAGCTCCTAATTTTCCCGGCAGTCAGACTTTCGAGGTATTAAATCTTCCAGTCTACAGGAGATCTGACTTAAAATAATTTTGGGGGTTATCTTTAAGAGTAATATTTTGTCTTGTGTGAGCAGAAAAATTCTATTTCAATGAAGTATTTATAAAGTAAAAACAAAGAGTGATTGTACTTCGACTCCTTTGTTAATTTTATTGCAGAATTCTACCCACTTCTAAAAAAAAAAAACAACAATGTCTTACTTACTCAGCATTTTACTATGACTAAATTGACGTTTAAAAAGTTACTGCATCAACAAATAAGCTATTTATGTATTGTAAAACAATTTGTTCCCTTAGCAAACTTACCTTACCACACACAAGATCAAAGCAATAATTCTTGAATAGGAAAGAGAAGTACTTGGAACATTTTCCGTGTTGAAAAAATTAAGCGTATTTGGTGGTTTGTTGTTTTTTCTATACATATATTTCATACACATACTATATACCCATCAACTTAAACATAACCCTACCTACTTCCTCCACTCTGTTCCACATAACTTTGATTAACCAAACTTTTGCCTTTGAGCGCGAAACGTAAAAGTTTCTTTGAGTTTATTTTTATATATATGTACTCGCTTTTCTCAAACAAAATCAGTAAAACCAACCGAAGTTGAAAAAAAAGGCTAAAAGGCAAAAAGTCATCCTAATTGTTTCGAAACTACTTTCAATTAAATTGTTCATCATTATGTGTCCAATGGCTTCGGCTTCAATATTCAACTCTGGCAACAACTGTTGACTCTTCTAAAGTGGCCTAAAAGAGTCGAGTGGATGATACTTGAACAAAGTTTCGTGTCCTGGAATTTGCTGGCTCCTAAAAGTGCAATAATTTTTGCCATTCTTCCTGCATCTTGTGTGCTTATGAGCATTTGACGGGGGTCAGGCATCCTTTATATAAAACAGGGACCTAGAAAAGAATTTCTTAGGAAGGGGAAGACAAAATGATAGAATACAAATAGCTTGGACACATAACTTACTTAAGGAGGAGCTACAGTCCAGTGCGGACCTAGCAACAGGCTTCTTCTACTCAGCTTGATTGTTGGCCAACTATGTCCAATTTCGTACGTCAATTTGGTTCGGTTCATAGGCCACTAGGATGTGTCCCATGAGTCAAAATATTCCTCCAATGCACCATCACTCGAGATCATAAAATTGGTGTCCATCCACTGGTCAAGTTTAACAATCATGATAAGATGTCTGGTTAGAGCGGACTGCTCTTCTTCCCGACTGGGTAAGCGGAGTCCTTTGAAAGGTGTATTTTGCAATTGAATTTTCTTCGCGCCTTAAGGTTTGACCAATCTACTACCACTTCCTCTTCATATATTGATTAGTGATTTCGGCTGTCAAAGTCCAAGTACTGCATCCATATATATCTAGCATTACCAAGTCAACACTAGAACGAAACAGTCACAGCTTGGGGTAAGTGCTATAAAAAGTACTTTTTCCTATGAGAGATGGTAATTCCGAAATAAGGAAGCTCTGGTACTTTCTCGAGCCTTTTACCAGCAATGTTACGGCAAGCAAAAGAGTTGAAAAAGACTAGGGCTTTGTTTTTAACGTATTTATTTCAAGTTCCACTCTAATAGTTTCAGGTTATAAGTTCTGAATCATCAAACATAATCCTGTGCATCAGCATCAGTATATTCAAGATGTTTCAGACATGATTCAAGGTGTTCTTTGATTCTGCCCGAGATAATTTTTGCTTTTTTTTTGGCCACTGCCTGCAAAAGGCATATCCTCCGCCAGTTTCTGCATTCCATTTGATTGTCCATTGTGATTTTGCAATTATCCCTTGGTTCCACTCCTCCGGTAAACACTCATTTACTCAAGCACTAGCTTCGATGGGGTTAAATAGTTCTGCCGATTTTGGAATGCGCAAATTTGGAACTCCAAAAAGCTCATTTGGGTGCGGGAGAAAGCGACAAATATCTACGATTTTGGTTATGAAAACATTTTTCGCAGATTTTTTTTTTTTGTAAGTTGAAATAAGGAATGTGAATGCATTCCGAATATTCAGTTAAATGAATGGGACTTTTTGCAATGCATTATCAAATGAATGCATTCTTTTACAGCTCTGATATTAAGTCCCATATATGACAAACGAATACAGATCTTCTTTTTGTTTCAGAAAAAATGTCGCCATCGTGCTAAACAATTATTTTCTAATTAGTACCTAATTGGCGTTTGTAAAATTTACTAACAATGTTTTAATTAAAATAAAATTTTACTCTTCGTTTGGCTTACATCCCTGGAATTTTATTTTGTTTGATTGCAAACGCTTTTTTTCGCGTTCCATTGGTTGAACTTCAACCTTTTAGATATTCCCCAAACTATACATACATATACTATATGCCACTGACTATGTGGAAATGTTGTAACTTGAACTTTAAAAGTTTTTCGTATTTTCAACTCTATTTAATCCCCCTCACTACGTTCCTGATGAAGAAGATATGCAGTTGGAGGCACTAATTGGGAAATGTGAAGAATTGTTGTTGTTTTGTTGCTAGTACCCGGTACTTGTACTCAGTTTTCTTTTTGTTTACCGGCCTTGGTTGTGTTGACTTCTTAATGAACGGGAGGATTAAAGTTTTTTGAAACAACAATGTTATATATTTTTTTTATTTTTTTTTTATTTTTCGGAGAGGAAGTTAAGTTACAATTAAATGTTTGCTGGTGCAACAAAACTGTTATCAAATGAACCCTTACTTTAAAATTGGCATGCAAATGCTTCCAAATGTATTGCTCTCAGGAATTTAAGTATTTGGGGCAACTTCAGAAAGGATAGGTCACTTTCTTTCACCTCGTTTTATCCCAGATGGTTGTTCCTTTGGTGCATGAGTAATTTCTCATGCATGTTGCAGAATCTACAACTGGCACTGCTTACCATACCAAGTAAACCTATGTAGGTGTCTTTTTAGTTAGCAGTTTCCATTAGGATATCTGTTATTGTTCTTAGGTTTTTCCAACTTGTATTTATGCAGTTTGTGAAACGTTCCTGGTTATAATTATCCAGTAGTAGTTTCGCTTACCTTAGCTTTGGGAGTTCTTTCCAATTCTTGTATATACATACTTGCCTTCTCTTCTTGTTTAATTTTGTTTTTTTTTTGAGACATTATTTCCTATTCCGATCCGTCTGCCTCTTCGTTTCTAAGTATATGTCAAGTAGTGAATCGATGAACTAAAATTTGAATTCAAGATTTTGATAAACTTCAAGAAAATAGTCTTTCTCAAAAGTCTGTCCGTCTGTACTCGTTTGTATTTGATTTGCTATATCTCAACCTCAAGCCTAAGTCACTGAAGGGATTTTGTCCAAACTTGGAGGTTCAAAAAATTCGAATATCTTCTTACCATAAAAACTTCAAGAAAATACTTATTCATTCGGAAACGGTTTTAATGATTTTAATAAACGAAACCTGTGTGTTTGTATTGTCTACACTTTAGTAAAAGAAATTGTACCAAAATCTGTTAATACCTGCCATAAAATCGTTTATTGATTTTGGACTTTTTCATTAACGACTTCATAGATTGTTTAAAAGTTTATTTATTTAAATTTAATTTTTAAGAAATCAGCTTCACACATATTTTAGAAGTTACCGGTATTCTTGTTTTTGAGGTTTAAACTATTTTAAAAATTATTTTGCAAATTTTAATAAAATAATCTGATTATCAACTCAACAGATTTAGACATTTTTGGTAGAATCTTCTAACAGGATTAAATGATATTTCATATCAAAATCTTGAAAAACCAATCGTTTATATAACAAAAAATACTGTCCAAAACTGATAAGAACTTCAAATGATTATCTTCCTATCTAGTCAAGTAATATTGGTTTGTAGTTTTCAAAAAATGTTATATAATGTATGAATGTATGAGATTAAGTGGTTTTGTCATTCTTCAATTTGTAACATTTTGAAAAGAAAATTCCTTGAAAATAAATTTTAAAACTCTTAAAAAAATAGTATTTTTCGAATCACCCCGTAATAAATACGTAAGAAAAGAAAATCGTTTAAATTAAATATTAACTTTTCCATTCAAATTACCCTCTTAAGCCTAATAAGCATAAGAAAATTACTCGCTTAAGAAATAATTTCAACGATTATATCATGACATGACATATTATACAGATATTGAGTATCAAACGCACATGTCCTTGCGGGTATTCTTGAAATTACTTTATTATTACCCTTATTATTTCCACTATAAACCCAAGAAGATTGCAATTAAGAAAAATCAACTAAAAACATATAATTTTCAGTTCAGTCTTGCGATCATATTTGAGTCCTTAAAATTTTAACGCACATCCATCATCTGGTGTTGTTGAAGGGTTATACGTGATGGTAGGTTCATCCATCAACTTGAATACCGCGACAGATGAAGTTAATCCCACAATGTTTGTCCTTCCTTATAACCCGGTTGATGTTTTGTGGATTCTAATGAATAAGTGAGCAGCAACAGTATAGCAGCAACGGAAAAGTCTGTATGTTGGTGTACAGCTTACCTAGGGCTTATGGTCGAAGGCCGATTTCAGTAAAGTTTGGCTTTGTCTAGTTAGTCAACGAATTACAGTATCAGAATAATTAACCGTGCTTAAGATGTTCAATAAAATGGGGGTTTCAATAACGTTTGTAAAAAAACTAAACCCATATGTATGTGAGGAAGAAACCTGATCTATACATTTAATTATAAGTTAAATCCTAATTACATAGAATTTTTCCTCTGGCTCGGTGAAGGGACGAACGTATACGTATATACCGACGAGAAAGGGGCCGTGAATTACGGTAGAGAGAAATAAGGTAGAATCGACTTTATTTCCATTTTATATTTAATTTTCAACTTTAAATAATGGTGCAGGGAAATAAGTCAACGGAAACTAAGTCCACTGAGGGACTCAGTTCTCACTTAATGGGAACGAAATCCACTTTACTAAAGTGGCGTGCGCCTCGTGCCGCCCCCACAACAGAATTTCGACTTTATTTCAGAAACTTTCTACATTGTTACCAATTTCATTTCTATCTTATTACCATTTCTTTTGTCAGACAATATTTCTGCTTTATTACCATTTTGATGTTCTACATAATTACTCATTTTTTTTCGACGTTATTACTCATTGTTACGGAAATAAAGTCGACTATGAAAAAAGGTAAAATTCGACATTATTTCCAATATAAAATGGAAATAAAGTCGATTCTACCTCATTTCTCTCTACTTTAATTCACGGCACCGACGAGAAATATAACGAAAACCACGTTTTTGTTAATTCTCGGTCATTTTAATCGGTTATGTTAAGTTACATAAAAACCTCAATTTTGTTTACACAAAAACCCAAAAAAAAAAAAAGATAAAAACATGAACTTTTGTTGCAGTTTTTTTTTTCCAATATGTTTAATATTTAAAAAGTTAAAAGTTTTGACAAAACACGTTTTACAACTTTTATTCAAAATATATTTCCCCTTCAATTGATGGTTTCGTCGTCAGGCCAAAAAAAAAAAATAAAGAGTTACATAACCTTTGACATTGGAACAAAAGAACCGAACAGGTATCACCTATAGGAACGCACTAGAAAAAGTACAAAGGTTTGCATAGGTTTGGATAACTGGAGTATTATAAGCAATAAAGTATATCTTTCACTTAAGTCTATTACACATCGCCATAGAAAATTCTGCTAGGAGAGCCATGATGAGATTAGCCAGGAAGGAAACTGGAACAGAGAAGTGTATAGATTTCAGAGTTAGGGTATCTTTAATTAAATTTGGCCCTAGCATGAGACTATATTTGTCGATTAAACAGTCCAAAAGTATTTCCAACCCAACCTCTCAAAGAAATAAGTTCTTATACCATGAATTCTAGATTGGTATGCGAGTGTCTGAGTAGCCTTAACGAACTAGGCAGACTTTTTAGCTAAAAGAGTACAACGACAAATTTAACAGTGCTGAGTCCAATTGTAAAATAAGAGAAAATGTTATTATCACAAGAACAAAAATATGGCCGAAACACCTAACGGTGAGGTAGGCCTAGTAAATTCTTAGGAGTTTCAACCACGAACGTCTTCGTCTTACATCCTGTATCGGCTTAACCAGGCACAACTTCGGAGCAATTACAGAACTTCACTCTGATCCCCATAGACATTATTCACACCTGTGAACCAAAGATTTTGGTATCTGGGGCGTCACTAGTCTCTGAAAGTAACGGACCTTATTTATTTATTTATTTAATTCGTTAAAATCTAACGTTAACAATATTAAAATAGTTCTTATAATCTAATATAATCTAATATCATAATTTATATTTATTATTCAATATTGTTGAAAAAGATAAGTTTAAATTTTTTACATTTTATGTTATCATTTACAGATTCTAAACAAAATTGAAATTCGTTATAAATTGTAATTAATTGATTGAAGGGGCTACATACACCATAGTTTGATCTGCTAAATATTTGAATAATAGGTTGCTGTCGCCTTAAACATGAACGGCTGAAACTGAAATTTAATTTACTTAGAACTGATGGTAATGATATCGAACCATTAATAATCCCAACAATAAAACAAAATTGTAAAAACTTTCTGTGGTTAGTCAAAGAAGGAAGGCTGATCAAAGCTAGTCTTTGAGAATAAGGGGGAAGTAGATTTTCCCTTGACCATGGAAGAGACCGAAGACAGAAACGCAGAAACCTTTTTTGGATCGCTTCAATTCTTGTAACATGTATTGAGTAATAAGGTGACCATACCACACAGCCGTATTCTAGAATTGGTCTAACAAACGAAATAAATAGAAGTTTAAGAACATAAGGGTCCTGAAAATCACGACCGAATCTTTTAATGAATCCAAGAACCCTATTGGCTTTTTTAATTATATAATTTAAATGATCATTAAATGCTAATTTGGGATCTAGAATAATACCTAAATCAGAAAACACAGAAACCTTACATAACGGACAAGAATCAAACGTATAGTTGTACAAAAACGGAAATTTTTTACGTGTAAAACTCATGGTTTTACATTTGTCAACATTTAAAACAAGTCGGTTTTTATTGCACCATTCCCTAAATATTTTTAAGTCTTCTTGTAGTAATAAACAGTCAGAGGAGGATTTTATACTTTTGAAAAGCTTAATGTCATCAGCATAAACAAGGACAGACGAGTTTTTTAAGTTTGAAACCAAGTCATTAATAAATAAAACAAATAAAATAGGACCTAAGTGGCTGCCCTGAGGGACGCCAGAATTGACAACAAATTGACTTGAACTTTCATTACGAAATAAGACAGAATAACGACGGTTTTTTAAGTATGAAGAAATCCAATTTATAAAATTGTTGTTAAATCCTAGATGGTTTAATTTTAAAATTAGTGTATTGTGACATAACTTGTCAAAGGCTTTACTAAAGTCAGTAAATACACAATCAACTTGCCCCCGTTTTTCAAAAACATCTAGACAAAAGGAAACGAAGTTAAATAAATTAGTAACAGTGGATCTCTTTTTGACAAAGCCATGCTGGCTATCACAAATAATAGAACTACAATGAAAAGAAAGAACATTACTCACAATTGACTCAAACAGTTTAGGTATCACAGATAGTTTAGCAATGGGTCTATAGTTCATTGTTTCATTCTTAGGACCTTTTTTATGTATAGGAATAATAAATGAACTTTTCCAGATAATAGGAAAAATTGAACTTTTTAAGGATGAATTGAAGAGAATATGTAACGGATACGACAAATAAGAAGCACATTTTTTTAATATATAAGATGGAACACCATCGGGGCCTTCACTTATTTCAAAATTAATTGCGTTTAAATGAGTAAAACTGTCGAAAGAAGAAGAAAAAGAAGAGGAATGATTAAATTCTGATTCTTCAAATGCTTCTTTGAATTGGTCAGCAAACATGTTTGCAATAACCTTTGGATCATGACTAGTTGATGAATTATTTGACATCGAATTCGGATAGCCACACGTTTTCCTTTTATTATTAACGAAATTCCAGAAACTATCTGGATTAGATTTAATACCATGTTCTATTTTACAAATGTAATCGTCATATAGAGTGTTAGAATAATCAGTGAAAAGTTGTTTTAGAATTAAGAAAGTTCTATAATCATCGTCAGTTCTAGTTATATTATAATTTACCCAAGCTTTGTTCCTTTTATTTTTTAAGTTTTTAATACGCATATCAAACCATGGTGGTGCATTTGAAGCAAAACGTGTTCTTTTTAAAGGAATAGTTTCGTAAAAGCAGTTAAAAAGAGTTCTATAAAAATTATTACACATATCATCAATATTGCAATTACAAAATAATTGATTCCAATTTACAGTTATTAACATATCAAAAAGATCAACAAAATTACATTTAGAAAAGTTAAATTCAAGTTTGTTGTTATTATTGTTATTGTAAGGAGAAGACATGTTTAAACCTAGTGAAATATCTAATGCAGGATGATGTTGATCTTCGTCAATTAATTTTACAGTAGCAGTTAAAACAGCAATTTCGTTGTTAATTGTATCGGCGAAAAACACTAAGTCAAGAATTTTTCCAAAACGATTTCTCAATCCATTGAATTGACTCAAACCACACGAAGACATACCATCTATAAATGTTAGTTCATTAAGGCTTGACGCATTTATCGGAACATGGAAGTTATCGTCATCAATTTTTGTCCAATTAAGGTTTGGTAGATTAAAGTCACCTACGATCAAAATTTCATCTTCGGGTTCCATAAGCACATAAATATTTTCTATGCAGTCATTTAACTTTTTATAAGCGTCATTGTTTGAACTTGGAGGTATATACGCGGAGATGATAAATAAATGACCAGATTCCAACTTGATTTTGATACATAGAGCTTCGACACCTGTGGATCGAAAGTCATCTATCAGGTAGCACGTAATTGAGGTCCTGATCGCAAAAAGAATTCCTCCACCGACAACATTAGAGTCTTCTTCATCATGTCGATCACGTCTGAAAATTTGACATGATGCATCAAAAAGCTCCGAGTCAAGAATAGAAAAGTTGAGCCAAGTTTCTGTTAGTATAATGACATCGTGAGGAAGGTTGTTTACATTTTTATAGACCATATTAGTCTTTGTCCGAAGTCCATTTACATTTTGGTAGTAGACTAATATTTGTTTGAGCTGCTCAGATGATGATTCCGCATTGTCCGATTTTGACGAAAAGGGTTCTGGGGTATTACTTGACTATTTTGTTTATTAACAAATTCGTGTATTATTACACCAATTGGCCAGAACAAAGGCGAGTTAAGTACATGGAAAACTGAATCCGGAACACGTATTTTAAAAGACGAATATTTAGTGTAGTTTCTGTGAAGAATTTTCTCCACACCAAAGAACGATGATCCCACTTTTTCTTTAAGATAATTTTTGATATCAAGGGCATTAGTTGACGGTGATAGTTTAGAAAGAAACAACACTTTTTGCCCCTCTACTACTTTAAGCCCGGATATAATTGGCGATATAATTTCGTTGTTGTTGTTTGCAGAGTCCATTTGAAGTGGTAACGAAGAGGTTGATGACGATGATGATGATGATGATGATGATGATGATGATGATGATGATGATGATGATGATGATGATGATGATGATGATGATGATGATGATGATGATGATGATGATGATGATGATGATGATGATGATGATGATGATGATGATGATGATGATGATGATGATGATGATGATGATGATGATGATGATGATGATGATGATGATGATGATGATGATGATGATGATGATGATGATGATGATGATGATGATGATGATGATGATGATGATGATGATGATGATGATGATGATGATGATGATGATGATGATGATGATGATGATGATGATGATGATGATGATGATGATGATGATGATGATGATGATGATGATGATGATGATGATGATGATGATGAGGATTATGATGATGATGATGATGATGATGATGATGATGATGATGATGATGATGATGATGATGATGATGATGATGATGATGATGATGATGATGATGATGATGATGATGATGATGATGATGATAATGATGTTGAAGCTGATGGGGATGAAATGATTGGAGGAGTTGATATTGAGGCCATTGCAACAGTGGTGACTGGAATTATCGATGGAGGTGTATGTTGTTTATTTGTACGAATATCATTTGAGATCAATGAGTTCGGCACCTCGGATGATTTCTTATTTGGAGGTTGAGGTAAGGTTGTGTCTAATTCATCGCATTTTCGTTTATTTGTCTGGTTATTAGATGCGGTGTTGTTAGACTTTAAGATCGCTGTTACGCTCCTGGTTTGTTTTCGCTGAATATGCGTTTGATTCGATATTTCATCTACTTTAATATTTAGCTGATTATATTGTTTTTGAAGATTATCAATCATTGTCGTTATGGAGAGAAGGTCCCGTGTAATATTTTTGTGAACAAAGGGATCACATTCATTACAAAAGTAATAAAAGCCTTTGTTCTTGCTCAACGTTTTTATAGAGCTAAAGTTAGCATTGATGCACTCCACATGGAAGGTTCTATGACAGTTGCCATAGCACATGATCGAATCAATCATGAAGTCGCAAATTTTAAAACATTTTCCACATTCAGACATTTTTATGTTTTACTCAAAAAATAAAATAATATTCGTAGAAAAAATTGGTTATATGTGTACTTCAAAAATATGGATGGTGTCTGTGATAAGTAAAAGCATAAGCAATATCACATACACGAACCAACTGATCGAAATTATATTTAAATAAAGCTTTTAGGAGATAAATACGTGAACAGTAATACTTGCACTCATGTAGGTGAGATGAATCGGAGACGAATATGACAGCCAAATGTTGATGAACGTAGTTGGGTGGCAATATTATGTGCGCTGCGCTGTTTAAGCAAAGTCCGATGGATGAAGTCGATCTCGTAGATATTATTTACTCAAATGATGAGCAATGAATAGCGATGCACAAGATTCTAGCCACGCATCTGGTGAATGCTGAGATTTGGGGTTGATTGATGAAAAGCGAGTCCAGGTGTAAAGTGCGACTTGTTGCGGCATGAAAAGAAACCGATACAGGTTGTGTAGCATCAAATTTGCTTCAATGGCAGAACATACACTAAGAATGTTGCAACTCACCCAAGAGACGATCGAAAAGGAGAAATAATATTTTTTAACGGCAACGACGACGACGGTGAGAATTGACAATTGAGAACACCGGAAAAAAAAATCACTCAAGCACTCGATTTTTGATGGATTTAAATCAGAATAAGAATAAATGACAATTTAAATTATCCAATTAAAAGAAATTAGGTAAAACACATTTAATGACACCATGTTTTTTGAATAGATCTGGTAATTATGCAAAAATTATGATAAAAATCTGAATTTATAAGAGACTTTAACTAGAAATAAATTTAAAGAACTCAGGAGCAGAAATTAAACACAAGTTGTCTAGATCACGGAGAATTTCACCTTTACTCCAAATACATACAAAAGCCTTGTTTTGGTGAAACTTATAAGCAGCACTTAAAAGTAAATAAAACTCTTATGCTCACTCTTTTTTTTAAGTCAGTCTCACAATGTTACAATTCACATTTTCTCTCTATAATTAAATTAAGCGCCATCTAAGCTCTCAACATTTCAACAATTCAAATTCCTTTTATGTTCACTCTGATTGCTGACTCAAATTATATTCCCTCTTCGTTTTGATGTTGTTTGTGTATTGAAATTTGCTGACCTGGCTATTAACTTTTTCAAAAAAAAAAAAAAAAAAAACACGTCTAAAGAAATAAATATGGCGGAAGAGCTGAAAGATAAACACAATTGCATACATTTTCTTGTTGATGTAGGATGTTCAAGATGTTTTAGTATGAAACTAGGTTAAAACAATGATTTTGCAAATTTTAATCCAATAATCTTTCTCTGCCCTTTTATTAAAGTTAAAATCACCGAATACATATTTTATTTTTTTAAGTATCGTATTCATATGACTCTTTGACATTAATTTGCAAACATCAAAAAAAGTTTCGTGTACTAACTTTTTTACACGAAATGTCATTGTTTTAGGTGTGTTCAGAAGCAATTTATTAAGAAAATTCTAAATTCTTTTAGTACGATACTATAGTTAGAAAATGTTTAAAATTAAGAATGCGTTAGTAAACTACTCGTACTATAAAGTTAGAAAATTGTTAAGTAGTATCATACTAATACCTTAATAATAGGCTGTTTAAAATTTTGCGCACTTGTTTTTTCGTTGTTTTTGTTTCGTTTTTCTGCCGTCTTTCTAAATTCGCCAGAGCAATGGTATAATTTTTGCAAGAATTAACGAAATAATATAATATATCGAAGTTATAACTAATATGAGTTTTATTAGAGTCGATAATCTTAAACCAATATTATCCGTCTAAAGAAATAGACTTCTATAGTCTTTTTGTTATAGTTAGGCCAATGGCCATCAATCAGTTTTCTGATCATTGACTACAATAGTGCCACCTTTGTTTGACTATGCATCAGACTTTGACTATAACACATGAATAGTTAGTTCATGAGTGCCATCTCTCGGGCTCTAATGAGATATGTTTTACACTCTCCCTTGTTCGTCAAATGTAATAAAGTTTCATGTACGTAAACATTAGTTAGGATGCGCGCATTTTAGTGCGAGCGAGGGATTTCAAATATGTAGATACATATATGGATAATGCTAATTAAGATAAATTTCGACACCACTTTGACACTTTACCATCATGAGGAAACGTTTACAAATGTTTTAGTTCGTTGATTTTGTGGTGCAAGGATATCTGAGATAATATCTATATCTATATCACCAACAAGCAATATCTGAGCAAGATTGTTTACATTTATCTTTAAATCTCGCATAGTTATGTATGTATAGAGGATTTGGGTAGAGATTAAACGTTGGTTGGTTAAGAGATGTTGAATGATAAATTATTGATTGAACGATTAGTTACGAAAGCGGGAGTACATACGAGTAACATCATGTATTTTTAATGTTTTAAAAAATATGAAGTACAAAATGTCAAACAAGGCAGTAGAAAAAAAACCCGCTTTAGTAAATATGTATTACTGGCGAAATCGAATAGAACACAAAATAAGGATTAGTTTTTGAAGAGCAAAGAGCTTTGTAGAAAGATTATCAGCCATATTTATAAACTCATTATAATGAGTACATAAGGCTATGCAACCCTTATAATGCCTCTAAACGTAAAATCGTTATTTATAAAACTTATGTGACGTAGAATAGAGGCATTATAAGCTAAACGCGTTTGGAGGTTGAATAGTGCCTACATAAGGACATAGTATTGAACTGTCACATTCACTTTGACATCACATTGAATTATAAAGATTATCAATAAAAAAAAATGCCTTTGAATTGATATTGAAACTAAAAATTTCTGTTATTTTTATTTATTGAAACAAAAATGTTATACTAATACTAAAACAAATTGAATTGAAAATTGTTTAGAATTAAATAGATAAATATACTTGTTGGTGATGTCTCTCCACGCATCCTTCTTCATCCGGTGTATTAGTGTTGTAATTATTATTTTGCATTATTGAATTTTATACTCAAGAACTTGTCTGAAGAGTATTCCAGCTATAATGAAACGAATAACAATTTGATTTCCAGTATTGTGCTAGAGATAATAACATACTTTATCTGATGAATCAAAGTTAATTGTTGGAATTCTTTTAGCTTTTGGTAGTTTCGTTTTTGATTATTAAATTTGATAGACAGACAAGATATTTTTTTTTATTTTTTGATAAACAGCTGAGTGTTATGAAGCCTAAATGTAATAGATTCTTACTTTTTGGTACTTTATTTGACACAAGCTTATTATAACTAAGCAGGTTAGGCAAATGTTTTATATATATGAATTTGCATAGTGGATGAATAAGTCCTTATGCATTGCATAACTATTCACGCGTTTAGGGAATTCTAATAAATACGGCTGTATATCTATAAGGGCAGGATTCCACATGTATGTTTGACTTAGGTAATTTTCTTAAGTAAGGTAGTTTACTGGTATAAGCAGTCTGTGAGTTTTTTAAGGTAAATATTACTAACTAACATACATTTTAGGTTGAAATAAAATCAAACTAAACTCTGTCCAACGAAAATTGGCTCTACATGGAGCATTTTCCAATCGGTTTGACTCCATTAGCTTGTATACATCCGTTTTTCTTTAAAGTTATCACAGGGTTTGCATAGTTTGATCCACTCTTCTCATTTTAAAATTTATAAAATTATCTTCAAAAGCTTGAAAAGGGAACCCGAAAGTTCTTTGACAAAAAACCAATAAATAATCTCAACTTATTTTCTTACATACATACGAGTACATATATGTAGTAACCACGATCGCATAATTGGTCAAAGTGGATTCTATGAAATTTAATGGAGAATTGTAACAAGAATTCGTAGACAAGTCAGTGTGTCGATATTTTTTCAGTGGTAATTTTGATGAATTATTTTCGTGATTGTGTGTGTATAGACACAATTATTTTGTAAAAAAAAAGCTTAACAACAAGTGTCATATTGACAATTTTCGTTAGGCGGGGTATATATTAAACTCAACTGTACGGATTGTGGGTATTTTGTTTTGCTTGCGATTGCGAATCATGGTATACGAGAAGAGAATTTGAATCTTGAAATAATTCTCAGAAGTCAGTTTTTGGATTCATTTCGCCTGCCATGTGGTTCTCATAGTGTGAAAAAAATCGAAGATTTTTGACACGTTCTGAATTTAGAGTTTAACTCAATATTCGTATTCGTTGGACTAACCTTTTCTGAATACAAATACAAGAATTAATATACAAAATAGCCATGTATGAAATTTAACAGCGTAATTGTTCAATACGAAAATAGAAGAAATAAACATAAATTCGCAGGTTCAGTTCGTTACAGAATTCAAATTAATTAAAAAAGGGAAATATACAACGAAGTGGTGCATCATATTTTTCTTATAACATTTATGTACATACATATATGAGATATTATTATATATTAGAAAAACATTTTCAGGAATAGCATAATAGAAATAGAAAGTTAGTATTTCTATTTATTTATACTATAATTATTTTCTTATTTATATAGTTAATTCTTTGTAAAATAACGTAAGCTGCCATATGTAAGTTTCACTTCTTTTCAATTTACAAAAGCAGGAAGTAAATCTATGGTAAAAGAAAAAGATAATTTGATAAAACTAGAAGAAGATGTAAAAATCAACACAGATGAAAATATAATAATATTATATACTTAAAAACATGTGTGCATATATGTATGAAGAAAATAAGAAAATCGATAAGTCAATTTTGGGCATAGAATAAATGTAAGTTAGGACGCAGTGACTTTTAAATATGAGAATCAACAAGAACGAACTTTGCAAATACAGAAAATAAAAAAGTTTGAAAGATAACAACTTTTCTATGCAGATTTTCTAAATTTTGTAATAATTATTCTTTAATTATTTTCTTATTTCTTTCTTACATTCGGATTATCAAAGTTTGGAAATATTTCAAGTACATGCAGTTTTTTGCATTAAGTTGACATGAGATTGCAACGCGTATAGTTTTATACGGCAGTGAGTTCTTTAATAATTCTAATCAAGAAAAACAAAATGTTTTAAGCCAATATTTGAAACAAAAAAAGGTTTGTTCTGGTTTTAATATTAGCCGTGATATTTGAAGAAGCTAAAAGCCAGGTAAGCAAATTTTAACACAAACAACAAACAAAAGCTAATACAATTAAGGTCCACAATCACAGTGAACATAAAGTGAATTTAAATTTTTGAAATATTGAGATTTCAGATGGCACTTCAATTGTAGAATAATGTGAAATTTGATATACATATAAGGAACTGATTTCGACACCAAATGTCATTGAATTTATTGAAAAAAAAAAAAAAACAGATAGCGTCTTATTAGTTTTACCAAAAAGTCCTCGTCGGCGTCGCACTGTGGTCCGAAAAGGAAAATTTCGTGGCAAAAATACTAAATCGATGTTTTATTTTCAAAGTTTTGTTTTTTATTTCCAATAGAAATATAAACGATGCTTCAAAAACAGCAAACAAAAAAATTTTCCGCTAACTAGTTTGACTTATAGAGCTTTTCAAAGTTGGTCAATTTCGTTCCAGAGATAAAAAAAAGCAGAAAAAACTAACTTCTTTGTTTTCGTATTTGAAATTTTGGCATATTAAATGTAAAATATTAATTTTCTATAGTTTATTCTAGTTGTATTATTTGTGCGTAAATCATAAAAAAAAATAAAAAAGTATTTAATATTTTTAATAAATTAAACAAAAAACACCCTTTTTTAGCAGATTTTTTCGGTTTGAATAGAGCTACAAAAAAATACTCGCGAGTTCGCGCGGAAAATTGACCATGATAGTTTACCCTAACTATTTCTTAAACCATATGCAAAATTGTAGCTGCAACTATTTGCAACCTTCAGAGAAATTGTAATTTGTTTAAAAAAAGTCGTGTTCCCAGTGCTGACCTTTTGGTCTTAAAAGCAAATTCCCTTATGGAAAATTTCAATTATTTTAATTATTAAAATAGTCGAGAACGTGAAATTTTCTTTTTAATTAAAAATTGTTTTATTACTATCTTGATTCTGACAAAAAAACCGCCCACTTCTACGCCCCTTTTTATACAAATGCCAATTATTATTAAAAAAAAATATAAAATATTGTACACAAACTATTGATTACTTTATTGAACATTAAATTTTTTTAATCCGCCCACTTTGACGACCCTCTTTGAATAAATTCCCCTTAACTTAAATTATTGTAAATATTTATTGATAACTTGCCAAAAGAAAAGGATTAATGGCTTTATTGCCTACTCCATATACAAAGTTGAAAGAATTATTTAATTTTGGATTATTATTTTATGATCTAATAAAACAGGTAGGAATAATAATTTTCTTCCGATACCCCATATTGTTAAGCTTAAATTTCACAGGTAAAATAATCCTTGTGCATATACATTATGGAGATATATATAAACTATGACAATGGATATATATAGATTTTTTGAAAATCCAGAAGTTACGTCAGCTATAACCCGGGTAGACAAGGATCTTATAAAGAAACTGCAAGTTATTTTAAATGCGCTATCATCTAAAGAATCTATTAATGTAGATAAATTCAACGAGTATACCAAAACCACTTCGGATCTTTTAAAAGCCAAATACAGCTACAAACTCCTGACACCAACTCTGCACAAAATTTTGGACCATGGAGGGGAACTTATAAGACATCAAATTTTGCCAATCGGGGAGCTTTCAGAAGAAGCACAGGAATCAAGGAATAAAGACTACAAGCGATATCGATACTCAAATACTCGTACATGCAAAGTCTCACGGAAACTACAAAATGAAGATTTATTTAATATGCTAGCTATATCATCAGATCCACTTGTTTCATCTTTAAGACACGTTAGATCAGAAAAAGAGCTGAAAAAGAGTTACTGCCCAGAACTAATAGGTCTATTAATTGTTAAAAATGATAACGATGCCGATGAATTTTTTTCTGAAAATTAGATCTATAGTAGTTAATTGTAAACAAATATTTATAATGTATTCTATTTTATTTTGTTAATATAAATTTTAAATTCTATTTGATTTTTTTTTTATTTTTTTTTCGTCCGTTCACTTTTTTCCTACACTGTTTCATATAAAATATATCAGTCAAACAGTTTATAGAATAAACTGATGCCATGAAAACATGAAAAAATACTGTTGGTGTGTTAACTTTAAGCATCCACTGTTGTTATGAATTCACTTGAATAGTCAAAAACTTTTCTTTTGCAAAGTTTTAAAAATTTAGGACTGTTTTTAAAAGGTTTACTTTCAGACTTTATTCTGTTAACTCCTTTTTCTAAGAAAATCTTACATCAACCAATTATTCTGAAACACGCTGTAAAGTAATTTTCTTAAACTTCACAATTTGTATAGCCTTGGAAATTACCTTTAAGGGAAAAAAAAATTATTGCGATAGCTTCATGTGTTCAAAAGTTATGATTTTTGCAACGAAAAAAGTCATTTTCGACCACAGTGCGTCGCCAAAGATTTCGCCAAGATATTGAAATAAAATATCACCTAAAAATGGGTCTAAGATCAATATTCAACGTTTTGGGCATGTTTACACCCTTCTTCAGGTTTATTTTTTTTAAATTGTTAATTAATAATATATCTGCTAAACACTTAAAATAACATTACAAACAACTGAAGAACTTAATTGTCAAGTTTTGAAAAATTCGATACCTAATGTGATTTTCAAAACATTGAGTTTTCAAACAATTTTTTTTAAATACACAAAAAAATCAGTTTTGTGATAAAAAATTATTATTTTCTAAAATTTTGAAACGAAAATTGAATGACATGTACCGTTATGTTATTTTTCGTTTTAGCCAAGTTAAAAGAAAATTGTCCGAGCTGTTTTGGTTGTAGACGAACAGATAGATGGGCAGAATTGTGAGACCAAGTTTTTTCGTCTTGTAGTAATGAGAAGTCTGAACAAAATCTCGAGTCCATTTTTTTTTCTTACGAATGCTTAGCTTGCTATATGTATGTATTCTTAGTACCTACATACATACATACATATAGATATACATATGTCTTTCGCAAGTAAGACGAAAGAACTTTTATACAATATGGCGCAAAATGTATCACCTTATTGCAAGATGTTATAATTTTTGCAAATGGCATCGAACGTCAATCATATTTGACATTTGTGAACCAGACAGCTGCAGAATATAAGCAAACAAGCGATGGAGTGCGTTACTCTAGCAAGATCGTGGACTTCGACGTGAATTTCGTGGTAGATTTCCCAATCGTGTCGCGCCAACTGGGCAATCATTTCCGCACTTAGCTACTCGATTCGAACGAACTGGAACCACAGGAGGCCATGCACAGGAATGCGAACATTTATCATCACCGGAAATCTTGCGGAAAATCACGGAAAATACAATTTTTGCCAGTTTTACAAATGTGTATCAACACTGGCGTCAACCACTTGACAGATATCATCTTTTCCACTTAACAAAATTGTAAAAGTTTAAATAAAAATTTGCATCACTCAAAATCCTTATTTTTGTTTAGTAAAAAAGTAATTCAAAAATAAAATTGAATGATAAATTTTGCACCACTTTCTAGTTGAAGATCTGCTAAAACTCACGATTGTGAATTATCAATTGATAATTTATTCATCAAATTGAAATTTGATATTACTTATATCAATTGATAAAATATTTTAACATTAAGCAATACCTTAATGAATTACAACAAAATTTATAATTTTCAAATAATATTTGATGAATTTTTAATCAAGTGACTATTAAAATACCAAATTGGAAATCCTTTTTTTAATATTTTTCGCGTACTAAAGAGATTTTGACTATTCTTAAAATGATTAAGCACAGTGCAAGCCTTTATGAAAATTGATAAGGAACGGGAGAGAAATATTGAGAAAGCATTCCACATTCGTGTAGTGCGGCTAAAGAAAGAATCTCTGACTTTAAAAGTACGTCCGATGTTGGGCTCAAGGGTAAACTGATGGGCAGGGAATTCCGAACGCGATTATTACGGTTGAATTGATTAAGGAGAGGAATGCAACTGGCTATTTCGCTGTTAATAAAAATAACGGTAATATAATGAAAGACAAGACAAAATGTTTCTGTTAAAGTTTAATCACCTATCATTTGTAAAGGTCTCTTCTGGATTCTATCCAAGAGACTCAAGTGGGTTATTAGAGTAACTGCCCAAATGTGATAATTATTCTCGAGCTTTAAATGAATATATTGGTAACTATTATATTGCTGCTTGCTTTCTCCTCCACACACTATTTTTTCTTACTTGTTTGAATACCTTCTATACAAATAATAAAAAACAATTGATAATTGACAACGCAGCAATCGCATTTCTCGTTTGTCTTCGTTTAAAAATTAATAAATAAAAACTTAGACTTCTTGCAGTTTCTGTCCTATTGACTTTTATAATTCTCAAAGAAACTTGAAGAATTTGGTTAAATGTATATCTATATATCTCAACATAGGATTGATTTTAAAATAGAAACTAATTTTCACTTCTAGCTAAGCGAAATATTGAATAACATTAGAACAATGAATCCAACCGAATAAAATTACCATTCTCGACTTCTTCTCGTTCTAAAACAGTTTCAAATATTCACAAAAGTTCAGAGCTCAATGGAATGCCCTACTTTCACTCTACAAAACTAATTACTCAAAAAATGTTCCTTGGCAAAACTGAAATAGCTAGTAAATATACATAATGTAGATACAACAGAAAAAAAAAACTTCAAAAAAGTTCATACCAATAATAAGGATAATACATAGTTGCACAACTTTCCAAACTTTTCTAAACTATTTCAACACATACTTACATGCTCTCTTTTATGGCTTCACCATTAATTCGACAAAATTGTAAAATTCCTTCGAATTCATCTGGCTCTTTTGGAGCATCACTATCTCCAATTACTGAAGGAAAAAAAATAAATAAAAATAATCATGCAACAATTAGGAAATGGAAAAGGTTTTGTGTTTTCCCAAAATACATTTGAATACATTTGCCAATTTGATACCCTAGTCACCAATGCTTATGAGTTGACTAAACAAGTTTGTTGGCAACTCAACAAATTTCTGAATAATAAAAAGTTCTGCCAGCAACAATGATAATAATTTCTTTGTAATTACCACAACAGCAAAATTGTAGGTAAGGATAGGAAAACCCATTCATAAATTGTTCACATATCATTCAAAGTTTTTGAAAATGGACTTCCGGTGAAACACCTTTTAATAAATAGACTGACTTATATGTAAGACTTGTGGATTCCATCCATGAAAGGCAAACAAGCACCCTCAGAATAAATGGATACTCATAATTAAACACTTTACCATTTCCACCAGTAGATGTCTGGATAAATTACATCCGGTGGCGGACCAACTCTGTTGTATGAGTACTAAATTACTATCCCCAATCTTATGAAATTCTATATAAAACCAACAAACTCTCTTAACAGCCCACAGCAACAAGAGCCGTGACTGGGACCGGGACTGGTTTAACTGATTGCAATTTGATTACAAGTCCAGGAAATTGCTCTCAACAAAAACAACAACAACAACAAATAGAAGCAGCAAAACAATAAGTATGAACCGGAAAAAAGGGCTACAACCCGCAACTTGTGTAAAAGTTGAGTAATGTACTGTTAGTCTCTTGCATAATTACACACTCTGTTGGTTAAGGAAGGATATTGTCACAGAAGCACACAACGCCAACAGCTTTTACTTCTTTCCTCTCGCTCTCCTACACAAAAGGATGTCCTCGATGTCCATTTTCTTAACTTGATGCATTGCGGGTTCATTCTTGTTTATACCTATCCTATCTATTTTGTCATACTCCATATAGAATAATGGAACATTATATGAGAATGAAATAGAACGAGGGGCAAAATAAGGGACACACTCTAGACCTAGAGATGGAATAATGCATTACGCTCTGGGTCACCTTATTGAGTCACTGTTTATTCTTTTTTAGTAGCCGTGGTCCTTTGCCGTCTGCACTGCAAAAAGAACGCTGGATATGGTTATTATCTCATTGAACTCAATATTGTGATCTGATTTTTATCGTAGGTTCAAGGATATGTAAAATATGGAAATTAAGCTTCCTAGCCTAGCCTAGAACCGAGTATAATACCGTGGCACGATGGTTGTGTGCTCGCCTGTCAACCTCATGATCACAGGTTCGATCCCTGCCGTCGTCTATGTCGTCTTAATTCCATTAAAACCTAGTAAAAATTGTCATCAATGGGTTGCTGGTTTACTCATTACATATTGTTCAGGCATAACACTAACAACATGTAATTGAGTTAAACTAGTATACCCAACAAGGACGAACACGAATAAAATAATGTGAATTATAAGCGCCATAGAAATAAGACACGGCATTTCTCCGCTTTAGCTCAGCCGCCATCCCTGGAAATAAAAATATCTGAGACAACCACCAACAGTCTCAGAACATCGTGCCACACATCTTTCCTATCCTTCTTTCTCTTCATTAACTTCACGCCCGCGCTGTGTTGAAACATTTAAAGGGTAATCATAATCCCTTGAGCGCGGGTAGATTATAAAAAAAAAAAAAAAATACAACAAATTTTGTTGATGGAAAGCAACGAATCACGACTTGTTTTTTGAATTTGCTGCATTATGCTTGGGATCCGGACTTACACCCTGGTAATTAACACATTCTGTTGCTCGGCTAGTTAGCTAAACATACAATAGTTACTCCCGCTCAAAGTAGAGATATGGTGGTTTTCAATCTTTTGCGATCCCGAGCTCGCTGCTGAGCAAGCACTCTGGTATTCTCGATGGCTTGCTCTCTAAACCGAAGGTTCGATCTTGCTTGTTGGCAAGAACTTGGTGGCTGGGAATCGAAGAGTCTCTTGGATGGAACATTCTTGTCCATTCGCTCAACGTGTAATGTAGTCGAAGTGTTTTGATTTTCTGAACCACATCCTTGTATAGCGCATAGAGTTCGCAAAATATAGATCCAAATATCAGTCGGAGAATTTTTCTTTCGAAAGAGCCCCAGTGTCATCTCTCCTTTTCTGCACAACTCGGGGCGTAGGGTAGGACTAGTAGTATAAGAGTTTTAAAGAGCGTACAGCTAGACTATCGCTCGATCAGTTTTGAACCAATTTCTTTAATTTTCCTAGATTTATTGTACCCCGAGTCTCCACTAAAGTGTCATTTGAGAAGTTAATACTTACTACAACTTAGATGAACTTCTTTAATACTTCGAAGTTTTTGATATCAAGTGAGGTTTTGCCTTAGTCATTGGCCAGATGTTTGTTTGTTTGTTGACAACATAAACTTGATCTTGTGCTCATTTGTTTCAACACCAATGAGTTTTATCTAATCTTCAATCTTCGAAAAGGACTCTCTTACGAAAAGTTGGGAATGAACAATTAAGTCGACTTACTCGGTCTCAAAGCCAGCACTTAACAGAAACTACTCTAGAAAGAGAAAGAAGAAGTCACATGATACTCGTAGCACATCCAGATGGAACATATGACACATTATGTCATAGCAAAAGTGCTTTATAAAGGGCCGTACCAACAATCAAATTAAGAGACGACTTTAATATTTGAGCGAAATGGACCATTTATTTAAAGAGCTCTATAAAGTTAACCATACATGTTATGAACTTAATATTTATGTGAGCTCTAAATTATGAACCATTTATTGTACGGAACCTAAAAAATAAAATGCAGCATATATGGTCAGTTATATAGAGTCCATTAAATAATGCTTCATTTCGCTCAAATATTAAAGTCGTCGCTTAATTTGATTTTTGGTAAGGCCCAAAGACACTGAATCTATACGATACCTTCCCGCAAGAATGTATTAAGCGGCATTTTTAAATTTGTTTCGTCCAATAAATACACAAAAATATAACTAAATAAGACGTTTTTTTCGTTTCCTCAAAAATTTTAAAAATGTCGCTTAATACATTCTTGCGGGAAGGTATCGTATATTGTGCTATAGAATAAAAATAAGGGATTTTATGCTTTTGATCGACACAAAGTTCAAAATCTACAACATTACACGTTTATCAACGCATCATTATTTTTTCAAGTCAATCTCTTAAAATGTAAATTTTTATTTGAGTTATTTTCTTCTGGATTAGATAAGTTTCCAATCAATTCGTTATCAATATTTCGGGATTATCATAATTGATAATTGGAGTTTCTGCTGCAGCTGCAAAATTGTTGATCCGACTTCCTCCAATATTGGATAAATAAAGTTCGTCAAATGTTTCCTTAATATCCTAAGCAGCCATCTTGCCTGGTACTGCTTTTTTCTAAAATTTGTTGTCTTTTGCCGATGTTTTTGTTGATTTTCTTCGATTCTTCTACACTTATATAGAGTTTTCCAATAAGAACTTGTAAAACTCCTTTTTTTAAGTTAGACGAAAATGATTTGAAATATTTCGAAACGTTTGATTCGTGAAACCCAATTTTCGGTGACATAGCCATACATTTCGATGAAAACGGCAGCTATGTATAACTCCTTCAATATTGGCACAGGGCTCTATTTATAATGCAGTGGGTTGTTGGAATGGACTAATCATATAACGTTAGTTACACCTGCCGTGTAGATTGTGGTACCACATATTGTTCAAACCACATATTATTAATGTCTAGTCTATATACAATTCACCAAAAAAATAACGTTGCAACATGTCTTTGCAGCAATCTTCATTGACTGTAACTTAACGTTGATCCGATGGCACCCAAAAGTGGAACCAATCTTTACATCATTTTGAAGAAACAAAGGTGGACTTGATATTTCTAAACCATTTGATAGAGTTTGGCACGAAGTTCTTTTATCGAAAATGAATGCATTTGGTATCGAAGAGAGTCTTTTTTCGTTGGATTAGAAATTACTTTTTGGACTGCTCAATACAATTACTGAAAGGTCTCGACAGAATCAAGTCTAACATTCATAAAATAAATGCTGGTATGCCTCAAGGCTTCATTTGGCCTCCGACACTCTTCCTTGTCTTCATAAACGATCTTTTGTATGAAACTTCTAATCCAATTCATTATTTCGCTGACGGCAGCACCCTTAGCCCGTTCATCGGCGTATGCTAAGCTCATTAGATTCCGATCACGACAGCATTATACAATACAATAACAACCGAGTGGAATTGAATTTAATGCTTCGAAACACATAATATGTATTCCGTCTTCCATGAATGGCACTTGCATCAAAGAAACTGAAAAGCTTTCCATAGTCGGTATGTGCGTTAATGACCATATGTTATGAAATAATCATATATTCGATGTAGCTAGCCAAAAACGCAGCGCAATGTTTAGGTTTTCTTAAATTATTCAAGATATTTTTTCCCCTTCTAATCAGGCTATGATTTATAAGTCATAAATCCATCACCCTAAGTCACCCTATGGCCTATATTCATTTTTTTATACTTCACTTTTTTACCATAAGAAAGTGTTTCTCCTCCATAATTTGATGTTTTTTATCAACAACACACTTTTTTTTGTATCGATTCATTAAAAAAAAAGTGCATTTTGGTGGGGGGGGGGGAATTCCGAATAAGGACCCTGAATAGTCTATAGATGTTCGCTGTCATTGCTTGGGGAAAAAATCTAATTTAAATTTTGTCGGAATCTATGGAAATTTTCTTCTAAATTTAATAACCATTTGATTCCTAACTTAAGTAAATCCTTTTTTAACAAAACTGATTGCCTTATGAAATTATCTAGGTGTTCTCGTTAGTTGAGACAAACAAAAAATATCGAATAGAATTGAGTACTTAATCAATTGACGTGCAGTGTATTCTATTCAATTATACGATATTTTATTTATTTACTTCCTGTTTCCACTCTCGTACCCGGCAGGCGAGGCGGTGGCATCGCACAAAAAGACAATATTGACACAAAATCGCCGAAGAAAAGAATTCCATTTGTCATCTTTTTTTCTTTTCATTTTATTTAGTTTTCTTTTTTTGATTTAACTAAGTTTCTTTATGTGTTTACTATTCGCAGGATATTCCGACATACGACACATTCTCGGCTGATTTATTGAAGTGGACAATACAAACATTTAAGTGGAGTCAATTCGATGTGAAGGATAATTTGCTGTTGAGACGATATCGGGTGTTCTGTACGTCGAAAGGATGGTGTTTCAGTCCGACTGACATTGGAAATTTGTGTTGTCCATTTTAAATATTGTTATTGAAGGATAAATGGAAGAAGAATGAATAAATGTTTTGATATTGAAGATGATTTTAATATTTTCCTTAAAAGCAGAGAAAACAAAATGTGCTTACAAAATAAAGCATTTGCAATCATACATAAATGTTGCTTGTATTCGATGGGGATTAGAGAAAGGTAAATAATAAGATACTTAAGAAATAAGGACACAACTTTGTTGGAAGCCCTGAGGAATATTAATAAAGTCTGTTTGTTATAGAATATAGAGTAAATATTTTTGTTTGAAATTTGTATAATAGAGTTCATCTGTAATTTGTCCACATTTTCATGAGTTCATGAGTTATATTGAAAACTCTATCCAAATAAGAAGTTGTAATTGTTTACCCAGGGAAATAGAAAAAAATAAAAGTCAAGAAAAATAAAAACAAATCGAGGTTGAAAATTATGATTTGCAAATATCAATACCGACAAAATATTGTCCAAAAGCGTAAGCAAGCCAAACCCTTTCTAAATTAAAAAAAAATTGGAACTTTTCCATTTGCGACTTTCAAGCAAGAAATTACTACAGGGGAGAAATAGTTTTTGTAGCAAAATCCTATGAATATTATCAGTACTGAAAAAAAACAGATAGTGCCGATTTAAGAAAATTTTAAATATATCCAAATGTACTAAGCTTACATTAAAGAAATGATCAGAAATGTTTCGGAATTTTTTTGGTGTGTACAACTTTTTTTTCTTCAGTAGCCGCTCAGTATTCTGAGGCTAAGGTGAAAGTGGTTTAGTTTTTGGTGAGACAAATAAAACTTCGGATTTCCTCAAGAAATTCCCAACGGACAAGGTCCCTGCCTTTGAAACAACTGATGGCGAGGTCTTGAGTGAAAGCTATACAATACATATACTTTTTTTATGGCGCATGGGTAGTTCCTTTATTAAGTATCATGCTATTGGCCAAGAACAGTACTTCCAAGGATGACGTTGCCGCCGCCGCGCCGCTGGCTTGAATGCACTCAATAACAAACTGCTCGAGTCTACCTTTCTGATGGGTGAGCGAATCACCTTCGCTGATATTGTTGTGTTCACCAGTTTGTTCCGCTTGTTGGAGCCATCCTTACGTGCTCCTTATGTCAATTTCCACAGATGGTTTAACACTGTCCTCAACCAACCGATTCGGTGGTAAGGCCGAAACGAAGAAGGAAGAAAAAAGAAACACAGGAGACGAAATCCAAGGACCTCTTCGATACTCCGAAGGTGTGTACTCCAACGAAAAGGAAATAAAGTACATTCAATAATTCTTTAAGAATTTCTATACCGACCACTACTTTACCCGGTTAGGAAAATACGTGTACAATGATGAACTCACTAAGGTTTTTATGAGCAGCAATCTCATCACTTGAATGTTCCAATGTTTGGATGATGTGCAAGCAATCGTTTGCCTCAAGTTCAATCAAGTAAAGATATTTAAATAAGCACTCCACTAACAAATAAAATGCACGACTGGGTCGCACGACCTTGCTCTTATGTAAAAGAGTAAGAATTTCAAAAATGAATGTTATTAGAGAAAAACTGTTCATAAGCATAAAATTAATTTTTTAAATTACTACAACTCCTTTAGTAGATGGAGCTAAGCACAGGATGCCATGTGTTTTAAGCAAATATTAGTTTATGTAAGAACGAAATTATAATTCATTGTAGTGGTTTCTTATAAAAATAAGCTTTTTTATACTAAATTTTCAAAACATTCTTAATAAAAAATGTTGGTACGCCAATTTAAAATTTGTAATAATGTTCGAATAAAAATTAAATATAAAAAAAATATTCAGCCCTTTTGAGATGTTGAATTTTCAACAAAAAATTATTTTTTTTTTTCAAAATTCCCAAAAATATTTTTTTTAGTTTTGAAACGCAATGTTTTTTTAAATTTTTAGAAGCTTCTATATAAAACAATTTCATTAAAATCCGTTGTACCAATGATGAGAAATTCAAAATTCGAAAAAATCGTTCTATGGTAAGTACAGTCAGTAATATCTTGTTTTCAATTTTGTTTATTAAATTATAGATTTTAAGAATTCATGGAAAGAAAAAAAAATTTTATCAAATTTCTCGGAACCGTTTTCGAGAAAAATACGATTCTCGAAAACCATTTTTAACATTTGTATGGAGGGACCGTTATTTTTAGGTAAAATATTTTTTTTCTCACATCTTGAAGATTATATTAAGAAACTTTTATTTATCAAGTTTTAAAAAAATCGGGCATGGGGTTTTCAAAAAAAAATTGAAATTTTTTTTTCAAAATTTAAATACACAATAAAAATTTTTTTTCAAAATTTAAATACACAAAATATTTAATCTACTGGGGAGCTTTGACATACAAAAAATTATCAAAATCGGTCGGTCATACCGTTTTTGAGAAAATCAAAAACAAAAGAAATGGTTCCAAGGGGGGTACCAAAAATAAACATTTTTTTGGGAATTTTGTTTAAACCATTACCTAGCTTTAACAGTTTTTGAAAAAAACAAATATTTATAAGATTTCGAAAATAAGATTTTTTTTAAATCTGTAATACAGTTTAAAAAAAAAAATATTTATAAGATTTCGAAAAAAATTCGTTGGAAGGTACCGTTATTTTTGGTATTAAAAAAAAGAAAAAGCTTGTGGAGGGAAAAAATTAAAAACTATATCTACCAAGTTTGATGAAAATCGGCCGAGCCGTTTAGGCTGTAGTCGAACAGACACACAGACTGACGGAATTGTGAGACCCAACTTTTTTCGTCTTTGCTATGATCGTAATGTAAACTTTGATAAGAATCTCGAGTTCGATTTTTTTTACGAATGCATAACTTTCCATGTGTATATGTATATATGTAGCATACCGGCGCAAGGACATAAGTCCCACCGTACTGAGACATAAATCCCGAATTTTTTTGTTGAAAATGGGACATAAGTCCCAAATAAAACAAAAATAATTGTATACACATTTTATTTTGTTACATTTAAATGTTCATGTACGAAGCATAAAATTTGCGATCCTTAAGGCTACGTTTATACATGTGTATAGCAATATTAGGTATTTGTGAATTCAAAGTACAATCTTTAAATCCATATTCTGTTAATGCAAAAGAAACTGAGTCCACCCAACCTCGCACCGCACCTACCCCAAATTCTAGAGTGAGCCCAAGCAGGGGGGTTGCAGAGGGGCAGAATGGCCCTCCATACATAGTTCACTGTTTATATATGCAAAATAAGAAAAAATATTCACGTGGGGCATAAATCCCGAAATTGTTTTCGGACTTATGTCTCAGTACGGTGGGACATAAGTCTCGAATTGAATTCGGGACTTATGTCTCGAATTGAATTCGGGACTTATGTCTCAGTGAAGTGGGACATAAGTCCCGAAAAAAAATTTCTAGCATACCTTGGTATAATGTTAAGTGTGTTGGACTGTCTTGGGTTAAATTCTCGGCCGTTGTAAGTTTTTTAGGGGTCTACTGCCTCTTGCGCACAATTGATAAATCCTCTAATATCCTGAATCCTCTTGTCATGAAAAATGCTGCTCATTAGCCGTTCGGAATCGACAGAAAATTGAAAATTGTAGGCTCCCTCCATTCCTGGTAACACTCACACAGCAATGGTTGAGAGTTGTGGGTCACTAGGTTCCGGTTCTATTCGAGTTATTGCACCTTATTTTATAACTATTGTTTAACTATGATCAAGCATTTTATTTTTAATATTTTGGTTTTTGAATATGTAAGAAAGGGAATTAGTCTACCATCGATAAGTTATTGGTACCAAAAAGGTGGTTGATTTGTCCTCTCCAGCAGATAACGTTGTGAATGTAAAAAATTTTCATCCTCTTTTTACCCAGGCGATTTCATTACATTTTATATTTCTTAGATATTTCTTAAGGAATTATATCTCATTTGTAGCAGTCTTAGACCTCCGGTAGTTGTTAATGTTCTCGTACATTTTTCCAAAAGTAGCACTTTGCAGGTTACACTCTTCACTTCACACAACGCACCTTTTTCTCTTTTGCGCAAAATTTTAAACGATTAAGTAATATGTATGTTAAAACCATTTTAGTAAATTGCTGAGGATTTTGCTAAAGTTAAAATCACAAATTGGATACTTTAACTTTTAGTAATATGCTAAATCCATATGACTTCTGTCATTTCTCTCGGAAAAAATTTCCTGGCTATTTTATTTGAAATAGTTAAATTGTGTTTTATTTTTTGATTCGTGAGCTTATTGTTTTTAAAAGTAAATAAAATAATATAAAATGTTTTCGGAAGACGAAGATTTCGATATGTTTGAAGACTCAGCTTTGTGCAGAAAAGTGCGATGTTTTAAGTTCCGAGCAAATCCTTTTGAAGAGCTGGACGATGAAGAATCTTACTGACAAGACAACAGTTCGGTTCTTGGTTGAAAGCCTGAAAATCCAAGACCGTGTGATTCCAATTTCACCAGAATTATTAGTACTAGTTACATTAGACTTTTTTGGGAGAAGTAAATTGCGGTTGTCACTTTGACTTCTGACAAATCAAATTATTAAGTCCGTTCCTCAAATTTAGTTTTGTTTGCTTTGTATTTTTTCACGAACTGTAATTGTTTGGACGTGTTCAGATGCACCATTTTTAATAAAAGGCATTTAGTAATTTACTAGTTAGTAAAACGAAAGAAAAGGTTTAAGATTTTCTAAAAGTTTGTTAAGTACTAAAAGTTTAACAATTTGCTTACTAGTAAATTGCTAAGCCCTTAATAAAAATAAGGTGTTTAAAATTTTGCCCCAATATCTTCAAAACCTGTGATCGATTATATTTTGAAATTATTTCCTAAAATCTATGAGTCTTAAATTTTATTTTGTACATTTTATTATTTACTGATAAAACGATTTTCAAGCTTTGTTTTTATGCATTTGAATGCAATTTTATGCATTTGAACATTTTTATCTCATTAAACCCATGTTTTATATTTATAAAATTTATTTTAAATTCCAAAGTACTTTATATTTTTCATTTCGCATTTCATACTTCGCAATATTGACTTCTCACACTTCGCACTTTATATCAACTTGTTAATTATTCCTTGTTATAATATTCTTGGGTATGTTTGTAAATTTTAATGACAGTGTGCTTAAAGTAATCAGAATTTTTGATTTTTCAAGTAGAATTGCTTCATTAGTTAAAACCCTAAAGAAAAGAGAAAATGCAAACAAAATTCCCAAGACAATTTACCAAATTTCCCCACACAGAAAATTCCATCAATAAACCGTTCTAACCGATAAAAATCTAAATTTATTAAAAATGCATGAATAGCCCATTATAAGGTCATAGCCATCAACTTGCTTAAGTTCTTCAATCAATAACAATAATTTTCCAAATATATTCGTGTTTAATCGCCATCGCGTGTTTCAGTTAAATTTCTAATAATTATATTGATCCTTTTTCAACCTTCATGTCAACTTAAAACCATCGAATATTTACCCTAAGCTCGAATGCAACTCCACACGCAAAAGCCAAGCCATTATATTTTCTAATTTGCCTTAATTGTAGCATAATACTTCTACTTAAGTAATTTGCAATGAATTATATGAAAAAACAAAAGAACAATTTGGCTGTTGTGACAAAAAAGCATATTTTACCTATTAACATAAAAAAGGAATCTGCTAGCGATGATACCGGCACTTAGAGCAAGACCGATGTCAGAGCACTTAGACTTCTTATACCCTCCTTAGTTGTGAACCTTGTTTGTGACACACAATAATGTCAGACACCTCTCGCGCACACACCCACTTAAGGTCCTTAAGAGAGGAGCAATTGGCCAAACCAGTAGGACATAACTCCGCATCGATATGAAAGGACGACGACAAATTTATTTAATGGCTGTGATAAAAATATTCATGAAATATTCAAAGCTTCCCACTATGTAGTAGGTACATATAACCCCATGTTTGGCTTTTTGTCTGTTCTGTGACCTCATCACCTCCACTCCCTTCCTACTGTTTTCCGTTGTCGTTGTTTGTGTATTGTGTTCGTGGTGTTTATGACACTGTTCCTGTAATGGCAGACCATATTACACTGGTTGTCCTTGATGCGGTCCAGCCTAGTGACATTTTATTAGTGCATTATGTTGATGATGTCGGTATGGGATAATAAAAACGACAGACCGCTAGTCACAAACTGAATTTGAACAGATTCAAAATTTATTGCCAGCAATTTATTCCAGCGCTCGTTATATAAAGGATATTTAATGGGAGCGTGCTATTAAGTCCCTATTAAGAAGAGTTTAATAGGTAGTTCAGAGATGCTTCCCTTTTATATTGCATTTTGTGTACGTAATTAAGTACAAATGTATTCTTTGGACGTTGAGATACCTTAATGGTGTTTTTATCAACTTCAAATGATAAGTACGTTTGATAAACTATGTAGCCTCCATTCATGAAATGCAGGCTTCCAAATCGATAGATGGGTTACATTTATAAATACTAGTCTCACTCTGGAACAAGATGTTCTCAAAAAATAGGTTTTAAATTTCAGACTCAATTGCCTTGCTATTAGTTTAATGGAAATTAATAAAATTAAAATTTTAAAATTTACAATTATTCCAATAAATTGTTAAATACAAAATTTAAAATTCACTTTGAATAAATGTGATTTCATTTCAGAAATAAATAAATCAATTCCCTTCTTCTTTTGATTTTTTTTTAATATTTAATATTATTTAACCACCATTTAACCACACATGCTTTACATCAAAAACAAATAAAAACATTTGCATTCAATAAAAATTAAAAATAAATTAACACACGAATGTAATGTAATAAATAAAACATCTAGATGTAATAATAAGCGCGGAAGTGCAAAATAATCAGTTTACATCTGTTAACACCAATAATCAATTTGTAAAAACAACTGCAGATTTTTTATTTATCTTTCAGAAACAAAAGCAACACAAAATACTGCTATTCATAAAACAAATATTAATTTTTATATATTCAGTCACCCAAAAAAAAGAAATATATGTACCTTATACCTGCATATTTAAATAAAAAAAATAAATTAATTAAAGTTTATTTTTTCAGAAGAGTCGGTAAAAAATCTTACAGAGAAAGAATCAAGTTTGCTTGCAGTAGACACAGGGTCATAATTTTGCAGTTCAAAAGTTCATATATTTTTCTTAGCTTACTGGTCTGGATGGATCCACATATATCTAGCTTAAATTTAAATTCCTATTTGCACGCGAAATTCATATGGACTTGGGGTCATAATTATCAAAAGGAGAATTGTGATTTAAGTCTAGAAGATTGTTGACGAAGAATAAAAAAGTTTACATTTAAAACTTAGCTAAGCTTAGAAAGGGTGAGGTGTTATTTCATTTAAAAAGTTAACTAGCAGTGTCTTGCCCTTAAAACTAAAGTGTCAATAATTTTGTAACTCATAGAAAATTCTAGAAAACTATATTTTTTCTCAATAAATTTCGTTTTTTTTTTTATGTATATTGTCGCAACTTGCAGAACCTTGCGAACTTTGAAATGCCCTTAAAAATAATAAAAAACTAAATATGAAAAAAGAACAAACTGCAACGAATTCGAAGATAAACTTGAAAGTTGTATAAACCTCAGATCCCCTAATAAATTTATGACGAAGTTGAACATAATAGTATGTGCGTTGGACTGTCATGCAGACGGTCTTGGGTTCGATTTTCTGCCGCTGGAATAAAGTTTTTCCGGGATGTACCACCTTTTGCGACGAATTGACAAATACTCCAAGAGAATTTCTTGTCATGTAAAGTGCTGCTCACAAACACTTCGGAATCGGCAGAAAATTGTAGGTCCCCTCCATTTCTGCAAACACGCACACTTAAAGATTTCCAAAAGAAAAGACTGTAATCAACCGTCTTAAAAATGAACATAAGAAACAGTTAGTGAATTCAAAACTCATTCTTTTAGAACCTAAAATCCTAAAAAGTTTAACAGTGGACGCTTTCACCGAATACTCCTTATGGAAAGCAGCCAAGGACCTCAAAAAACTTGCTAAGAAAATGTCAAGAAGAAAACTGTATCGGAAACACGAAAGAAAGGGCTTATATCTTAGGTGAACATCTTACGAATATCCTTAAGCCATTCACAGTATATGCAGCTAGGTATGAGTTCGTATCACTTAGAGTTTTTTTTTATAGAAGCAACTATTATGAAATTCCCTTTGTGACGCTCAAAGAAGTAAAAAGTACAAAGTGGCGAAAAATGAATCATACGATTTTGTTTTTGAAATACTTTTTTACAAAATACAAAAAAATGATTTTGAGTGATGGAAATCTTTATTTTGGCCCTAACAATTTTGTCCGTTAAGTGGAAAAGATTATATCCGCACATTTGTGCCAGTTATAACTGTTCGTATTTCTGTCGATTATTCTACTTTAAGGCTGCGATTGTTTCAAGCTTATTGGCATAACCTCGCAACTTCTTAATCGAGCGATCTAGCTGGCCATGCCTTATCGCCAAAAAGGAAGATTATGTGACCAGGAAACACCTACTTCACAATATCCATTGTGGCTTGTGCTGTGCTTGCGGTTACACCATCTTGTTGAAACCACATGTTTACCAAGCCCCTCTAATATAATTCCGACAGAACTAATGTAGGTTTTATAGTGAGCACCTGTCAGTTAAGACTTTATCTCACTACTTGGCCTACCAAGCACTGCGGGTTCAATTATCAGCTATTGAACAAAGCTCCCAGGACATAGTCCCAGTTGCTTTTTATCTTTGGAAGAAAGGTAGCCACTCTTTTCCAGCAGGTGCAAGTTCTTGATTCCTTGACAAACCAACTCGACATTGCTACCGATCAATGTTTCGCACGGTCTTGTCTCAGAGTACAAGCAAACATTTTCATACTTGTTCCAGATTTTCACTGCGTAGGCAGTACCACTCTTGGTCCGTGTTTTTCCATCTAACTTTTGTCGGTAACAATAGTCACCTCGTGCTCTCTTTACAGAGGGCCTACCCAATTAATAATGAGTCCAAGGTTTTTACACCCTGGGGGCTCTAATTAGCGGGGATAAATTCATTTAATTTCATTATTCCCGAGGTACCCCATTTGAGTTATTTTTCTATATAAATTTATAAATTAATTTAAATTAGATAGATATAGATAGATAATAGATAATATTTTATTTTCAATTTTAAATTCATTTACAAAATAGTTTTACAATTTGTTTTAAGACATGACTATTGAAAGCCGTCTGCCCAAGTTTGACAAAGTTTTAAAAATAGGTATCTATGTTAATATTTAAAAAGATTCTGTAATAATAGCTCTTCTATATTTTAGTGCTTTTTGACAATATTTGTGTAGGTTATTTCAGTCAGCGCCGTTCAAAATCATTTTCATGTCGGATTCCTCCAATACAAATTTCTCAAAAAACTGCAACCTGAACTCTCGTAAAACAGGACACCTTCCCAGGAAGTGATAAACGTTCTCCCTTTCTCTAAGATTGCAAAGCGTACAAAAGATAGGCAAATCTTCTCTGTGTGGGATGAATTTAAATTAAATCAATATTATGAAGTTATTTTAAAAATATCCTCAATAATATAACATGGGCTTAAAGAATTAAGCAAATTTATGGAGTATAAACTCCGTGGTGTAGACCATAGGTGACCGAAGCCAACCACAATCTGCACCAATATTTACGATTAGTCTTTTTTTCCCTACAACGAACTAGGAACAAGCAATCTTTCTTAATATAATGGAACTGGGTAGGACCATCGATTATATGGATTGCTGAAACCAAAAAATCGAGCAAAAGAGAATAACTATCTGAGTTACTTTTCTTTATGTTTTGGCAGTGACTTTCCCTAACCACTTTATTTGTCTTTGTTTGCCTTGCAACGAACTAGGAACGATAGTCCTAATCTTTGTTCACCTTACAGCGAACTAGGAACGATAATTCTAATCTTTGTTCGCCTTACAACGAACTAGGAACGATAATCATAAGGGTGTTCTTAGTTGTCTAAATCTCCAGGTAGGCTATATAGCCAGAGAAATAGACTAAGCCTCCCCACCAGGACAAGGTAAAACCCATCGGGGAGGATACTACAATTCCGACAACTTATTAATATGCTTTTGAGTGATCACCTGTTAGTAAAAATTTATCGTTTTTTGGCCTACCAAAAATTATCGGGTTCATAGAATGGCATATGAACTTAGCCCCCGGGACATAGTCCCAGTTGCATTTTATCATTTGAAATTTTATCATTTGAAAGGTTGCACCCCCTTTCCAGAATGGGTTTGATCTTGATTCTCAGATAACCAGCTCGTTGTTAAACCTAAGAAAGACAAGCCACCAATAGAAGTTATACACCCAAATCGGTAATTACAGAAAGGGAACAAGTCCCGAAACATCAATTCGGATTTAACATTAAACATTCCACAATTGACCAAGAGCATTGAATTACGCATGTTTTAGAAAAGGCACTTGAAGAAAAACAAGTATGTTCAGCTCTATTCTTAAATATTGTTCAAGTCTTTGACAAGGTTTGGTGCTTGGTACTTCAGTAAAAACTGCATTGGGACCTTATCAGGAGTAATACGAAATACTAAAACTCTACGTTTCGGCTTAAATTACGAGTAACTTAAAAAAATAAAGCCGGTGTACCACAAGGCAGTGTCCTAGGACCAACCCTGTATATGTAATAAACTAGGTATATTCTAGAGAACATCAACACCATATTGGCCACCATTGCTGATGATACTGTAAAATTGGTGCCTGATAAATCCATAACGAAGGCTATGTTGGATGTATGGGAATGTACAAAGAAAACAAATGCTGAATCCATCCAAAAAATTTCAGAACCAAGTCCTTCGTTGAATAATAAATTACCAAATTGTTTGAGAATTATTTCTTTAAAAAGGTCGGACTGTATAAAGTCTGGTGACTGAGAAGGCAATGAAATGCCTACGAACTCATAGTATAATTTAAATATAAGAACAAATTATCCTCAGCATATTTATGGAAATTAGATGTATGTTTGTGCAGTGACCCCATCTTCTAAAATAGTTTTCGGTTATTGAGCTCGGGAAATAGAGGAAATAGACATCAATTTTTGCCAATACACTTCAACAGTTACTGTTTTTTCCAAGTTGAAAAAATATGGGCCTATATATTCTCTCGGCTAGAAATTACACACCACACTGTCTTTTTCGGTATTCCCGATGTGACAGTTGTTTGTTAGGGTTCCCAAGAAAATAGAAATAAGCTTCATTACCCTGGATAATTTTTAATAAAAAATCATAATCTTGTTCATTCATTTCTAACATAAAGAAGTTTCAATCATTTTAGAAAATAAGGAAGAGTGTCGATGACAGAACAGAGCCTTGCGGCACACCAGTAAATATTTTTGAATATCAGATTTAACACCGTACAGAACAACTTGAATTGAATGGTAAGAAAGGTTATTTCTAATATCAGGAAAGGGCGACTCATCGATATCAAATGCACACATTTTCGACAGAAAAGAGTTTCGTGTCAATCTCTATCAAAAAGACTTTTATTTTTATAGGAACATAACAGTTTCAGACTTATGAGTAAGTTAACCAATCTTTTTTAATTCACTCAAATTGGTCCCGTTTAGATATTTAAGCTTGAGGAACTTATGACCCTGCCTGATATATAAATACTCAATAAAACGCAATATTCCACTAACCCATTACCTGATGTTTTATGATTTTATTCGCATCTAGGACATTGCCAGACCAAGGTACATATCGACGCGCGGATGTGTAATTTTATTTTATTTAACAACTTGCTTAATGGGAAAGCACAATAAACCGCACCATGTGTTACACAACACAACACTGTCGATGGCTATGATGGTAGTTGTGGTTGGCCGGGCAAATGATGAAGCCACTCCTGGGGCTTTCGTGTTGTCATTTGGCAACAAACTGCCAAAAAGGATGTGTGGACACATCCAATGTGGACAAGTGGACAAATGGGCTCATTCGCTATTTTAATTGACCGTCAATATAGAGACACTGTGCACTCTGGATGTTGATTTCGTTCTTTTTATTTTAAATTTTATTTTTAATTTTCCTGTCCCTTTTGTCCTGCAGGTATATTTTGAGTCCTGATTGGAATATTCATTGGAAACTATCCGAAATTTATTTTTCGGTTTTGTTAGTATATTGAGTAGCACTGCTGGTTGATTTGTTTTTTTATTTTTACATCGGGAGGGTGGTAACATTGGGTTAGTATTCGGTTTGTGGCCTGCGAAATTGGCGGTTGCAGAGTAGTTAAGGGAATAAAATGCAAAAAAAAACAGAGAACCGTCTATTGGTTGTCACCCACAATGAAACAAAGTTACAATTAATGGTTATCCAAGTGGCTGGGTTAGTTGTTGGCAGACAAACTTAATTTTTAACGTTTTAGAAAAATTTAAATAAAATTGCTGTAGTTTTTTTTTGTCTGTTTTTAATTGGCCACAATGTAATGGAATTTTAATTACATTTAGATTGGAATAAAAGGAGTGTTCAGTTCAGTTGGCATAAAGTACGAGTATCCATTCAGAATAGTTATTTGAATTCAAGCTTATTATTAAACATTCCGATGACAGGTCATGTGCATAGTATATTTTGGTAGTGGAGAAGGGTTATGTTGATCCACGGAGCATATACGGATATGGTAATTAGATTAAAATAAAACCATTATTGAAATTAAAAAAAAAATTAGAATGATCCGAAAATAATGGGCTAAAATTTAAAGCTGGGAGGTAGCTTGTTTCAACAGTCTGATTGTTAGTACTTCCAAACGGGGATATAGGTAACCACAGGAAAACAAATTCCCCATATAAGCAAGTCATATTTAGATTTCTGTAAGCTTGAACAAATTTTTAAGTTATAAAAATTTTTCACTGTAGTGGGTAGCGGGTGCGTATTGTGGGGTGACAGCATCATTGGTTCTTATATCTTCGACAAAGACGATGGCATTGTTATCCTCCTCAACGGAGAGTTCTACCGATCAAAGGGCACGGTAGGGCCCAGCCAAGTTCTGGCACTACACCCTTTTTACAGGAACAAACTCAGGCGATTTTTGACCCCTCCCTATCTTCAGTACCAATGAAGTCAGAAACTTAAAACTCCGAATATATGCTAAGCTAGTCAGACACAGGCGCTTCACCAAATTTCAATTTTCTAGCATAAGCGGTTCCTGAGATATAAGGCCTCAAAAATCACAAAAACCGTAACTGACTGACTGACAGATCATCAAAATTATGGAGCACTTCCCGACATCGTAGAATCTTGTTATTTTGCATATTTAATGATTACTGACTAAAATTTCATGGGCTTACTGGTCAAGTTTTCAAAACCTTTTGAATTGGGCATACAAAAAAACTTGCCAAGTAAGCCCATCAAATTTTAGTCAGTATCTAACCATTAAATAATAAAATTTCTCTATTACATTGTAGCTGTTTCAATATTATTCTACTTTAAATATTCGGTATTAAACCTTCATGAAGTAAGAACTTGGCGTACTTTTAGATCTCAGTACTTTTCAAGGCTGACTTGTTACACAAAGGTTTTTGTATAGAAGAACTTGGCTCTTTTTTTAACATTTATGTTTTTTGGTCTGATCGATTATAACCGATATAGGGTAAGTTCGGGCATTATGGCGCAGCGGGCATTATGGCGCACCTCGAAAATGTCATACTTCGAAAACTCTAATTAAAATAAGAACAATGCAAAAACTTCAGTCTCCTATGTATTTATTTTATTCCAAATTGGTTGATGTGAATCACACATGTGGAACACATGTGCCATACAACTTATGACAGAATGAACATTCTGCACGGGTAAACGTTCATTGGCCATCAAGATCGCTTAACATCCTGAAGGTTTTAACATCCATAAGTTAAACATCCAGAAGGTGAGAGACATATTATAATAAATTCACGTGTGATATAAGGATTTGCTGACAATTCTAACGAAGTTCACACGTTGGTTAGCTCGATTGTCCTGGGGATCACCGGAAAGTGAGATCAAATACTTATGTGGAGGTTTAAAATAGGAAAGTTTAAATCTGCAATATAAATAAATAGATAGTTTTGAAAAAATATTTTTAAGATCGCTTAAGATCGAATTTCTAAAAACAAAAGCTCATCATCAGTCTTCAAAAAATGGGACCTCGACTTTAGAGACAAGTTCTCGAAATTGTGGGTTGTTAGAATGGACGACGAAAGTTCACGACATCTACCAAAACAAGTTGTATCCTACATAATATTCAACCCAAAGAACATCAGAAATATTCTGAAGATAATATCCACAAGATGTAAAGCATTCTTTTCAGATCTATTCATTTCATATCAGGCGGCCGAAAAGTCTCTTTTTTGGAAATACTCGTAGTTCAGTATTTTCAACAAAGAAGTACCAGTAACACTCCGCTTTGATCTACATTAAGACTTTACCTTAGTTCTACTTAGACACAGCAAAAGGTTTTGTACCAATTAACGACGATAACTTTGAGAAATAGATTCTCGTGTCAGACGAAAAGGCGGATTCGATGTAATCTCAGTCATAAGCTTCGGTTCTGATAACTTCTAAACTAAGGCGTTGGCTGGTGGACCTCTTACGGCTATCAAGGCCAACGGTGATATCATGCTTAAACATTTATTTTACAATTTAAAAGAGTCTCAAAATCATTAAGCAAGTTATGTAGGTAGGTAGAAATGACGACCACTGGCAGTCTAACCCCGTGGTCCAATTGGGCAGCTTGTTTACTGGTGCTAAAAAATTAACCAATCCGATTGAGTGATCATCCGGCCCTCGCACTGTTAACTTCCGTCAAAATCCTTAGCCCTCTAGCTCGGGATCTAAGCAGTCAAACGGAGGGCACGGCACAGAAGTTACCGAAGTTCGTCCTATAGCCATTTCGTCATTGAACATAGGGTTCCGTTCTTTTTAATTTTGGAAACCATGCGCGTCCAGTACCAAGAAGATGAAAGTTGTTTACAAACAATATCATCTGAGAAACAGGCTCCTAGGGAGACACTTTTTCGAAAACTTGGAGGAACTCTCTGACATTCCAAGCAAAAACCTGTAAAATTTTTTTAACGCTACCAAATGGCTTAAAAATTCCTACGCTCTAACCAGCCGACTATGAGATTTGAAATTGCCTTAAACGACAGTCAAAAGACATAAAAAGGGTCCAATCCCACAATGATACAACGAACGAAAACGACTGAACGGTGATCATGTTTCTTGTAGGAGCAGGAACAAACGGAAAATGGGCTTGGGCACCTATATAGCAGCGACCTACGGTGAACACGAAAGTCACTTCCCCTTCAATATATTCAGCAATCTTGATCATCAAAAGAGCATATACCCCACCCACTGATCTATCCAGCTAATCTAACAGATGTTACAGGAAGCCACACATGCTTCCACGGGTCTGGCAAAGGGATGGTTTCTCAAGTGGAGGTAAAGGAAAGGATCACATCCTTAAAAGGCGTCTATCCCAAACCAAGTGAATATGTTACGACAGACATTTCTTGAATGACTTAGAAGTTCCTTCCGACATTTCAGGCTATAGCTAGTTAAAACTTTTCAACACCCATAACGGGGTTAAATGACATAGGATTTATCATAGGTTTCAAAACATTGGAGTCACAATCCCTAGGGTATCACAACGGATCTAAGTATGATGGTAACAAGATCAGCCATTAACCTAACATAAGCTAATTTTCGAACGAAGTTTTGTTGCAAATCCTAAAAATTCAGATCTTCACAAGCCATTGAACGATTCAAAACTAGGGACCATGATAATATATGTACCAAATGGCAAAAAAATGCTCTGTACAAAATTTTAAGCAAATAGGTGCACTCGGTCCTGCTTAATTATTAAAGCAAGTAAAACATAAGCACTTCTTATTCACTAAATTGTAAAATAACTACATATTAAGAGGAATAAGAATTTTCAATTTCAAATATCAATTATAGCTTAAAACAGTCCCTGTTTATATAGTTGTTGAAATACTACAAACCCTTTAAATTAATCCTGGTTATTTTTGTTATTACAAAGGTGCATGATAGCTATAAGGAAACTCAAATTAAATGACCAAAAGCTTGAGGTTATGTTGATCTGTTGTCATCTAAGTGAGATTTTTAAAAACGTTAGAAAAAACTCATGAATTTTATCTATATGTACATAGCAAGGAAGTCTTAATCCTTCAAGGTAAATACGGTCTTAAATAAGTGATGGCATCTATGTATTTAGTACTATAAAGCTAAGGCTCAATATACTATTTGCAAACATGTCTGGTATTCTTAAAATTCTCTCCACAATCAGGTTTAAATAAACCAAAACGTTCTGCAGTTTTAGGATTGAAATATTTTCTCCTTGGAAATAAAACAGAAAACATTTCAACTTATGAGTACCGTTGTAGCCGCATCCTTCCTGTGAGAATCCTAGTTCAAAACTAAAGCTCTTAGAAAAGTAACCTAACCTACCTCTTGTGAAATTGTAATTTTAATCTGCAAATTCGAATAAATATATGCTCAGGTAATTTAGTGCAGAAACAGAGTAAGCAACACGTAATCTGCAAAAATTCCAAAAACACTGGCAATATTCTGTTCTGCATTCCTGTCCTTTGCCTGTACTCACTATGACACTTGAACACACAAAAACTGAAAAAAAAACAAAGATTTTTTTTTACAACAGAAAAGCCAGCCAAGAGTGCCTCTCATTCGTTTTCGTATGAATTTTACAGTTATCCGTTAGTTATCCTTTGAAACTTTATGGCCATATATACGAGTACAATGGCAATGTCCTTAGCTGAACCTGACTGCCTAGCACCACCCATATATACACAAAGAGGTGGTCTACAAAGGCTCAGAAGTGGGATGTTGTGCATGCTTCCGGATTGAAACTGCCATCCCAGTCTTCCTTCATTGTGTTTTGTAGAAAACTTCCGTTTGAGAGTAATTTAGAAAATATATGTAGATACTAAAGGTAGAATCAGGTACAGAGATTTTGTTGTGTTATTGGGCTAAGCCCTTAATTAACTTCATTCAAGTGGTTAGTTATGGAAGTTACACAAAAAGTTAACGTAGATTTGAAAGTCCTCGCAAGAGTTCTCAGAGAAGTTAATATACGCACAGAAATATTTATGAACTGTTTGAGGTTTACATTTTTTTACAGAGATATCGCATGTTAAAGTCATTACAGGCCAAGTCATAAGGTTAAGGGTTTTTTTTTGTCGTCCTCTGGCTTATGACTTAAGGTGTCCTTTGATACTCGTATGATATGTAAGAAAGTAGAATACAATACAGTCGGTTAAGATCTACTCGTAAATATAGATTAGAAGACGAAAGATAATGGAAGTTTGATGTAAAAACAAATTAAATACATGATATAAAAGACTTAGAATTTCAAAAAATTAATAGCGTAAAGTATTAGTTTAATGAATACGATGTTAAAACTGTTTCAGTATGATACTTATAGTTAAGAGACAATTTAGTAAATTTCAATTGAATTTAGCATCATACTTTTTCAAGCATTTTATTAAATTTAAAATCATCAAATAGCTCATTAATTTTTTTAGAATCGTTCTAACTTCACATTAATCTTTGACATTTACAATCGTCAATAAATGTCTGTTTACTTAGGTTTTTGCATTAAGTGTTATTGTTTTAGATGAGTTCATAAGCTATTTATTAAAAAAAATTGCTTTACTATACTAATTTAATATAAAGAATGAGTTAGTAAGCTGCTTTAAAGTTAGCAAATTGTTAAGCAGTATCATACTTATACCTTAACAATTGGCTGTTTAATATTTTGCTCTAATGTTAGTATAGAAAAATTTTTGTAAACATATAATTTAATTTTCAAATGGTTTAAACAACTCCTTTAGATAAATGGCAAAGAAATAAATATGAATTTATGCTAACCAAAAATATAAATACTTATAGCTGCTTTAAAAATAAATCAATTGTGATTGAGATACTTTACATTAAAACGTCTGGCATAACATATTTTTGGAAATGTGCCAAAATTGAAAAAAAAAAATCGAAACACGAATATTTCTATACCTAGAAATCTTAAAATTAGCTATTTAACAATTTGTTTTTTGTGAAACTTGGTAAAAAACCTATGAAACTGAAGATCACTGCATTAAAAGAAATTTGTTTAGGAGAGGATCTCAGTATTTTGAAATGATTTTTCATAACCTTAAAAAATATTTTGTTGGGCGTACATTTTTCTAGACGTGATTTAGTTTTTATTTTACTGCCTAGTATTTTTCCTATTAAGATTCCGATAATGTAATTATTTTTTTTTTATTGGAGGATCCTTACCACAAAAATCGTTTTTTGAACAAGTTTTTGTTCTTAAACATGCTTTTGCTGCTAAAATTTTCTTACTATAAAATCTTAAAATTGTAGGAATTGTAGGAAAAAATTTAAAGCCCTAGAACTTGGAGTTGAGAAATGATAGGCTCAATAGAAAAACTTTATATTACCCAGATTTTATATCTTTCAATTTGATTGATTTACGAGTAATTGTGTTTAAAAAAAAAAAAAAAAAACAAGAAAAAAATAGACAAACTGAGATGGCTTTTGTATAAAAACGTAAGCTTAAACTTACCTATTATAAAAAATTTAATATTTAGTGAGTCCCTAGTTTATCGAAATTATGTGCGATGTTCAACAACATTTTTCCAAATATTCTTATACATATAAAATATTATGTTAAATTCAAAGGAGCTTTTCTGTACAAATATGTTGGTCATAATCGTTAAAGCCGTTGCTTCGAAAGTGGAAAATAAAAAAACAGTTCTATGACATGTATACCGTTAAAAAACATTTGTTTCCAAAAGAATAAAAATGAAAATAGAATAAACTTTTCCACGTGAATTTTTGATACTCACTTTGAATGAAAAAAAAATGACAATTATTTTTAAATAGATTCGTTCTTTCTGTTTATAAATTTTCAATTTTTTGTTTTGAAACAAAATATTGAAATCAACTGACAAATGTCACAGTTTTCCACGTTGCCTTAAACTTTTTCCTGATGGTTGTACATTGAGAAATGAAAATCATAGCGTGGAAAAAGTTGTGGAACATATTTGTTTTTCCAATCCACATTTTAGTACTCACCTTTCGTTGTGCATTTCATGCCAGTGAACCAACAGTCACTTTTATATGAAATTTTTATTTTCAATTGAACTGAGTAGGGTAAGCTGGGGTACATTTGACACCGGGGCACATTTGACTTTGCGTTTTTCGGTATGATCGTGCCCTTAAAAAAGAAAAGTTTGGATGAAGGAAGAAGCTTAGTTTGATTTCAAGAAACGTTATGAAATTTGGCAGCCTTTCTTTAACTCTTCGAGGAGAACCACGTGTTTTCTGTGTCTCTGATCTAATTTTTGATCACCGGTAAGTAAGGGATTTGTGAACCTAATAAAATAAATCTTTTTATCGCGAATCAATATTATGATAGCACTATGCTTAAAGTTCAATAAATTGAAGCCCGTTTTGTGAAAATATAATATAAGTTATTAAAAAAAAATTAAATTAAAAAGTTCCTTCCGGGCACCTTTGACTTTTGCAAAAAAATATTTGTTTTACGTTGATTTTGGGAAATTATATATTAAATAAATTATTTAAAAAATGTTGATATCGATAAATTTGAATTTAGATTTATATGGACTGATTTTTTATGTTTATAAATGAAATAATTTATGTTTTTTTATTCTTGTTGTTTTTTTTTTAGAAAGTGAATTTTCTGATTTATTTTCTTCGTTATATTGTTTAATAAATTGTTTAAAAACAAAAATTTACTTTTTTACTATTTAAACAACAGACGTGCTGGATCCGTTGATACTTTCAGAAATATAATGCACACGATGTGGGGTTTAATCAACCATTGTCAAATGTACCCCTTTTAAAGTCAAATGTGCCCCGCTCCCGGGGCACTTTTGACAAAATGACTTTTTTTAGAAAATATTTTTCTTTAAAATGTGGAAATGTTTTAAAACAAAAAATTATATGTTATCATAATCTTGAATAATCAATAAATCAAATACAAAACAAAACATTGGAATACATTAACAGTTTTCGGAAATACAGACTTTTAAAAACTAAGTGTCAAATGTACCCCCTTCTCCCCTACTAGGCTTTAAGAAACAAAATAATTTCTTTCGATACTGTGATCTTCGCCTTCATAAAATGTTAGGCATGGTTTTCTTCCTCACCACCATTTTTTGAGCTTGAAAATTTTTCCAAAAAATTTTATACCAATGTAAGTTTTTTAAAATATTTCTTTCAACATATAAAAGGAATCGAATTTTTTAAACCTTAAAATGCTTTTTTTTTTGCTCGTATCCCTCCTAGCAAACAAACTAATTGGATGCACAGTTACTTTTGAATGGAAAAACTTTTATTTTCGAAATCTTATAGATAATGTTAAGAACTGTTAGGTTTATGTTTAAAAAAATTCAGTTCAAAACTCGAAATAATACATGGTATTAATCGATAATCCAAAAAGGATTCGCTAGCCCATAGGCTAGGCAGTGGTATAGCGTATAATGTAGTTGAAGGTTACTTATTTTTGTAGTGAAGGTAGGTGATGGAAATTGAAAAAATGGATGATTGTGTTTATAAATATATCCCAGATATCCTTAAACATGGTTATCAATATTTATTTTGAATGGCTTATAAACTACATATTATCATTTCTAACGATTAAAATTTTTCAATTTTATATCTACAGCCACTATTTCAGAATTTAAATGAGAAATATTTAAGTCGTTTATAAATATGCGTCAACTCTTAGAGAAAAATTGTTCATCAAATTTTCATAATAACCTAAAATCCTATTAGTGTTGGCAATCGATAGCTGCTTCATTATCTCTGTCTGTCCACCTTCACATAATACAGGTCATGGATGTTATGCGGACAAAATATCTCAGTTCATAATTTGATGGGCAATTAATGATACCTATATATCCATACATACATATGTACATAGCTTGATGCATCCTTGATGCGTGTAAGTAAAAGGCCATCGAGACAAAACAAGCACCGGGACTTGAAGAAACATGGGCCCATGTACATTTAGTCGATACATTTTTTATTTCTTGTGAATTAAATTTTAGAATTTTAATAGATTGTAAGACAAAATCATTTTAACAACTGAAAAGAAGCGATCATCATACGAGTATTGACAAATTGTAACTGTGAACATGGCAACTATTGTTCGCATCACATCAAATGCAATCTTTGAAACTTCATACTTCAAGGGATCCCCAGAACCCGATGTAGTGATTTCTTGTCGTGGACAACAGCTTTCGCAGACATCAACTATTTTTACACCGAGGCCCATTTTCGTATGAATTGCTGTGTTTATAACCAAAATTGACATTCATATATGGGACGACAACAACCCACTCGTGTTTTACTAGGTGCCAATACTGCCAATGCATCGTTAAAAAAATACCTTTTGGTGTAGATTTTGGCGTCATTGTTGCGTACTTTTTCATAAACGACGTTAGAGAGGCGGTCATCGTCAATAACGAGCGCTATAGAAGGATTTCTCATGGACCAAATTGAACCATATAGACCTAAATGGCATGTGGTTTCAGCAAGACGACGCTACATTCACAGATTACTTGCAAAGGTGACGTGAATTGGCCATCAAGGTCATGTGATTTGACCCCGCTAGACTTTTTCTTTTTCTTTCAAAGTGCGAAACAGTTATTCCAAAAACCAATTATGTCAAGATGAAAGGAGAAGGCATATCATTAAAATCACGAAATCTCCTAAATGTATTCCAAGAGAACTGTAGATATGTAGGTTTATAGTGAGCACCTGTCAGTTAGGACTTAATCTGACTACTTGGCTTACTAAGTACTGCGGGTTCAATTAACAGCTATTGAACAAAGCTCCCAGGAGATAGTCCCAGTTGCATTTTATCTTTGGAAGAAAGGTTTCCACTCCTTTCCAGCAAGCGCGAGATCTTGATTCCTTGACAAACCAACCAATCAATGTCTCGTACGGTCTTGCCTCAGAGTACAAGCCAGCCTACATTCTGTTCCAAATTTTCACTGTGTAGGCAGTACCACCCTTGGTCCATGTTTTTCCATCTAACTATTGATAGTAACAACAAGTCACGCGGATGGGTTGGTATAACCACAGCCACCACGTGCTCTCTTTTCAGAGAGCCTATACCCAATTAATAATGAGACCAAGGTTTTTACACCCTGGGGGCTCCAATTAGCGCGGCACTTCTTCAATCTCATTATTCCCGAGGTACCCAATTTGAGTTATTTTTTGTTCTCAAGTAAGTTATGGAGTAGAAACTCCGTGGTGCAGACCATAGCTGACCGAAGCCAACCACAATCTGCACCAATATTCATGAGAAGGTTCTTAAGGTTTACATTGCGTTTTCTCCCATGGCCACATGAATTAGCTTTGCCTCCTTATTCTGACAGGTTACAACTTATAAGTCTTCCAACGCTTACTAATCACCGTAAGTATTTGCAACTCTGCTTCATTGTTGGCATTCTAAATGGATCCATTTCATCACTATCAGTTTTGTGTCGTTTTCATTTTAATATAAGCCTAAATAATTTAAGAAATCGAGTGCCGATTCGAACAAACTTTAGCCGATCAAACTATGGTTGTAGCAGTCCAATTAACCAGTTAATAAACATAAATGATAATAATTTTCTTTTAAATTCTGTAAATCAAAATGTCAAATCCAATAGTTTCAAAATTAGTTTTTTCTCACATTATATTTAAATTCTTAATTTTGTGTTTGTTGTTGTATCACTAATTAAAATGCATAATTGAAAATTAAAATACTAAATTCTGATTTCAAATTTCTTTTAAATACACTTTTATGATTTCACTGATAGAATTTGATATCGGTGAGCAATAGTCTTTTTCGCCCTACAACGAACTAGGAACGATAGTCCTAAGTAATCTTTTTTAATCAGTTCATTACAGTTGGAGCTACAACTAGTATCCTTATTTATTCAAATTAGTCTTTATTCGCCTTACAGCAAATTAGGAACGATAGTCCTAAGCAATCTTACTTTACCATCACAAAATCAATTCCATAGATTGCTAGGCCAATACATCATAGCAAAAGAGAACACTATCTCAATTGCTTTTCTTCATGTTTGGCCTTGACTCTTCTGGTCACTTTTGGGTTTCCTTAGTTGCCTAAATCTTCAGCTGGATTGCCGGAGAAATAGACTTAAGCCTCCCCACCACGACAAGGTAAAACCCATCGGGGAGGATTTATTCCAAGAGGGATGACTTAGTAGTGCCTCGTGGAGTAATGTAATAGTTAGTTCGTAGGACTATCATGTCGAAGGTCTGAGATGGATTCTTAACCGCTACCATCTAAAACAAACAAAACTTCGGGAGTACAAGCTCTTTCGAAAAATTGAAAAATTCTCCATGAAAAAGCTACTTATCTGTGTCATTCCGACTCGCTAGAAAATTGTATAAGAAACACAACCAGAAATGGTTAAGAGTTGAAGAGTTGCAAGTTACCAGGCGCTGGTCTACGTGAACTTCAAGAAAAAGTGTTAGTGAAAGAAATGTTTGTGTCATAGATTCGACACTCTGTATTTAGACCTTAAAAGGCTAGAAAGTTGTAAAAGTCCCAAAAATAATTCAGCCAACAACATGCAGAAATTGATTTTGAAAAGTTTGTTACCATCTGTCTTTTAAGAAACACCGAGAGCCTGGCCTTAAATACAAATTCTTTTAGATTGCAAGCCGAATGTTTCTTGTACGAGAATACACACTGTTTGTCTTCGGTCAAAAAGTATTGAAATAAATTAATTTAAAATGAATAATGAACAAGTAATATTTTCAACATTCAGGCCCCCTCAAAATTCCACGCCTTATGATTTTCTTTTTTCGAATTTCGATAGTGCTGTGTGAACATAAAGTTAGATACGTCAATATTTTAAGCTTTTGTTAGCCATGTATTTTAATTTACGAAAAGTGCACTGAAATGCACTAATAAATATCGATTGATTGCAAAATCGAGGAGTATACACAAGGTATAGAATTGCAGGATCCTAACAACCAAGCCTATCAGCATAATATTTGGAAATAATTATGCAAAATCGATTAAAATGGTGGAGTAGTAAAACCCATGGTGATTATTGCGGGATTTTAAAAATCAATAATTAGAACTGGACGTTTGTTTGTCGTAGTTATGGTGGTCGCTCCTGAAGCTGGTATTATGAGGTTTCCGGTTCTAAATAACTTGGAACTCTGAAGTTTCGAAGGGTCAATAAATGATTGATTATGAAATAAATATTCAGAAAACAGGTATGTCATTTCTAGTGGATAACATAAGTGTGAGGTGCCAAATTTAGAAACTCGGCTTGAATTGGGAAATTCAAATTGTATTTATTCATATAAAATAAAAATTCCTGCAACGGAGTTTAGCTGCGTTTACATGCAGTGGCAAAATACTCGTATACATCAATAAATATGGAACAATAAGTAAAATGTACTATGACAAAGTTCAAAATGGAGATATGAATTTCACTATTTTTGTGGCGTATGATTTCGAATCTCCATTGTGGATTAAAATGGTAACAAAGAAGTAGGTGAATAAAAATGTACCTAATGCTTTGCAAAGTAACAGCATAAAAACGCACATACATATGTAGCTTGTAACTAATTGAAAACAAATTTGGATGTCAGGACTCAAAGCTATAAGACATCAAGGTACCTCGTTTCTCAAAGCATTCATCAATAGTTATGTGTATTTTTATTATAAATATTTATTTAAATATTATTAACAGTTAGGAATTTTTAAGACAAACAAATTTTGATGTTTATGGCGTAAATAAAATACACGTCTGAATTGCACATACTTGCTCATATATACAATTCGTTCGAAAATAAAAAAAAAAAGTTTATAAAAACTTGGATTTAGTTAACGGAAAATGCATACAATTCATTGTTTATTTTGTTAAAACATTTTATGAAATATAGTATGAGGTTTAAAAATGGTATATCGTCTGATTTTTGCAGAAAATATGAATTTATCTAAATAAGTTTTAAAAAATCGTTGAAGGAAGTTTTATTTGTAAATTAATTTTCTTATTCGAAATTTTTTAAAAATATAAAAAAGAAAGGAAAAATATTTTTTTTTTTTTTTAAATTTAAATAAAATTTATTTAAATTTGAAAAGTTTCGATCGAAATCGGTAGACCTGTATTTAGAAAATTGAAAAAAAGTTCTATAATATGTACCGTTAGTAACATTTTTTTGAAGTTTTTTTTTTAGAAAAATGTAGACAATATCTGTTATAGTAAACATCCTTATTTTGGTCAAAATCGTTAAATATGTTTTCGAGATATATTTTTGTACTCAAATATAATTTATATATATAAAAATTTTCTTAAATTTTGTATAAGAAAATTGGTATGCCAATTTTAAATATATATGTATTTTAAATGGCTCGGACGATTTTCGTAAAAAGCTCTTTAATACAATCTACAAGATTTGAGAAAAAAGAATTATTTTACCTAAAAATAACGGTACTCACCATAAAAATGTTAAAAAATATTTATCGGAAATCGTATTTTTCTCGAAATAGGCACCTATAATTTTGATAAACATTTTTTTTTTTTGATTAATTTTTACGATCCATAATTTTATAACAAAATTTGAAACTAAAATATTACTGGCTGTACCTACCATAGAACCATAATGGAGATGGACTGCATTTCAGAACTTAAAAAAAATTAAATTTTTGAATTTTTTGAAAATTTTTTTTTTCTGAAAATTCGATATCTCGAAAACGGGCCAATATTTTTTTCGTAAATTAAATTTTTATTCGGACAGTAATAAAACCTTTAAGTTGGGGTACCAACATTTTTTCTTAAAAATATAATATATAAATATATATTTTGTATCAAAATGGTTAGAGCCGTTTTTGAGATAAATAGCATTTTTCATTATGGCAGTACCGTTAGTCTTAGACCTCCAAAAAATTTAAATTTTTCCTCTAGGGAATCACCAAAGAACCATAAATACCAAATTGTTCTTGTTCCCTATCACCGGAATGACAAGTTTGATCAAAATATCGAGTTAGATTTTTTTTTCAAATGCCAAACTTGTCCTATTTTACGTACCTATATCACAATCCAATTAATTAAACGGTCGCACTACCATTATTTTCGAAAAAATATTTTCAGTTGCAACGCTAATTCAAAACAGTGCCAAACAACCACTCCACACTGATTGAGTGGTTCTCCTATTACATTATATTTTCGTAGTCCCAAATGTGACAAATGGAAATGAAATTTATAACTTTTGGATACAAAATGAAAAAAGAGGTTTTACTTATCAAGACATATCGCAATTACAGTTCAATGAACTTGTATTATCTAAAAAAAATTCATAAGGTTCATCCATAAACCCGCAATTCAACAACTCTACGAGATCATATCACATTTCACATATCGGGATCTATTTTCGTTATTTAAAAATTTACTATTCTAATCACATGCACAAATGTTTTCCTTCAATAACATTTGATTGGTGTTGCCACTCGTGTGTTTTATAATTGTTTATTCTAAAGATTTGGTTTTAAGTTTGTTGTTAGAACTAATTAGAATCTCTAACATTAATTTAGTTTTGTTTAAATGCAGGATGGCAAAAAACTTTTCTGGTATATAGAGCACATTGGGTTATGATCTGTTGAATCAAACTTATTTGGCCGTAAAAGATTTCTATTTTGTGATTTTGCAATGTAGAAATTCCGTATTTTAAACCACGTCACTTTATGAAAGTGTCATGAACTCGTATTTAGCTATGACTTTAAATTACAGACAAATAATGGAGCTTTAACATTCTTATCGAAATATACTCATTACTCTGCGAAAGCATCATAGGTTCAAATTTCGAAATATTGCCTTATATCACAGTACCTTGCTACACCGACATTTTTCATTGAAGGTATTAGATGTGAATATTTATTTTGCAAGCAAGAAATGTAGATAACTCAAACTTAAGAGAATTGTATAAGATTCAAATCTTAGCCCTTTGGCATCTCGTCATATGTAGATGCGAACTGCGTAAGTTAGTTTCAATAAAACAAACATATTTGTTGCAGCACACAAGCTATACAAACTTCCAGCCGAGGAGCCGTTTTAGTCTCAAAATATACAGTTCTAAGTACATGGAACATTTTGGTGAAGTGTCAGATTCATCGTCGGAATGTTTGCAAATATGTAGTAAATTGGAAATTCAGCAGTGTCTTATCTATGACGTGACATTTGGTGTGCAGAAGACGTTTGTGGAAACTAAATCTAGAAAAGTATACAAAGTAAATGTTTCACAAAACTCACCATTTTGATTTTTTTCTCTAAAATTTTATTTATTAGTACATATACTCAATCGGTATTGTATTAAGTACACATCCTTTGGTAAATTTTTCGAAAAAAAAAACCTTGACATGTATTTATTGTTTGAAATCCCTTTTCCTTCTTGTCTCATGTAAACTTAATCACGCTAATGCACTGACAAATCATTCAAATCAAATTACACCGAATGAGTTTCCGTTTCCTAAAGTATTTTTTTTTTTGTTGATGAATTCATTCATTATGTAGGAGCATCTATCGTTTCTGTGATGAAAACTCCACTTTTTCAATGCTATCTAATGTTAGCGAGACAAAACTATATATATGTACATATCTAGAGTACTTATGTATACTGGAACTAACAGAACCATGGTAAAAGTAGGCAAATAAAACTTGGGCCATTCATCAAATTAATCCAACAGAGATATTCTCGATGACTAGTTGATGCTTTTTGATTCCAATTCCACCTACACAAGCTTCCTGCTTCCCAATGAGTAATCATGATTTTCCTAATGGTAAGCCTATTATTGTCATGAGTCCAGACGAAAAACCAATCGGAGGAAATAGCCATGGTTGATGATGGGACATGGGAGTGTTGGTTAATTTTGAGTACATCCATACGAACTATACGACTACAAGTATACATATATTGTCAGCTGATTGGATTAATTAAGTTAATTGGCAAATCCGCTTTCAGTGGATATCAATAATGCACCGGGACAGCTCAACGAGTGGGATTAGAGGCGGCTTACAATGCATTGATTTTTGTCCGTTGCTGCAATATGTTTCCATCCACTAATGACAGCAAACGAAACGATAATGTTTCGAATTTTAAGTGTGTTCACTTAAATTCAGGGAACATAGTGTATGTGTACCTTCCTACAATTTTCACGCTAATCAATGTATTGTTAAAGAATTATATATTTAACAAAGCAGCTGAAGTGTGAAATAGCCTTGGGGCCGGACATATGAATATTGATTTTATTACGACTTTGCAAGTCTATATCGGTGTTATAAAATTAATTGCACTCAAGTTTTAGATTCGAGTGGAATTTTTAATGCGAGATTAGCTGAAAATGAGCGAATGCATGGAGAAGCCTTATATATTTCGGCGAAGCACAGTGGGACAGTCAGTATGGTAAATTAGGAATTTTTATTCAAAATCAAAACAAATTACATAGTTCCAAATGTAATGTAATGTTATGTAATGATGCAAGTATTTCATTGTAGGTCAAATACAAGTTCCTTTTTGAAAATGCAATAAAATGAACAAAATTGAATTTTTTACAATATATTATGGCCTTATTAGTGAGAGCAAACATTCTCATTATGGAACACAACGTCGGCGGCGTCGTTCAAGTGGATGGTTGTGCGTATTCAATTGCTGAGTGAATTGTACCTTGGAAGCGAATAATCCGAGAACTTTGTGCAGAAATCTCCTCAAGCTAGTGAGTCAAATATTGAGCTGTTGAGATCGATGGCGAGTTGATGTTCGTGATTTGATAGTCGCACACTTTCGGCTACAGAGCCGGGGACCATAAGTGTTGTCCACTAGCACACCAGTCTCACGAACTTTTTGTACGCGGTGGGTGCTTCATTTCGGGTAAAACTTCTTTTAAACAACTCATTGTTTGGGCTACACAGTACTTACTTTGAAAATAAGTTTTATGACTTATTTCGTTCCACGGAGGTATAATACTGAATTTCTGTCAAGATTTCGAGCGGGAAATACCTAGCTGTCAGTGTCAAAATAACCTATGAAAAAAAAAAATACTAGTTGGCGCACGATTTAAACCCAAATTTAATTATTTTGAGTACTCACATTAGAATTTCTTGAATCACACCGTCACAATTTCATATTATCATTCTGTGACACTCTCAAACTGTCACAATTTGAAACTGTTATACTGTCAAACTTTCATGCTGTCACACTTTTAATCTTTTACAACTGTCACACTATCACTTTAAAAAACCGAAGATATCCGACACACTCTCACTGTTTTGGCAAGTCCCAGCAAAAAAATTAACGTGCGTATTCTCTTCTGACAGATTTGTTATTATCTTATCGCGATAAAGTATCGGTGCGTTATTTTTGAATTTCATGTATTTAATTGATGACTTGATTTTGTCGATTATCCTGTCATTATGCATCAGAATGGCCATTTGTCGTTCATGTAAATTCGTCATTAAGTTGTTCAGTTCCACTGTTCTATAACTGCGAAAACACCACCGCCGCCGCCGTACCGATTTCATAGTCACGTATTGAGTTTTAAATCGAATTAATTATGCTAATCACAGATAGTAGCTCTGAAGCTGCTGTGTTGACGCGACAAGCTGTGGTTGAGTTCATTTGCGAATTATCTTCAACAGTGCGCGAGTGGAATATATTAGTGCCAGATACCTTTAACTAGGAATATGGCACGCGTTAGAAGAAGAACAGCTTTAAGGTAATTTAACACATAAATGAATCATTATGGTGTTATGAATTAATTATGCAAGATTTATGAATAATGGGGGGAAAACAATAAGGTAAACGTATACGCACGTAGATGAAGACTGGTGCTAGATTTATTATCTGCAAAATTTTCTGCAATTGTATGCCTGTTCAATGGAAGATTAAAAAAAATCAACTGTAATTCAATCTTTCCTATTATAATCGTCTAACCGACAGTGTGGGTGGGTTTCTGTTAATAAATTTTAATCATAGTTCTCAAATGAATGTATATCACGGAAAAGTTAGTAAAAGAAATAAATATCGGTTTTGTGGAACGAAATATGGGACGCCTGATTTGTTGTCATATCTGAAAGAGGGATTTCAGGTTTTCAGGACGCCATTACTCTGTGAAATAGGCCATATTGAAATACGGAAATTGCTATATTAATGTACAGTGACTCACAGTTTATTTTAAATCTAAGTTGCAATAACTTGTAGACTAGATAACGATTAACGTTAATTCTATTTGGAAGAAAAACAAATGGAACAACATAACAATTCAAAATTAAAAACACTGTTAAATTCTAGGTCACAGCTAATTTTATACAAATAACTAAAAGTTATTAATTTTCGTGGCAATTTGAATATTTAGTGTGATATCCTTGGCCTTTTCAAGAGACTGGAGTCTTTTTGGTATGTAATCAACAAGCTTCTTTGTGATTTCTGGGGTGACCTTCTGCCATTCTTCTAGAATTGCATTTTGCAGGTCATTTTTGTTGGAGATTTTTTGTTTTCAAACATTATTGTCCAACAAAGTACACAAATTTTCCATCACATTCATGTCAGGTGACTGTGCCGGAGGTGTCATCAAGTGAGGGCAGTTCCAAATGAGCCAGGTTTGCACAATTCCTGGCTTGTGCTTCGGGTCGTTGTTTTAGTAGAACCGAAAATTTGGACGAATACCCAATTTTTCGGCACTTTGAATCAACATTTTGCTGTCAATATTTTCATATTTTTGTACATCGTGTCTTCAATAAACTCCGAATTTCTTACCCCGACTGCAGACATGCAGGCCCATACCATAACGCTTCCTCCACCATGCTTTACAGTTGCTTTCAGGTTCCCCGTTTTAAGCTCCGTATTTGCCTTCCGCCGGATGTGGCCAAAAAGATTTAACTTGGAATCGTCCGCAAAAATAACACTATCCCAGTAGTAGGAGTTCTTGAGTATATGCTCCTTAGTAAATGCAAGTCGGCTTCTTTGATTTTTCTTGCTGATAAGGGGCTTTTTGAGCAACTCGCCTAAAATAATGCTCGCTAATTCTTGCTGAATATATCGTTCTTCCTTCGTCTTTTACACGATTTTTATGAACAAACCGCTCGACTATATGCCGTACTGAAGAGGCACCAACATATTTTGCAATTTGCCGAATAGATTGCCCACTTTTAAATCTGTAAAAAAAAAGTACCGTTCGAATTGGATAAACTACCATCTATTAGTCATTAAAACACCAGAGTTCACAGGTAGATAACCAGGTACCGGAATGGCTTGGCAACGCCGAAACTCTGAAGAAGGTCTTTCATAGATCATGAAGTTAAAAGATGAGGGACAGAAATATTTGCTAAAAATCAATTTCTGCAGATGCACAAGTGTGTGGATGGTGAATGGCTGGTCTTAAGTGCTAAGTTGAATGTGGTTTTTTTAATGGTTCATTTCGCACCAATGTCTTTGAAGCCGCAGTTTGAAACGATTAATTAAAGAACGATGGTCAGATAAATGGTAACTTATAAGAACTCTTAACACAATTCCCCGTCAGAATATTTTCTGTTCCAATTTTATAGACAGCACGAAAATGAATGTTTAATATGCACACTATAAATCAAATAAAAATAAAAATTTAACTATCAATAAGATAGCATTGTTTTGTTTTGTTTTTTGTTTTCTTTTGGTTTCGTATTCAAGGTTGATTAAATGCAAATGTACACCCATTCGTTTTTATACCTCCAAGTATTTATAGATTTTAAGGTTTCTTAATACGCAACTTGTAATATATTTATTGTATTTATGAAGATATTAAATTAAAATTTAATAACACATTATTATTTAAATATTCAAAACATAATCCGAAAAGTCATTTGAAATATTTCGGTTTGTAAAATTAGTTCTGAATATTTCATCTTCAATTATAAGTCTCAAAACTTTTATTTAAGAAGAATTTGAATACGCAGATAATTATTCTGGTCTAATACTACTGAACTGCGTTATCACATCTTATTTAAATATGTTTATCAAAATTTTAAAAATTTTGTATGTGGCTCATTGGAGTAATACATAGTTAGTATCTACATTGGGTTGTCATATGCCAAAGGACTGGCTATCGATTCGCATACTGCCACTTAAAAACAAGTTTTTTTTCTTTTTTCCGAGGGAAATGCCTATTGAAATCCTCTAAGAGTATCTCATTTTTTGTAGTCAATCCAACTAAGATTGTTGTGATCAGATATGTCGAGTATTGATAGCTTTTCGGTTCCTCCAATGCATTGGACATAATGTATACCTTTTACCTTTGAGGCTGTCAGCCACTGTATATCTCCGAAAGTTCAGGGACAATGGCATAAGGAAAACATTTTGTTTCAATGACAATAGACAGCATTGAGTTTTCGAAGCATTAAGATACACACTATTTTGTATACCCCATTTAACAATGCTGTGAAGATATGAGTTTAATGATCTTATCATACGATTCCGTTGATATTTCACTTACGAAGGAGATAGACGTGAATTTGAGAACGATTACGAAGACGTCAGCAAAACAATGAAGTGAATTAGAAGTTTCAGATAAGAGATCATTTAATAAAACGAGGAAGAGAGTGCGAGCCAAAACAAAGCCTTTGGGAACAGCAGACATTATTTTGTATATATCAGACTTCAAAAATTGCGCGTGAACTTGAAAAAGTTTAAGCCTTGCTTAAGGATTTTCTATGAGTGACCAATTTCCAAAACTAGTTTACCTTTTTTGAGCAATTCCTGGCCAATAAGATGGCATACTTTTTTTTACGAATATCCCATATATGGGGTGCCAAGATCCAAGAGTAATATTATCGCCTTCATAAACTACCAACATTTTCAAACTGAATGATTTTTCGCCATTTAAGAGAAAAAAGTAAAAATATATTGTTGACCAATTTGCTGTTAGAAACAAAAATAAAAATTCCTTAAAGACGATCATGCGATTCACAAAATTATCCTGAATTACCATTTGGATATCTTACATTTTAAGAGATAGCAAAATCTTCTTAACTGGATGGCGTCGTCGTTTTAAAATGTATTTTATTAAATACTAACAATCTGCATATCAAATTTTTTTATAAAAATTTTAAGGAAAATTTAGTACATGTTTCAGTGTGTCTGTATGTCTGTACCTCTCACTGCAGCCTAAACCACTAGACCTATGTTCTTCAATCCCGGAGGTTAAGGGTCTTCGGTGATTCCCTAGAGGGGAAATTTAAATTTTTTTTTTAGCTCCAAAACTAACGATTTTGAATAAAAATAATTATGTGTGATAATATGGACATGGACTACATTTTTGTAAAAAAAAAAATTGGGGCAAAATGTTAATAATGGTACCTGTCATAGAATCGTTTTTTTTTTTATTTTCGACTTTCTCATTAACGGCTCTAACGATTTTAACCAAAAATTTTCACCAGGAGCCCCCTTAAGTTTAAAATAATATTGTATATAAAATTATTCGAAAAAAAATTTTTTATTTTTTGAAAAAAAAAATCCAATTTATTTTTTTGAAAAATCAATACCTTGAAAACGTGTGAACGATTATTTTTTCAAATTATTTCCTTAAATCTATATTACTAAGCACTTAAAATTGGCATCCCAAATTTTGTTCTAGAAAGATTCGAAAGAAATTTGTTATGTAAAAAATTACTTTAATAAAACGATTTTTGAACTTTATTTGCACAAAGTGATATGATTAACTTCGTTCATTATAATTTAGAAAAGGTTCTAATTTTTCCGAAATTTTCACAATTTTTGGACTGAAATGTATGGTGATTTGTCAGCTTTTTTTTTTAAATGTTTTCAAATATCCAAAAAATACCTATTTAATTTTATATTTCGATACGCAAAATAATCAAAAATAAGCAATATTAAAAAATCGGAAATCAGTTGTACTGTTTATGAAAAAATCGAAAACGAAAAAATGGAGGTATCATTAATATCCATTTTTTGGAAATTTGTTTTCAAATATTAGCTAGCTTTTACTAAATGAATTTTTTTTATTTTTTCTTAAATCTGTGGAACGTAGAACAATTGTTAGGAAAAACGGTTTGGGTACGATATCCCGCTTTTTATAATCTCGTTTTTTTAAAATCAAGTTCTTATAATCTCGTTTTTTTAAATCCCGTTTCTTAGCGGCGTATAAACAGTGAGGTATGTAAGGACAACCCCTCCTGCTTGGGCACACTATAGGATTCGGGGTAAGTGTGAGGTTAGGTGTATGCAAAGTTTCTTTAACATTTAAATCATCTAGAAAATAACTGCATTAAAAAAACGAGATAAGCGGTATAAGACGGGATTTTAAAAAGCGGGATTATAATAGGACGGGATTTTGAAAAAAAAACGGGATTTTGCTATTTAAAAAAAAAAAACGGTATTATAGAGGACGGTATTTTAAAACTCTTTTTGTGGGATTTTTTAAAAACGGAATTATAAAAAGTGGGAAAAACATATTTTCTGAAATTTTCAAAAAAATAATTTATGATGGGTAGGTATAGGTACCGTTATTTTTGGTCTTAAAAATTTAAATCGGCCATCTACCAACTTTGAAGAAAATTAGCTGAGCCCTTTAGCCTGTAGTCAAACGGAGAGAAAGACAGAATTGCGAGAAACACTTTAGCCTTCCCTAGCATAGAAACGTCAAGTCTGATCAAAATCTCGAGTTTGATTTTTTTACGAATGCATAACTCGCGCAATATAAATATTTATATGCATATATCGCAAATAAAAAAGGGATTTATAAATTTTATAAATTTTCATCTTAGAACGTAAAAACTATTGGATAACATTTTTAAATTCAATAAGTTTGTACTTCCCAATTTGAATGTCATTAAAAACTAAGCAGGTTTGACTGTAAATATTGAAGAATTGTTTGCATGCAATTATCGTAATCAAATGATAAAATGAAATAAATCAAACTTGAAAGCAAAGAAATGTTATTGCTCTCCATCATCCGCATAATACTCCAAGACCAATACCTTAAACCGCAACCAAACACAGCTACAACTGCTAGTGCTAGCCGATCTGCTCCTCGTCATCATTGTTGTCGTCATTTATAAAACTCATTTCCTCAAGCTTCAACCAGGAAGCAGAACCAGTATTTCATCGACCGCTGATCGGATCACACGTGCTGACGTTTCATTATCGCCGCGCGCCGACGAGTGGTCAAATACTTGGAACTCGATTTTCCAGTTCTGTCGCTGCTACCCCGGCCAAACAATTGAATTCTATATTCCCAGTTCTATGATCCGATTCAAAAAAAAAAAAAAAAAAAAAAAAAAACAAAACAAAAATTGTTTCTGGTTTAAAAGCAAATATTGTAATATTTTAATCGGTGTGACACCGTATCCCAGCGCCAGAGGCTATCTGACATTCATTTTTGAAACATAAAACACATATTTTCTGTAAGGTCGTTCCGGCTTGCATTGACAAAAAACAAAAGGAGTTTCATCGTATATGAGTCTGCTAGTGTTATTTTTAGCCACCGCACGCAGTCTTTTTATTATTTTGCCGGAGAAAAAAAATGACTGACGATGCTCGAAAAACTATACTAGATGAATGTGTAAAAGTGTGAAGGTGTTGTTTATGACTTCAAGCTAAATAACGAGAAGTAAAATTGGTAAAAATTTTGATGGAGGAACCTGGGTTGGTTTATTGAATTTTCCAATTTCCGTCTGTATGTCATTAATAATAAATGTCGAATGAATGATTTCGATTACTGAGTGTGAGGTTTATAATTGATTGCCTTGCGGTGTATTTATGTACTTTTTATCGGTCTATTCGAAACAGTATAACAACAATATTAAATAATAAATTATTGCACCTTTATAAAAAAGAGAACAGCCATAAAGAAAAGCAGCGTGTTTGTTTGTCAAAAACATTAACACATCACGGAACTTTAGAAATTGATGGTGAGTACCTACCTATCTCATTTTTGTTTTGTAACGATCCCAAAATTGTATTGATTTTGTGATCGGATATGAATTTAAGTGCAGGAGTTAGAAATAAGGGTGCATCTTCGTTTAAGTTGTTTTGGGACAAATGTTTTTTAATATTTTTGCTTTTCTGTGTGTCTTGCGATATTTTTTTTTTTAATTTCGATAAACGATTTCATAATAAAAAAAAAATTGTTCATTTACTGTGGTCACAACAGTTTGAGTTATCTTGATGATTACTTAGACAAACCAGCTTGCATTTAGACCCTTATTCGGGGACTTATCAATTCTGTAAAAAGAAGTTTGTCAAGGGTGAAACATTTACAAAATATTGTCCAGTTTAGACTTCCAAGAAAACCCGTCTTCTTTGACTGTAGCTAAATAGGACGTCGTCGTAGATACATCGTTCAGATCATCGTTTGTTCAAGGCGGGATATTTGTTCCTTCTTTGAGAACAGCGGGTTAAATAACTCAAGAGTTTGACTTTGCATAAATATGGTATTTTTTCTTTGTACCGGGCTAACTTTGGATGGTACTTTGACATTTACAAGTTTTAAAAATGAACACAGTGCAAGTGTTATGAAAATAGCTAATGATTTAAGAAAGTATTGCACATTCGTGTAGTACAGATAAAGAAAGAATCTCTATGCATGACAGTTCTGAACTCAAGGATAACTGATAAAATGTATAATTGTTTAATTATTTTAAGAGAAGGGATGCAACTGGCTATTTCCTTATATTTTTAACTTCCCATAGGGAGTTATTGTAATCGGTCCGATTTGTCAAATTGGAATTTTTGAAATTTCTCGACGTTTCAAGGTCCCCAGAGGCTATATCAATTATTTTTTAGAGAGATGTCTGTGTGTGTGTGTGTGTGTACGTACGTTCGTACGTTCGTACGTGCGTACGTTCGTACGTCCGTACGTTCTGGTACCATTTTTCGTCGTCGATATCTCAAGAACGAGTAAAGATATCGACTTCAAATAAATTTCGTTTAATATATAATAACTTCGAAAGAGGCTGAAAGGGCGTTTTTTAAAATTCATTGCATTGAGTAGTTTTTTCACTATAACGGTTTAAAAAAAAAGTAAAAATTTTGGTTAGTTTTAAATATCTCACGAAAAAATAATGCTATTGATTTCAAATAAAATTTAATGTACTCATTATAAGGTCATACAGATTTGGCATACATTTGGAAAAAAATTAACATACCGTTATTTTTTTAAATAAAAAAAAAACTAAAAAAAAAATTTCATAACCAGATATTCTAAGAACGGAAAACAATTTGAAACTCAAAATAATTTTATTTTAAGAAAAATAATGTGTTTGACAACTGGTGAAAATTTCAAAAAAAATCAGTTTACAGTTTTTTTTACAAAAAATAGAAAACTATATAAAATTTTATTGAAAATTGGTAAAAATTGTTTTTCGAGAACTAGTAGTGATATTGACTTCTAATTTAGTTTATTTTATACAAAGTATTATTTTGTACAATTGGTAAAATGTTGACAAATATTGAATTAATAGTTTTTTTTTTAATTAAAAAATAAATAAATATTAAAAATTCTAGTGAAAACTAGTTAAAATTGTATTTCAAGTCAAATTTCTTGGGAATGAACACCGATATTGCCTTCTAAAGTATGTTGTTTTATACATCGATACCTTCCCGTAAGAATGTATTATTTGAAAAAAACTAAATATAAAGTTTTCAAGACCACAAATGGGAAGTTATCAGTGTGGGTCGCACCCAGCCTCTTTTTTTTTGTAAAAATACCGATCAAATAATGAAAGATATGACAAATTTTTAAAAGCTCTATTTTGAATTCTAATCATAAGACTTGTAAATTAAAGGACCACCTGTCCACAAGTGAGAGTAAGGATCTAGGTTAAGGCAAATGAGCCATTAGGTAATAGGTAATAGCAAGATCAGAAGGGGTAAAAAAAGCCTTCTATCGTCGAAAAAAAAACCAAGATACTTAGCAGTATACGAGTAATATGACTATAAGTGCTCTGTGACGCCACATGCCGAGTACTTAAAGTTTTTCGATTTCTTGAATACATGTGCTTCTCATGAATAACATGGAAGGTATGTAAGTTTTGCTTTAAGGATAGGAGCACCGTTGCCGCATGTCTTCAGGAAAGTGCAACAATTTGTTTATAAAATTGTAACAAATTAAAAAAAAATCCCATACAACAGCGAACATACGAAGTGAAACTTCTTCAAAAGTAAGGAATACAAGATCAGATAGATAACATTGCCAGATATTTACTCAACTACATTATAGAGTCGAACCAAGCCAATTTCCACTCGATGCAGGTATAAAAGTAGGTGGAAGCATAGTTAAATTTCAAAAAAATGTATATTATATATTAACAGAAAGGATCCAAAAAAGGAATAAAGTAAAAAAAAAAAAATTTTTCAAAAACGTTTAATACTTTTGCTAAGATTGTTAAGGTGAAATGTTTCTGAAATGTTTTTTAAACAAATGGGAAACATTTCAGAAACGTTTTTTAAACAATGTTTCCTGAAATGTTTCTTTGGTGTGGACGCTTTGAGAAACATTTCTGAAATGTTTCTTTGCTTCCGATTGTTTCCAGATTGAGTTGTCTGTAAATTTTTGTATCGCCTGTGTTGTACTTTACGGGCATGAATTTTTTTTTTACTTCATCTTCATCACAATTTATATTTTCGCAAATTTCAGATATATCATTGGCTTTTTTGATTTTATTTTTAAAATTTTCGTCAAGAGTGGATCCGAGCGTCCAGACCAAAGAAAACATTTCAGAAACATTTAAGAAACATTTCAGAAATGTTTCTCTGTTTCTGAAATGTTTTTTAAATGTTTCTGAAATGTATCTTAAATGTTTCTGAAATGTTTAAAAACTGTTTCTTTGGTCTGGAAACATCTTTACAGTTTGGCAACGCTGGCTCAGAGACAACACTGAGTTCTTGGAGCATTTAATTCTTCGCGATTTTCTGATTCCCCAATGAAAAATGCTGCCAAGATCAGAATTTAATTAGTGGCCTTTGGAGTTCCTTATTCGAATTATAGATAGGTATGTGAATCTAGAAACGAATATCTGTAACTGAATGTTCTGTCGTCAGGAAACCAATTGAAGTGATTAGAAGTTTCAAACAGGAGATCATTAATTAATTCTAATAGAAAGAGAGCAGAAGATAAAACGGAACCCTGGGGCACACCAGCATTTATTTTGAAACCTTACAATACAACTTGTGTGGAGCAGTTTGAAAGACCATTTCTAATCCAACGAAGTTGGCTTATAAATGAGCTGACAGTGGGAGCGTTATTGAAAAAGATCATCGGAATAGAGAACGAACTGGTATTGCGTATGATTTTTTTTTTTCAAATGACTACAAATTTTAACTAGGCTTGGGACATTATAGTATTTTTTGCTTCAATTTTTGATAGTGCAAAGATCGAGTTTGAACTAATTCCGGTATTCCTTAGTTGGGTTGACTTTATTACTTCTCAAATAAAACCCTTTTTAGATTTTTTCCTATCCGGGATAAATTTTCTCATCCTATAAAGTAACAAATTTCAACTGAAGTCAACATCACTATCGAGGAAGCATATTGACCAGTTAAAGTTCCTTAAAAAATAATTGAAACCGTCCCAATTGATTTTGTCGATTCTCCAAAACTTTCACCTAGAGGTTTTATTGGCGATAATAAAACGCGGCTATTGTGTGCTCAAAAGCAATTTATTAAAAAATAGCCTTAGCACGATATTAGTGAGAAAGTGTTTGAAATTAGGAAAGAGCTTATAAAGTACTTTAAAATTTGCAAATGATATGAATGATGATAGTATCGTACTAGCTAGTTGAAGATTAGCTAGGATTGTAACTATTTAAAATAGTCTCTCCTACATAAAAAGAGCCAGCCATTACTTTTGAAATGTGCTCCTTTCGTTGTTAGATCCAGGATTGAAATGATTAATAATTTAATTTGATATGTATAGCTTTTCGCCTCCCTCTAAAAAAAACACCGTTTATGTAAATTATTCATTCTCATGATAAACAATACGTTTTTTCGAAGTATCATGACACAAATTTTTCGTATCAGCAATAGTGGTAAAATGTACAATATTCTCAGTCATTTTGTTTGATTAATTAAATGACATTGCCATTTTATTTTGCTGGTCTCATATTTTGATTGTGATATAAAAAATATCATCTTACAATTTTTGAGAAGCCCAATATTTGGAAGTAATTTCCACGAATTGAAATATTCATTCATTTTATTGTGAAATATATTTCCAGTTATTAGACCCCCTACCGGACGTCTATAATATACATAAAAAATGCGATAGTTATTATTTGATGATTTGAACGAAAGTTTTGTTGAACCAATTGGATTATCATATTCGTGCGTTGTATTGATTCAATCATTTGCGTTTCAATTGTTGAAGTGTTAAGAGATAAAAACATGCATTTTTTTAAATAAAAGTACCCACGACTCTAGGGAATAGTTTAAAAATTTAAATATAAATCATAAAAGAAAATATTCATAATAAAAAACGGCGTTATTGCTTTTTTTTTTAATATTCTCCATGAATAAAAATACGCTTTCAAATGCGTTGAAAGATCATTCGAAGCCCTTGTTTCCCTCCAAAACAAGCTTTTTGAATTCTATGAATTCGATGTTTTGAAAAATGCAATTATTTGAGCCAATGTGAGAGAGCTTTCATAAATCGTCTTCTTTCGTATATGTTTCCCTTATTTTTCTGAATAATTTGGTCAAAGAAATGGTGTATTATTTAATTAAATTAATTTAATTTAATTAACCGTCCTATACAGCCGTAATGACACGTCGATGGTATGTCCTAATTTCTAAAAAAAAAAAACAGTTGAAGTTGCTTCGAAGTTCTTCGTGCGCGAACAACTATTGTTGGATTTGGCTGGGCCACGATTAGTTTCCTGTCACGATATTATAGATTACATAAAAAAGAAACTCAAATACGTATAAGTATCCACTTGGATGAGGAAGTTGAAAAGCTGATCCTTTTTGTTTTTCCTGTATTGATCTTGAGGCCCACGATTTCAGCTTCCCCCACCACCTTTTGTTATTTGTAGGAGATTCATGATCCTATGAGAGAGTAAGCTGCATTTTAAACATCAGACATAGATGCATGCAGTAGATTGCTTATCAGTTATCACCAACAGAAATAATAATGGTGAGAGTATACAGCCTTTTCTAACCCCAATTTAGATCTCAAACTCCTCTGACAACCCTCTTTTATGCAGAAGGTGATATTGATTGGAATCCATCGTATTTATCGTTGATAATTGCAATTAATTTATCTGGTATGCCTCTACTGTACAAGGCAAGCCGACTCAATTGTCTACTGACAATGTCGAACGGTTTTTTTCGAAATCAATGGAATTTAGTTAAAGGGGTGACCGATATTCAAAATACTGTGATGATCCGCAAGGTGTTTGTATTTTGAGGTGATCAGCGTCGAGTCTTTCTTTGAGGTGATGTTTTCTTCGCTCCATGACCATTATTGCTATGAACTTAGCGACTGCAGGCAGTCATTGGACGTTTTGATCATGTCACTGGCAAAAATACGGTCTAAAACCATATAAATAACGGCAAGATTATGAAAGTATGAAATTATTAAGAAACATTATGGCCGTTCTCGAGAAATTCAAATGTTTCTGTTATACATAGTTTTATCACCTATAATTCTTTAGGTTTTTTTTCAGATTCTGTCCACGAGACTCAAGGAGCACCTGCCCAAATATGGGAATTGCACTCGAACTTTGGACGAATATATGACAGCCAGATCAGATCAATTTCTTCCTTGCAACCAACCGACTTGACATTCAGCGATGGATTTGATAATGATTACATTTTTTACAGCACACCACTGGTCTTTGATGGATGTGGATTACGTGCTGCTGATTGCTTTCAATTCTTGTGAAAGGTGGTAGCGTAGGTCCTAGCGGACTGCGGGTTTATTTAGTCTATCAGCATTAAACTTCAGCATTTGGGTGTTAAGTTGGGATCTCCGAACTGCAGTTGTACGTAGTCTAACGATCGCAACCATCAAATGATGCTTCTAAAATTCTTCGAATTTTCTCTTGGACTTAAGTTATTGGGTTAAATATGTTTTATTTCGAGTTAAATGAAGTCAAAGGAATGTGCTGTTTTTCTACCTGACAATATATAATTTTTATTGTATATGATTTAAATGCTTCGATTGGTTGTCGGAGAGGTGCAAAACAAAACATAGCATAAATTCGGAACACGTTACTCTTATACTCACATTTCAAAGCACATTTGAATTTTTTTTTCCACAAAATTAACCATTTATTAATTGAAACAGCTGAAAACGTCTCAGATTTTCTAAAAATTGGACAGTATTTTGTTACGATCTGAAGGAATACGGAAATAGATACTGTTAGATACGAGTAAAATTGTTAGATTCTCCTCTAATACGGTCTGTCCTGCTTTTTCTATATTTTATACATTAAAGTTTTTCTATTTTTAAAATGAAAAATATAGATTTGTAAAATATACACTGCTTTCAGTTATTATATTTTCCAATCATACCTATCTGTCTATTGATTAGAAGCCATCAATGTGTATTTATTTTAACAAATAAAAAGTAAATTCTTTGATATCTACAATCTAATTCGTTTGCACATAATGTACATAAATAAAATGCGAATGGAATATTTGACGTGATGGAGTTTTGTTAATTATTTTCACAATTTGCATTAGATCATATGTATTTACATATATACAAAACATAGCTTTGCATAAATTCTCATTAAAATCAAGCACATTTGTCAACAAAAAATGATTTTAAAATATTTAATTTAGGAATTGACTTTGTTTTGGCAAATTTAATTGAAAGAGCACATTTCAATAGAAAATACGTAATTAACATAATAATTATGTAAAATTAATTAACATAAATTCAATAGCCATAGTCATTATCGCACTCATTATGTTAATTATGTTCCTCTTTAATTAGCTTTAAAAATGTGAAATATCCCTGCCCCCTACAACACGGCTTATGGTTAAGATCAATTCATTTAAATTGAGTGCCAATTTAATTTATATTCAATTTATTTTGGATAAATTGTGTGCGATTTGATTTATGAATTTTTGGTATTTTTTAATTAATGTTTAAAAGTTTCATTTAACAGACATAACATTTATTGGTTGAAATTTAGCCTATTTTCATACAGTATTTGGCTTCGTTGTACCAATGTAGCTAATGATTGCCAGGGGCTCGTATGTGTTTGTTGTTTTTGTTTCATCCTTGCGAATATCCAGTTTAAATGAACAAGTTGATTTTAAAGCTGCCTATAAAATGATTAAAAAAGAAATATTTTCAAAAAAGAAACAAATCAATAAACATTGCCAGTATACTAGTTCTTGTTGTCCATCTGAAGCTGTTCGAATAGCCTCTTCAGCTAAGTGGACATTTCTGTCAAAACTGTCCATTTTCTCAGCTTTAAGGAGACAGTTGATTGCTTCTGTGAGAGGAGTTTCTGGGAAATTGGCCACTTTTGTCATCAGATCAATATCGATTGTACTTGCTAGTTTTAATTCGTCTCGGTGAGTCCTGAGGCATTTTATATAAATAAGTTTTTCAATAATAAATTATCCGCTTCAATATACTACAGAGTGGGCCAAATAAGACTTACCAAACTAAAATTATCTTTTTTACTTTCGAATATACTTTTTTTTTGTGGGAAGGGGGTCTATCATTGAATTCTGGAAATTTTAAGTAGGTATATACAATACACAACGTTATGGGTAGAAAAGTTACTGGACCGTATTTCTGATGACAAGACATCAAAAATTATTTCCGGGACTTCTAACAGGACAATAATGGACAACTATTAATGGCCAATATAGTGAAGCAGCATCCTAATATATAGTCAAAACTAGCCAAACTTTGGCCCAGCTGCGTGAAATTTTTGGCGAACACTTTGTTTCAAAAAATTCAGAATTCCCTTTATTCATCTCGTTCACCAGATTTAACTGCTCCCAACTTTTCTTAATGGGTATATTTAAATGAAAAGTGTATGTTCCTAAATCAGAGACTATTAGCCGAAACAAAATACATAGCCTTCAATCAGAAACATTAAGTAGGCCCACTGATAATCTGATGATTTATTTTCCCGAACAGTTGCACAAATCTTTACATCGTTGTGGAGAAAGCAAAATTATTGCATTTGTCTTTTGATAGAGTTTGCCCCCATGGCTCTCTTATCGAAACTGTTTGTGTTTGGTTTCAGAAAAACCAATATTCTTTAGATTAGATATTTCCTTTTGTATCGTTCAATACATATTGTAATTGACGGTTTCAAGTCTAGTTTCAGAGCGTTCAGTTTCCAACTCTGTTATCTATTTTGATAAATGATCTCTTGTCTGAAATTTCTGATCCCTTTCACTGTTTCCGACGACTTTACTCTCAGATTTTCATACTCGTTCTCAAATTCACGTCCATGTCCTTCTGAAGTGAAATTGCAATGGTATCGTATGATAAGCTCATTAAACTCCCTTCTTTACAACATTGTTAAAAAACGCGTGGTGGTTAATGCTTCGAAAACTCAATGCAGTCCACTGTCGTTGAAACAGAATATACCCCATAATGTATATATACCTATCATTGACTGGCACTAGCATCGCAAAAGCCAAATAGCTCTCAGTACTCGGTATGTTTGTCATTGACGATCTACGTTGGAATGTATTGGATAGTTATCTGTTATACATAAGATAAATGCTGGTCTGTAACAGGGCTCCGTTTTGTCTTCGCCTCTCTTTCTAATATTCATCTATGATCTTTTGTGTAAAACTTCTAATCCATTGAATTGTTTTGCTTATGAAAGTACTCTGAGCTTCTCATAATACTTTCCAGGTTCACGTCCTAGTCCTTTTGGTGTGGATTAAGAACGGCAGCGTATAATAAGCACTCAATGCTGTCTTCTGCCGCCAAATCGCAACTCACCCCCATGTAGCTATCAATGAGCGGCATTTTAATTGAGGAAACTGAACAGTTTTCTGTTCTCGGTTGTGTATCACACACCACCTTCTGGTGAAGGACCACATATTCGACACGTCGCATAAAAAACTGCTTAGTTCTCAGTTTCTCTTCGACGATGCAAGGAATTGTGCACCATTTCTAGTCTGGCTGTAATCTATAAGGCCTTGAGTACAATTCCAATATAAACCAATATAAAGGCAGATACTCCAATAATCCAATTGAGTATCTTGGATAGAATTAAAAAAAAAGAGATTTAAAAATGATAGGTGATAGAAGTATAGCGGAAACATTTGGATCTTTCATGCACCGTCGCAATGTATCTATTATTCTATTATTTTACCGGTATTTTTATAAACAGTTTTCTATATAGGCATTCCTTCCCTTAAACAATTTACGCGCTTCAGGAATGCCCATCAGATTTCCCATGAGCCCAACTTAAGATATACTGTAAAAATTCTTTCTTTAGCCGCACTATACGAATGTGAAATTCTTTCTCCGGCTCAATATTTAACCCCCCCCCCCCTCTTATTACTCGAATGCTTTGTCGGGTTAATTGTAACATTAGGCGTGTTTTTTTGCAAGTCCAAAAGGAATTGTAACATCTTAAGCGCTTTACATGTAAATACAACAACTACTTAAGTTTATACAGACTTAGCTAAATCCAGATAATTTTCGAGACTTAATCTAAGACCCGATAAAAACCGTGGTGCCAAAATAATATTATCTATATGTTATCGATAATTTGTTCAGAGAATTCAAAAGCTACGTTTTTGGATGCTGGTTGATGCTAGTCGTCAATACAGCTGACAATTGCCATAGCGTACACAGTGCTTCCAACTATTTGGAAAGAAGTTCCTACATATGTAAGTCTTTATGTCGTTTTTTTCTACAATTCTATATGGAATTGCAAAAAATACACGGCTATTAAGATTAACTGTTTCAGTTCATCCTGTTTAAAACTACTTCCTCTTAATCATCCTATTCAAATTCACTCCAATCCTAGATTTATGTAATAAGAGCTATGTATATCTAAGTAAGATTAAGAAAAAGCTTCTACGAAGCCTAATAAATGTTGCCCCCGACCAAAATTTAAAATCTAAAATTTAAATTTGTAAGGTCTCAATTGGCCCATCCTATATAAGTATTGACTCTTACCAATATGGTACTCCTTCTTTCCGTTCATCATCATCATGTTCCACTGTTGCTTCCGTTTGCCCATTTTTAAATTCATTTGCACAAAATAATTTTCGTCGTTCAAAATCATCTCGTAAATCTTGCTCGTAGCTAATTCGCAAGTCAAATGCTTCTAACAGGGACATTGGTACAGATTCATGGTCAATTTCTAATGGAATGTTTTCACAATCGAAAACAAGACCAAAAGCAATTTTATTGAAATCAATTAGTCCATTTACTGTTTCGACTATAATTCCAGGACGATAACGATCTTTAACCAGGTTTTCAAATAAAGGGCTCTTTTTCGGAACGTGTTCTTCTATACAAAAATGTAAGATATTTTTTTTAGAAACTTACAAGCTCCGAAAAAATAACTTTACTTACGAACAGGAGGTGTTGTTTTCTTTTTAACATTTTTTCCATTTTGGAACTAAATAATTTAAGAAACAAAACTTTGAGTTACAATTTCAAAACAAAAAAAATAACACTTCTCTTACTTCTGGAACTCTTCTTTGGAAAGCGTTACTTTGGTTTTGCTGGTACTAGAAATACGTAATACAATAATTATATATATAATTTTTTAGTTGCTGCTTAAGGTATTTTTAAATATTTTAATATTAAAAGTTGTAAGTAAAAATAGGCTGCTTAGTTGGACTAACCTGCGAAGGTTGACAAAAATCTCGACAAGAATTTTTGAATGATTCACATGGATCCTAAAAGTAAATAGTATAATTTCAAATAAGGTGCATGCTCAACAAACTATTTTTTAAGCTTACGTGATGGAAAGTTATTCTGCTGTTGTCTTCATTTTGAGTTGTACTTCTTTGGTTACACTTCGAAGTATTCATTAAATGCTGACAAGAAGTTTCATTCGTGCAAGTGCAGTGCTAAAAAATATTGTCTATAAGCCCACAGCAATATTTTGGGAGTGGATATACTCGTATAACCGAAATATAGGAACGAGGGCTTATATGACCCTCAAACTCATATTCTGATTATACATCCAAGCCCAAAATTTTCTGTTGGCCTTGGTCTATGATACCTGTGGGCTATATGAGTCATTAGTTCTTCGGAATTCTGATAAATTGAAAGTTATTCCAGAATCATCATAGGGTATAAGATCACTCTAATTTAACTTAAATTTTAATGAAAACGTCAAATTGTTGATAGCTCAATACTCATACCTTTCTGTGAGCATCATTGTGTAAATAAAAATTGGAATTTGTTAAAAAATATAGAGGTCCTTCAGTTGATTCGTGTTGAAATGTCTTTAAGAAATGAATTTCAAATCAATATCTTAATATAAATCTCAACTTTAAATTTTGTGTGCGGTGTTATTGAAGATGGTATAGATTAAAACAAACTTCGTGTAGACTAAATTTTTGAAAGTTTTCACATATTTTGTTGTCAGAACCATACTCGTAGGATTCCAAAGATGAACCGCCGCGCCGTAAGTAGGTATTTTGTATTTAAACCTTAGAGTGATTTATAAGGAGCTTATAATGGTGCGCTTTTCGACCGCATACCACTTGGCCATTTGTCACCATCTTGAATTTAAAGTACATTTGTTTTTTGTAAAATAAAATTCTTTGCTCGTTTTCAACTTTTGACAACAAATTTACACAGCAAAAGTCTAAAATCTATAATTCTCTACCATTTTGGGTGTTTGAATTTTTTGTCTATGATTAGAATTTTTTGACGTATCCAGTACATTAACTTATTTAGTTTCTCTTCAAGTTAATCGAACAAGTGAGCACCAAACGTGGACTAGAAGGATTAGTATCAATGCAGGCCCGTCTCCGAAATCGTTCTTCAAGATAAGTTAATGGAAAGGCAAAATAAACTGCAAATATTGATATGTAAATTCCGTCTTAAGTCAAAACTCTAGGAGTGAAGTGTGTAAGAACGTCACGGAAATTCGCGAGTTGCTAAATGATATTTTTTTTTATTTTTTTATTTTATTTTATTTATTTATTTAACATCAATTAGAGATAATTAAATCTACAATTAGACTACAAAAAAAAAAAAAGAGATAAATAGGTATAACATTTAACATCTAACAAAATTACATTAAGTATTTAATACAATAATTGTGTAATCATAATTTGATTAATCAATTTGAAAAGAACAAGATTAAATTATTTTTTAAAATGTATCTGCTTTTATGAAAGTTAAAATCAATATAATTTGAAATGAGATTAGTTTCTCTGACACAACGAGTTATTGGTTCATTACGAGCATAGCTTACTCTGTGTTCCTTTTCTCGGAATAGACAACGTTCTCTTATCTGACGCGACGGAGCATACAAATCAATCAATGATAAAAGCATAGGGCATTTGATATGATGTGACAAAATATCACTAATGAACATTACAGACATCATTTTTCTTCTATTTTCGAGAGATTGAGCTCCAAGAAGTTTACATCTAGTTGAGTATGACGGGATTTCGATGTTCCAACCTAATTTCTGGATAGTATACCTTGTAAATTTTCTTTGGATCATTTCTATTCTGTTTGAATAAATATTGTAGTAAGGATTCCAAATCACACAGCAGTATTCTAAGTTAGACCTAACATAGGCATTATAAAAAGATTTAAGGGCAAAAGGGTCCTTGAAGTCTTTGGTATTTCGTTTAATAAACCCTAGCATTGAATAAGATTTAGCTACAATAAATTCTATGTGTTTGGTAAAACTTAGTTTTGAATCAAATATTACACCAAGATCTTTTTTCTCCAAAACTCTTTCAAGAACAAACGTGTCAACTGTGTAATCAAATGTAATTTTTGAAAAATTGCGACAAAAAGAAAAAATTTGGCATTTCTTAACGTTCAAGAGTAATTGGTTAGTTGAACACCATTCTGTCAACTTATGGAGATCGTCTTGTAAGAGAATACAATCATTTAAAGATTTAACGCATCTGAAAAACTTCAAATCATCTGCAAATAGAAGCCTACTGGAGTTCAGAAAGATATCAGCCATGTCATTAATAAAGATTAGGAAAAGAAGGGGGCCAAGATGGCTACCTTGGGGGACACCCGAGGTTACTACAATTGGATTTGACAGCACTTGATCTATAGAAACAAACTGTATACGACCCTTTAGATAGGATTTTAGCCATTGCAACATGTTTGAGTGAAAACCAAATAGTTTCAGTTTTTCAATCAATATACTATGACTGACTCGATCAAAAGCCTTCGCAAAATCAGTATAAATAACATCAATTTGGTATCCTTCTTCGAGTTTATTTAAGATGAAATTGGAGAAAATTGGAAGATTAGTGGCTGTAGATCTACCTGCAACAAAACCATGTTGAAATGGTGAAATATGCTCCTTTTGATGATAATGGTATTAAAGAATAACTAAAGGTTAACACCGGCATCTATGGCAACAAAAATTTAAAAAATTTGCAAATTCTATTGATCATTGTGAAACCATCATTATGACGTAGACTACCTTTAAATATGAAAACAAATATCCCTAAATAATTTATTTTGTTCGATTTCAAGTTAGAATTCCAACTGGGCTTAAACTATAGAAACGAAAATAACAACAAATATTCTGCCCATTCTATTTTTTTTTTATCCCGCTTTTTATAATCTCGTTTTTCAAAAATCCCACAAAAAAAGTTTTAAAATACCGTCCTCTATGATATCTACCGTTTTTTTAAAATACCGCTTTTTAAAATCCCGTTTATTCAAAATCCCGTTCTATTATAATCCTGCTTTTTAAAATCCCGCTTTTAAAATCCCGTCTTATACTGCTTATCCCGTTTTTTAGAATACGTAGCTAAAACTTATTAATTTTATGTTGGTTATTTTCCAGATTCTTTAAATACTAAAGAAACTTTGCATACACCCAACCTCGCACCTACTCCAAATCCTCTAGTGTGCTCAAGCAGGGGGGTTGCATACTCTTACATACCTCACTGTTTATAATTCGTAATAAGAGACGGGATTATAAAAAACGGGATTATAATAGACGGGATTTTAAAAAGCGGGATTTAAAAAAAGCGGGATTTTAAAAAAGCGGGATTATAAAATGCGGGATATCGTACCCAACCCAATATTATTTGAGTCCTTTTAAGTTGCTCAAATAAGAAAGAAATTCAATAAATTAACTTATCTTACGTTTAGAAAATTCGAAGTCTCTGAGGGCCCATAAGTCATCCTGTTATTATTATTGTCAAAAAGAAACTGAAAAAAATATTAAATGTAAATAAATAGTAGTGATAAATCATTTTGGTTTTTTTTTAATACTTCCGAGGCCATATCATTTCTAAAATCTGACAAATTGAGAGGCTTTCCCGAAGAATTATATTTTTCGGCCAAATGTGTTCTTTGAAAATTATGATCTGAACGATCTTCAGATATGTCTTGATGCTCTGATTGGGTTGATGTTGTAAATGGATGAAATGTTTTTATCCGATCAGTGATGAATGCGAAATCAGCATGTTCATGTTCAATGGATCTCGGCTAGAAGATGAATTTAGTTTTAGCTTAAATTTAAATCATACTGCCCAATTTCATAAAAATACGTTCAATATAATTTTTGTTAAAATATTTTTTCAATTTTATCACACTATTAAATTTAAATTATTGTCTTATTTTTATTTATTTTATTCATTTCTTATTAGCTTATTAGAGACATTGAAAGTAGCATATTGAATATTGAAATAATAAAGAGAAATTTCAGAAATATCACTGATGAAGGGACAGATTCTCTTATAAAAACAGGAGGAGATAAGAATTTGAGTATCTCTTCTCATTTTTATAATAAAAAAAAAACGCCTAACATAAGGATTGTACTCAAATTAATGTAAGCATTTGAAGAATTTTATATTGATTTTAAACAAGCAAAATAGTACTTTCAAATGGCGGGCGTAGCGATTTTTGTGAGTAGTTTTTATTTATTTTTTTTTAATTTTTACTTGCGATATAGGTACTATAGGGCAAGTTATGCATTCGGAAAAAAAATCGAACTCGAGATTTTGATCAAAGTTGACATTACGATGATAGCGAAGACTAAAAAAGTGGGTCTCGCAATTCTGTCTGTCTGTCTGTCCGTTCGATTGCAGCTAAACGGCTTGGCCGATTTTCTTCAAACTTGGTAGATATGGGTTTTAATTTTTCCCCCCGGATGTTTTTTGATTTGATTTTTTAAGACCAAAAATAACGGTACCTGCCATACGAATTTTTTTCGAAATTTTACAAACATTTTTTTTTCTCAAAAACTGTTCGACAGATTTTAAAAATAAAAACAAACAAATTTCATTTAATTAAAGCTAGGTACTTGTTGAAAAAAATTTTCAGAAAAATGGTTATTGAGGGTACCCCCCATGGAACCATTTTTTTTGTTTTTGATTTTCTGAAAAAGGGTACAACTGATTTTGATAATTTTTTTTTGCTAAGGCTCCCCAAAAACTTGAATAGAATTGTGTACTCAAATTTTCAAAAAAAATTTTTTTGGAGTTTTAAGAAAAAACTTCAAAATTTTTTTTTCAAAACTCAATATTTCGAAAACCCCTCGCTAGATTTTTTTTAATCTCGATAAATAAAAGTTTCTCAATATAATCTACAAGATGTGAGAAAAAAACTTTTATTTTACCTAAAAATAAAGGTACCTACCATACAAATGCTAATAATTTAAAAAAAATGGTTTTCAAAAATCGTATTTTTCTCGAAAACGGTTCCGAGAATTTTGATAAAATGTTTTTTCTTTCAATTAATTTTTACGATCTTTAATTTAATAAAAAAAAAATTTGAAATTTAGATATTACAGCTTGTACCTACCATAGAACCATTTTTTCGAATTTTGAACTTCTCATTATCCACATAACAGATCTTAATGAAAATTTGTATAGAGAAGCTTCTAAAAAGTCTAAAACACATTGCATTTCAAAACTTTAAAATAAATATTTTTCGAATTTTTGAAAAAAAAAATCTATTTTTTCTTTTTTTTTTGAAAATTCGATATCGCAGAAACGGCTCAATATTATTTTTTGTAAATTTTATTTTTATTCGAACAATAATAAAAACTTTAAATTGGCGTACCAAAATTTTTTCTTAAAAAGCTTTGAAAAAGTTTATACATAAAAGCTTTTTTTTAAGAAACCACTACAACGACTTATAATTTTTGTTCTTGCATAAATTCATATTTGGATAGCATTATGTTTTTGTCTCTTACTACTAAAAGAATTCAAAAAATAATTTAATCCTTATGAACAGTTTTCTCTAATAACATTCGTTTTTAAAATTCCTAGTCTGTTACATAAGAGCAAGTTCGTGCGACCCAGTCGTGCATTTTATTTTTTTTTTTGAATTTAGAACATTAATCAATATCTTTTAAAAAAGTAAAGTTTCTTTCAAAAGAGGAAAACTGAGCCTCATCGAGGTGTACCTAGTCCTGCCATAAGTTCTGTCCCTAACAAAAACACGTTCTATTTAAAAAATAAAAAAGCAATCAAAATTCTTTTTACGTCATTTATTAAGTATTAAATTTACAATATAAGAAATTATTCAAAATGCCGCCCCTTAGCCTTCAAACACTTTCTTAAACGACCGGCCTCGCGTCTATCGCCGCACGCACGACTTCCAGTGGAAACGAAGCTACTGTCTTCAACAAATCAGATTTGAGAGACTCAATATTTTGGTGAGGCTTACAGCAAGCCTTCTCCTCCAAAATGTTCAGCGGATTAAGATCGGGGCTGCCCGGCTGGCAAGCACTGAATATTTCAGCAAGATTCTGCGCCGACCCAGAAAGCAAAAACAACACAACAATGGCTTAAGGACAATTTACCAGAGTTTCTTGCCGCAGAAGATTGGCCCTCGGGCAGCCCCGATCTTAATCCGCTGAACTACCGGTTGTGGAACACTTTAGAGAAGAAGGCTTGCTGTAAGCCTCACGAAATATTGAGCTTTCAAAGGTGATTTGTTGGAGACAGTAGCTTCGTTTTCACTGGAAGTCGTGCGTGCGGCGATAGACGCGAGGCCGGTCGTTTAAGAAAGTGTTTGAAGGCTAAGGGGGGGCATTTTGAATAATTTCTTATATACTTATATTGTAAATTTAATACTTAATAAATGACGTAAAAAGAATTTTGATTGCTTTTTTATTTTTTAAATAAAACATGTTTTTGTTAGGGACAGAACTTATGGCAGGACTAGTTATTTTTCTTTTCTTTTTCAGGTATGGTTAAGTTCAGGAAAACTTCTAAGAGTTGTACAGTATTCGGTACATACATTCTAAAACAATGGCCCGGGACCGGAGCGTACATAATCGAATGCCCTTACTCCTGACTTTTAGTGACAGACATTTTGAATTGCACCAAATGATCGAATCAAATAAAATGCACGACTAGATCGCACGAAATGGCTTTTGTCGTCTAAGAAACTATGAAATTCAGATTTAAAATTACTAAACGGGCTCCCTATGTAGTTAGAGCTAAGAAAACGGCTTTTTAAAAAATTTATATTTAACATTTTTTTTTCATCCAAAATATATTTTTTTTAAATTTTGATAATACAATATTATTTATACTTTTTATTTTCTGCATACAAAATTTTATTTAAATCGGTTTAGCTGATAATGAAGAGTAGAGGAGAACGGAATAGTAACAGCTACGAAAAATCCCCCAACAATGAACAATCGCGTGAAAAAGTGAAATGTCCATCTTCCATACACAAGCGACCGACTTAACTTGTTCACTTTTTTAATTGATGACAATTGAAGGAAGTTGTGCGGGTGGTCCTTAAAATGTACAGGTTCCTAACTTTTTATTTGTTCTTTGGTCTTCCTCATTACATGAAAGATATAATAACGGTACCGTTTGTTTTTGTGGAGATACATTTGGGTTTTGGCAATTTTGTGTTTGTAACTATAAGACACACTAGTGAACTTCGTTCTGTTTTGAATTACGTTCTTTTGGTTAACTTTTCGTTTCATTTTTCGGGTAATTTGAGGCATGTTAAAACTAGGAAAAAAGAATGGTTTTTGTTGTTTGTTAATATTTATTTGTGACTGAGCTCTATAGTGGGTGGGGGCTGGAAGTAGGTCTTGAATTCAATATTATCATGGATCACTTTACACGACACACCAAGCCATCTTCTTCTGACCTTGTTCTTTTGTTGCTCTACAAACACAACTCGCACCTAGACCATTCCGTAACTGACAAGACTAAAGAAACTGGTGTTATAACTTTGTGTTTTCCTACACATTGGTTTTAAAAATTGTAGCTCTTGGATGTGCATAAGAATTAATGGTAAAGATGCCTGGTTACAAAACAAAATATTTTTCAAGATTTCTTGTCCGCGTTTATTACATTAAATCTTTCACATAAAGTAATATCATTCCTTTTTGAAGTCACTATACTAAGCAACTTAAACTATATCTAAAGTTGGACCTGAGACAAGAAGATGTTAATTTAAAAGAGTGGATAAAATGTGAATGAAAAGCTAGAAAATTATGTGTGTCCGTCAGAAATTATTGTAATGCCAAATATATTTCGACTGTACTGTATAAATGTACATTACGTATACTTTTTATATTAAATGAATTTTTTTTATAAAAAGACATCTATACATAGTATATCCATAGATACTTACCTGTCTTCGACAAAGATCAAAAGTTGAATTATTATTTGAAAAATCATCACTGGGAAACTAAATTTTTATAGGTAAATTATTTAGAATTATTACACAAGAGAATGACATTATCACCTGAGATTCAATGAGAGAACTCCTTGTATTTACAGGTCTTTGATTTAAGATATGACGCTGCGAAAGTTAAAAGTGTCACATTGATTTTGTTTCACAAATATGTACATATATACAAACATAACCAGCTGAACTCACAAACTCATCGAAGCTATTCATTTTTATTTTAATAAACACACTTGGAGTACCATTTATAAATAATTTGGGAAAAGAAATAAAATTAATCAGAATAAAATATATGAATTTTTTTCAAGTATTTGAACCCGAATACCAGGTATACTTCGATCTTCAAAATAAATTTTCAAACTGAAAACATTCAGCAAGTTCCGTATTACTTGTTTTTCGAGAGTAAATTTTTCCCGTGCAACCAATCACCTAAATGATTTATGCTACTTGTTTCATAATAAGAGTAACAGCCATTTCTTTCTTATAAATTTGAAAAAAAAACATATGGACCAAAACGCGGACTGTTACGTTACATTCATACGCATATTTCAATACAAATTTACCTGAAAATATATGAAACTGAATACTTTTTCAATATCTATTATTTTTTTCTCAAAATAGACTTCCTAACTAACATTTTCTATTAATTTAAAAATCAGTGAGGCCTGTCATTTAAACGCTAAAAATGTTTTAGCAGGACTGTTACGTTACACGAATTTGGAAGTAGATTTTGAGGTTGCATTACATTATGCAATAAGTCTGCTCTTTTAGTTTACTATTTCAAACGTGAGGTACGAGGTTTCTGAGATTAAGAAAGGAAGTAGCAAATAAAATATTAATTACACTAAATACTGTATTTTTAGATTCTGTGGAAAGAAAAATGTTGGGACTGTTACGTTACATGAAAAGACTGTTACGTTACACGTGCGATCTTGGCTCTTTTAAGAGTTAAAGTCAGCATCGAAAATGGCTAAAATTGTATTTTTTTTTAGAGTTATTTCGTTTTCTTATCGTTAGACATTAAAAAAGGGTAACTTCTGTAACATACAAATTAAATAAAAAAAAAAACTTTATTTTTCATTAAGGCTAGCCGCGCACTAGCAATTTTTAGTTGCGAAACTGCTTGGTTCGAGCAACTAAAAAGTTTGTGTTTTGACACAAACTAAACGATTGACTAAAATAAGTTCGCCATTTTATTGAACATATAATTATCTGCAAATTCACCGACATTCAACCAAACAGTTCATCTGTTTTCTATAAGTAAGAAAACAGTTTCGCAACTAAAAATTGCTAGTGCGCGGCTAGCCTAAAGGTAAGTACATATCGAAATTGTGGCGATCCATTAATCCACTAACTTACTTTAAGTATTTCCACTTAGTTTCAAAAATAATAATATTTTACTTTATTTAAGATAAATTCATCAATCACTCATTGTAATAATTTATTAAGTTTGTTTATCGAATTTAAACAAACTTTTAGTATAAATAGTGCTTTGTAAATAAATATAAATCAATTCTGATTTGGAATTCAACAACTTTTCAAACTTTTCCGTCCTTTTTAAACTATTTACATACATATATACAGCCTTATCATCGTATCGATACGATCGTAACGTTTATTTCCTTAATGGTATCTGTTTCGAAACCGAAAAAACCGACGTTTACTAACGCGTGTATTTGACGTAAGCGCCAATAAATTAATAAAGTGTTTATTCGTGTCAAATAAGCAAAGAAGAATCATGGATAGTGCAGCAGTGTTATTGGAAGCGGAAAGATACGAGTATGAATAAAGAAAATTAAATAAAGAAAAAAGAATATTCTTAAGAAATATATCAAATATTTTCTAACTCAGATACAGCGTAATTATAAATTATAAAAGTATATTCGTTTTTAATTTTTCTTTGGAAAATTTTCCACTTATAATTTGCTGTCGGAGAAATCGGAAATCAAATATCTTCATAAATCGCATGAATTCACCATGCGTTGCTGCCATTTTGACATTTCATCGGCATGCAATGCAAGGATTTGACATTTTCAACGCACACAAACTTTATTTTCGTAGATTTTTCCGATTGCCCTATCGGAACGGCTACAATCATACAAAATTCGTACATTTCGTAGAAATCGGAGAAAATTACGTTCCGATCGGGTACGATGATAAGGCTCATAGTTTTTGTTTTTTTTGGGTCTTACTAAGCTTTCCCTAAACATTAGAAGTATGATTGAGGTTATGAAATCAACATAGTTACAATTTTTTAATTTGAAACGAAAAAAGACTGTTACGTTACAAACTGTTTTCTGTTCTAAACAACGGCATTATTTAGTACACAACAGAATTATTATTTTATTTTTAAAATAGACTAAAACTACTCGGAGAAAATATGGTTTTATTAATATGTTGATATAATAGAAGCTGGAAAAATAAACTTTTAAGGTTCTTGGACTGTTACGTTACATCAAATATTGCGGTGGGTTTCTTTGTTATTTTAAATGCTGATTTCAATTTGTTTTTCCAAATATTTAAGCCCTATACTTTCAACAAAACTTACTTAATGTGACCAAAACGGATAACACTTAAAAAACTAATTTTGAATTAATAAAACTTACCATTTTGTTTCGTTTTGTATTTTAATTTTTCTTTTTAATTTCAAGGAATTAAATAAAAACGTGTTTATCGCGAAGTAAGTAACGAATATCTCTTTGAAGTTTATGTTACTCGTTACTTTGGGATGTATAAAAAATAAAAATGGCGAAAAGCCCGCGAAATTTGAAATATTTTTTTTTTCTTTGTGGTTTCGTTTTTCGCGTTTTGGTCCATATACATACATAAGTTTTTCGAACAATTTTCCACATGACAAAAGTTGAATTGGGCTGAATTGGGCTCTAATTTATAGCTTGCGACCGCAGAACAAACTAATATTTTCAAAACTCTGCTGAAATAAACTCAACAAAATCCAATCTACTTCAAATTCAAGATGGCGGCCAAAGCAAAAAGTGTTGAAGTTAGAAAACGTTTGTTAACACTCTGTAGCATACAGGGGGGTATAGTGGGAAATTATGTGACCCGAAGAATTACAGCTGATTGGCACGCTTGCAGTGCTCGTGCATAAGCTCGTCGTGGGGTGGATTATTGCTGTATGTAAACCCTGTGCTAAATAAATTTACGTGCCTTAAAATTGTCTGACGATGAAAGGATGTTGTTATCAGCCCATTATCTGAGATCCTAGGTGGTGTGACCTCTCGATGAACCCTCCCCTAGTAAATGACTCGCGGTCATTTTCTCCTTGACTACTCCATCATCTTTGAATGTATTGAAGTAGCCCCAAATCTGTCATTTCTCACATCACACACACAACCTACATCTACTCAAACGATTATTGAAAAAGTCTTAATTCATCTTAGATTTCATGTTTATTATTATTCAAAATAAGAAGGTATCAAATAATTGCTTGAGCTTATGATGAGTATGTATAAATGATAAAGAAAAAAAAAATTCATTGATATAAATATGTATCAAAATTACAGTTTCAAATGCAATCATGTGAATTTATTTAATATCTGATTGTGTGGGCTGTAGGTAAAACATATATATATATATATTTCAATTAGAAAAAAAAAACAAAATAGGTACTCACTTTTTCTTTCAGCAGCGTTGAAGTTCGTGCACGAATTTCCAACTGGTTATTATGTATATCTATATGGATATATATGTTTTGGAAGCCACTTACATTCAGTTTTAATTTGTTAAAATTCTAATTCTTAAACTACTTTTAAAGTTTTTTTTTTTTTTTTTTTTTTAAATTTTTTTTAATTTTTTTTTTTTTTTTTTTTTTTTGTTTTAAATGGTAATGTGATTCTTGTATGTACGTGTTATCCTCTTTTTGTTTACGCAGGTTCACAAGCAATTTCTTAAGTAATTTAGTTTTTATATTTTGCAACTGGCTTTACTTGTTTGTTTTAGTTTTATTGTTTCCTTTATTAAGTTATGTCTTGTATTATTAGGTTTATGTATTAGCTATGTTATTTGGTTAAATTTTTTTTGTTTTTTTTTTTTTTATTTAATGTATATTATATTATTAATTTGTTTGCGTCAGGGTTTTATCCTTCTCCGGAACGATCTCGCAGTTTCATGGCACATGCGGATGACCAAGTGTTTTTTTTTTTTTTTTTTGGCGTGGTCTATTTTGTGTATCTCGGTCTAGCTGGGTTATCGTGGTCAATTGAGGTTCTGGTTTTTTTTTTTTTGTTTTTTTGTGGTCGAGCGTGTTTCTCGTCGATAATGCCTCACTCGTGGGGAATGTGTCGAAGTGGAAAACTCTAAGGCATTTGTATTAAATCGAGGCTTACTCGATATCTGGAGTTTCCTTTTGTTCCACTTCGACAACACCAATGGCTAAAAAAAAACTATTTCTGTAAGCCAACTGATTTGTTTGTATTATAACAAATATAACGAGTGTGTTACCTTTTTTTTTGTAGATTTTTGTTTTTCTGGTTCACCTTTAAACTTTAAGGTAAATTATAATTGCTATATGTACTAGATACTATTCTTCACTTGCACGAAACTAGTATATTTGGTATTTAATAGAAAAGTTGTTATGCACATCCAGCTCCGACGGAGATCAAGTTCCAAAAGAACGCAACTATGGATGAAATCACACTTCCTACCTCGACAATATTTTACGATCAAAATCATTCGAAATTCGAACTTTTTGCATTTTTGTGATTGAATGTACCAATTTCCGTTTTCGGAACAGTGCCTACCGTAGTTTATTGTGAATTACATTCGTTGTATCAAAACTGGGCTATAAAAAAATTTTTTTGTTTCTTTGGAGTACATAATTGAATGTCTAGATTAAACTGGTACTGGTGTTAAAGGGGCACGCTACAACTCTTTTAAACCCCAGTAACTATTAAATGAAAAGAAGCCAATGTATATAATTATTTGCATTTTCGTTTTTTTTGATTGCTGAGTCAACTTTATTTCATGAGACAAAAACCTATGAATCGCTTTTAAACTTTCATTATTTGCTTATCAACTTTTTACATTCCGAAAGAGCTATAATTTGACTGGACAAGTACTCATGAGCAGTGGCGGCTGGAGGGTTGTTGAACACGTGGTGCACTTTACTTGCTCACTAAGTAGATATTAAGATTAGAAATCGCAAAAAGAACAACAATTTCGTACATGTATATGTTGATTTTTTATTATTTTGTATAATTGCTCGAAGAATTTCGACCATGTATAAAAATGACACACTTATTACATTTAGTAAGGAATCATGTTTTTTATTTTTTCACTTAAATGCGTCAAATCGTGGATTCAGGTTTCTGTCTAAATCGATTCTCAGCCAAAAATATTGCAAGTAAAATTTAAAAAGGGCCTTGGCGATCCGGCTAATTTTATATTAACTTTATTTTGAAAAGATTTATTACTGTCTTAATATACCGAATCACTGTTAATTTTGTCCCACACCACACACTGTACACAGTACAGAATCGAACCAAAACTAAAATAAATAAAATGCACGAGTGGGTCGCACGAACTTGCTCCTATGTAATATACTAGGAATTTTAAAAACGAATGTTATTAGAGAAAACTGTTCATAAGGATAAAATGAATTTTTTAAATTCTTTTAGTAGTAAGAGATAAAAACAGAATGCTATGCAAATATGAATTTATGCAGGAACAAAAATTATAAGTCGTTGTAGTGGTTCCTTAAAAAAATAAGCTTTTATGTACAAAATTTTTAAAACATTTTTAAGAAAAAATTTTGGTACGCCAACCTTAAGTTTTTATTATTGTACGAATAAAAGTCTAATTTCCAAAAAAAAATACTAAGCCGTTCTTGAGATATCGAATTTTTCAAAAAAAAATGACTTTTTTTTCTAAAAATTGAAAAATATTTTTAACTTCCCATAGGGAGTTATTGTAATCGGTCCGATTTGTCAAATTGGAATTTTTGACATTTCTCGACGTTTCAAGGTCCCTAGAGGCTATATCAATCATTTTTAGGGAGATGTCTGTGTGTGTGTGTGTGTGTACGTACGTTCGTACGTTCGTACGTTCGTACTTCCGTACGTCCGAGCGTTCTGGTAACATTTTGTCTTAAGTTTTTAAATGCAATGTTTTTTAAACTTCTTAGGAGCTTTTTTATAAAAAATTTCATTAAAATCCGTTTTGTCGATAATAAGAAATTCAAAATTCGAAAAAATCGTTCTATGGTAGGCACAGTCAGTAATATCTAGATTAAAATTTTTTTTATTAAATTATAAATCGTAAAGATTAATCAGAAGAAAAAAAATTTTAGCAAAATTCTCGGAACCGTTTTCGAGAAAAATGCGATTTTCGAAAACCATTTTTTAAAATTTGTATGGAAGGTACCGTTAGTTTTAGATAAAATTATTAAATAATTTTTTTTTTCTCAAATCTTGTAGATTATGTTAAGAAACTTTTATTTGCCAAGTTTGAAAAAAATCGAGCATGGGGTTTTCGAAATATTGAGTTTCAAAAAAAAAAATTTGATTTTTTTTTAAAAAATCCAAAAAAAATAAAAATTGAAAATTTGAATATGTAATAATATTCAAACTTTGGAGGAGCTTTGGCTTTAAATCGGCTGTACCGTTTTCGAGAAAATCAAAAACAAAAAAAAATGGACCCAGGGGGGCTACCAAAAATAACACTTTTTTGTAAAATTTTTTTCAACCATTAGCTAGTTTTAACCAAATGAAATTTTTCAATTTTTTTTTTTAATTCTGTGGGACAGTTTTTGAGAAAAAAAAATATTTATAAAATTTCGAAAAAAATCGTATGGCAGGTACCGTTATTTTTGGTCTTAAAAAAAAAACAGAAAAAACCGTCTGGGGGGAAAAAATTAAAACCCATATCTACCAAGTTTGAAGAAAATTGGCCGAGCCGTTTAGGCTGTAGTCGAAGCGACAGACAGACAGACAGAATTGCGAGACCCACTTTTTTGGTCTTCGCTATCATCGTAATGTCAACTTTGATCAAAATCTCGAGTTCGATTTTTTTTACGAATGCATAACTTGCCTTATAGTACCTACATATAAGTCGCAAGTAAAAACAATTACTAACCTAACTCCTACAAACCAACACTATTAAACCAGTCACGGATAGAGCGAAACAACAATACATATTCGCAGGAGCAGCGCATTCTAGTCAAACATCGGTTGCTCTCGTTAATCTTCGGTTCTCGTGCGCCGCACAGGCTCATTTCTCGATACATTTCAATGAAATATCTTTTGTCTCATGCATCAGGGATATTAGCTTTTAACTCATACAAGTTATATTAGCAGTCCTCGTGTGCTCGCCGAAGCAGGGAAAGTAAGTCTTAATAGTAAAGCAAAGCGCTTACATTTCGTCATAATTGGAAATTTTACTTGTTCTTGTATGTTTAAAAAATAAATATTAATATGGTAATCTAAAAATAAAGATGCAGTAATATTTTGTAATTTTTAAATATTTTGAATTGGTGGTTCAGTGCACGAGCGCACTTAAGGTACAGCCGCCACTGCTTATGAGTATTTTAAAAGAATGCAAGGCAAATCTTTAATGACTTCGAATAAAATATTTCAATAATTAACTTCACCTTGGGACCGCGATTTCAAATTCTGCAATCACCAATCATTTGACATCAAAAAGATTTCTATCATTTATTCATCGTTCATTTACAGCAATCATTTGATTGCAATCTTTGCATTTTTTAGCAGAAGAATTCGCGAAGACTTAAAAAAATGACAATCAAATTAAAGAATACAAGAGCATGCATAAATTCTAAAAAGGATTACAATCAATTGATTGCTATAAAATGAATGGGGAGAAAGTGATTGCACTCCTTTAAATATCAAGCGGTTGGTAATTGCAGAATTTGATGTGGCAGTCTCAAAGTGAATGTATTCGCTAAAGATAGCATTCTTTTACAACCTTGTATATTGTAAGTTAAGAGGTAGGTTTATGCGTATTCCAATTAATGGTACTTATACTAAGAGAGAATTATAAAGTAAGTTTCTTTTTTCCACCAGGAAAATAGATGATTATTTCGATTTCTGTATATTTTTTTAAAATTTTTTTTTAAGGAAATGTCTAATTTCGAAAGGCAATTATTGGAAGACTTCCAAAGTTTGAAAATATGATTTTTAGAATTAATACTTAAGAAAGGGTTGGATTGATGTTCTCCCTAACCCGTGAGAAATTTTAGTGTTTGTTATATCGATCATCTAATACACTAATATATTATGACGTAGAATTATTAAAGTTAGGTTATTGGGACGAACTCCAACTAGAATAATATTACTTTTATATATTTTCTCACTAAAAGTATTAAATCTTGTTATATTTTACTAAAAAAAAAATAACAGATACTTATCCCAGATTATGATATACTTATGATTCTTTTTTGTATTAGGGATTCACCAATATTTCAAGGATTTATCACCCCACTTATCTCTATAACGGTTTAATGCTGCTGTGTGACTTTATGCTTATTAATCGATAAAATTCTGTAGCTAACGACTTAACCCATATAAAATCGATCAAAACCAAAATCCTAAAATACCACTTAAGACTTTATTTCCCAAAGTAAATCAAATCAACTATAAACCAAAAAATTGATGAAAAGTACACATCACCCTCCACCCTCAACATAACGACTTCACCAGAGATGTTTAATAATATCGTCGTGCGATAAAAGCCGATTATCGTCCAATCTTCACTCACATACACCTCTTCTTGCTGATGGTCAATTGACTATTAGGTTTTAAAAAAAAAAACCCAGATGTCGGATACTGTCCTTATCAGCGAAGGCGTTATTTCGATTTCCTTCTTCAAACAAGGATATAGATTTATATAAAGGGAGGAACACTACATAAATTCCAGTTTACACTTAATTTTAATAACAAGCTAACATTGCAATAAGAGCGGGTGTTTGTATTCGGTGCAGTGTTGCCATCATTTTTTTCAAGAAAATATTGTTTAAGATCTATGAACATTCAGAATCTGAATGTATGCTTCTATCTCTTTGGTCTGTTTGAAGTTCATGTTGGGGTGTAAGCATTTACAGTGAGACCCTCTAGATTCAGATCTTTTCAATTTGAAAACTAACCCTCAACAATCAAAACTAATTATGTATATCAAAAATATTGAAGTACAAAAACAAATCAAAATCTATTTTCTTTTTATGACAACTGTTAGTCAATATAAATCGGAATCACACCATACTTTTACATTGTGTTGTGTAGAGTAACGTGTCGTATTGCGGACTGTCCACACTAACTGGCTGAATACAATAGAGTCCTGCAAATAGAAAGGTATCTGCAGCTAGAAAAGCTGTCAAAAAGTGTCGTACATTGTATTTTTTCGGGGATACAAAAATATTGTACATAACATATTCGTATTTCATTAGTTTTTGAGGTAATTTTTTGAGTCAGCTGATTGAAATCTGTGTCGAATTTATCAAACGAAGTCATTATATGAGAAATTAAAGACAGAGCTTGAAATTCTTTCAAAATTCATAAACCTGCATCAAGTGTTTTGTTAAGTTGTGTTTTTAATATTCAATATTAAATGCAACTTGAGCTACAGCTGGCATAGGAGTAAACACAACGCAGAGCAGCTGGAGATGGATAAGCAGTCGTAGCTGGGTTCAGCATTTTTAACGTTTCAAGAGCGATCTAGTCAAGTTTTTAAGTCAAACCACTCGATCCGTGTTTACATACAAGTTCAAGCGAGCTCTGTACAGCACCATTGTATATTTACGGAAAAAGTAACACGAACGACACATTCTGACAGCTATTCCAGCTTAAGCTCCAGTTACAGTTGCAGCAGTCTATCTATCTGTATTCAGGCATAATCAAGTGTGTTACGTTGGCAGTTGTCATAATTTTGGTCAATAATTGCATCTTAAGCGTACGACAGCATCTAACTAATGAGCCCACTGTCGTACCTTGGCGAAACACACTTTGGAGTTGAGGTCGCCTGAACTTTCAATTGAAATGATTTGCATTGGTTTATTAGAAAGTTGTTTCTCTTTCCGAGAGCACTATCTCTTTCGCCCATACAGAAGCAACTATCTGCGTAATATGTGACATTGGAAACAGAAGTGATTTTGACGCAACACACTACACCAGATCAGGCGCGGATCCAGGATTTCGTTCAGGGGGGGGCAATTTTCGTAATATTTTGCTTAACTTTAAAAAAAATGGTCCATCGAATACTTACGCTTTTTTAATGATTCTCTGCATTTCTGTCTTAAAATATTAAAAGGTATAAACACAATCGAATATAAAAATAGCAATTTATTTAATTGAATTAATTTAATTTAATTTAATTTAATTGAAGGAAAGCATGTGCAGGTACATAATAAAGTTCGTATGTAAATAACTCTTAAATAGTAGATCAAACATCTTCGTTTACATTACTTTAGCATCTTTTAATAATGCTCTGTATGCATGTCTTAAAGTATTAAATAGGAACTCGTATGCATGTCTTAAAGTATTAAATAGGAACTCGTACGTATTAAAAAAAATAAATAAATTAATTAATTTAAATAAAGGAATTATAGTACATTATTACATTATACATTATTATACATGATATGCATAGTTCTTAAATACTTAATTCTAATCTTTTTGGGTGGCCGGTTTTTGAAAACCTAGTAATAACATTCTCAACATCGATCGGGATTTGCCTGTGGATGTGCATGAGTGCCAGACCGCGGAGGCGGTTTTCAGCCATTGTTGATCTTAAATATGTTTTAAGGCGCCGCAACGAAGAAAAAGACCTTTCTGCCGAAGAATTTGTAACTGGAAGCGTTGCAAGAATAAGAAGGAAACTATGTATAATACAAAACACATCCTTATTGCATTTGTCAATTAAATCCAGGGCAGTGTCGGGAAGCTTGTTCTTCTGCTCATTTTCTCTTACCCATTTTTCGCGCCACATCACCAGCTCATCTTTAAGCAAAAAAAGGGCAACATCTTTATTTAAGTTTAGGAGTTTTCCAAAGCGATCCAATAGGGACTTAACGGTGGTATCAAACTCATCAGTATTATATTTGATTATATTTTCTGGGATGAAAATCGTGAGCTTAAACACATCTAATGTTTCAGGTTGAAACCTTTCACGCAAATCAGTTAGAACAAAGTCGAGTACAGGTGCATATAAAGATATTCTGTAGTATTCTTCAGCTGAATTTGTGTCAAAATTGACTCGGTAGATTTGGCGTCCACCATGACGTGGGATACGAGGAATCTTCAACTCAACATTCAATTGATCACCTAAATTTTTTGCTCTCTGCCAGATATTTTTGAAATTAGTATCTATGTTTTCCCGGCGACTTGAAATAATGGAAATTGTGTCTTTCACCAGCATAGCGCTGCTGGTAAGGTCAAGAGATTTTGTTTGTAGCAATTTGCTCAAGGACTGTGTTAAAGACAACACATCACTTAAACACAATACTGATAGAATAAACTGGGTATTGCATAAGCTTGTTACATACGAGGAAGCTTTGCTGGCTGTACTTGGGTCACGCCACTGTGAAATCGTTTCCAATGTCTCCACAATCTTGGCTAGGTCTAAGGAAAACTGGAGTACACCTTCATGCCGGTCTACCCACCTAGTCTCACAAAGTGATGTGAGTGCACACCCCAAGGTGCTCATGAGGACAGTTTTTCGCTTTGGGTGCGATTTGAAGAACATTATTACCTCTTTCATGATTGTCACAGCGTCTCGAATGGCAGGTACTTTCGAACTTCGAGAAATAGAGTTGTTAAGCTTATGACTGTAGCATGGAGTCTTCACAGCATTTTTCGCTTCCTTTTGAATCACCTTCACAGCACCTCGAACTTCTGAAAGCATAACAGCACACCCGTCTGTCCCTATTCCCACACATGATTCAAGAGGAAGTTTGAGCTTCTTTTTTAGCTGGAACAAGATAATTTGCCCTAAAGCTTTGCCAGTTAAGGACACCTCCTTTGATGTAGAACTTCCCTCCAACTTCTCTTCGGCAGATAATATTTTTCTGGTTTCTCTCCAGTTTTCCTCATCGGACTCGTATTCTTCGTCAGTTCTGGAACAAGTCATTTCCTCAAATGCATCTACGAAAGTTACAAAATCCTCACGAATATGACCTTCATGAACGTATCGTAAGATTACACTCAGCTGGGAAAGGTGAGATACATCCGTTGTCTCATCGAAAAGTATGGAATAGTAACGTGAGTGTTATGGTTTTTTGTACGCAATTTCAAGAATGTGAATAAAGGTATCTACATAAATAACATGAAAAGTGAAAAGTGATGCGTAAGCGTTTGCGTGTTGGTTGTTATAGGTTAAGGCTGGGATTGAAAAAAATTTACTTTATAATAATTGTGAAACGAAGAATTGCCCAGGGGGGGGGCAATTGCACCCATTGCCCCCCCCTTGTATCCGCGCCTGCACCAGATAAGTGTGGTTCTTGCTTAAATAATTTCTAGTTTGATGAATATTTTTTATTTAACTTTTTTTTTCTTTCTTGGCAATACTCATCGGGACCCAATAACGATTGAATCTTATAAAATCAACAAACAGCTATTTTCACTTCATTTTTTTTGTTGTTTATAATGGTTTGGGTATGTCCTTTAAACGTTTTCTTTTCGTTCCATGATCATACTGTGTCGTGTCCTGTTTCAAGGAACGTTAAGATTGATATCTGCATTTTCCGGTGCTAACCCTATGGATGAACGGGTGAACGGATAGGCAAATTTCCGGCATTCAAGTGTCCATTTAACGGAAATTGTATTTTTCGCTTACCTACTATCCTTTCTGATTATATGATGCTCATTTTTTTTTTTGGTTGAGATTTTGCTCTATTCAGGACATCATAGGATTCTTGTGTATCGATATCGATTGCTGCAAAAGGAGCCGTAGAAATGAATCTTGGTGATTTATTTCTCCTTTGTTGTTTTTTTTATTTTTCTATGATAGGAGGACAACGTTTTTAAATTCATATTTTCCTGAAGCTCTTCTACGTGAGAGGTTACAGGTTACACATTTCACTTCATTTTAATTTAGTCCTTAAGCACACAAACACACACACACAGAATTTTGCGTGTGTTTTCTTATCTTTAATGGGGGTCGTTGGGGGATGTGCTACCATTTGCCGTTGCATCTTCTTGCACTTTTACTAACAGGAAAGTAATCACACTTGAACGAGTGTTACGGGATGAGAAGATGGGGGAGGAGGGCTGGTGTGATATTAAAGTTCGTCAACAGGACTTGGGCTGTGGGCAGGTAGAACGAAAGATATCTTGAAGGTCCTCGACGATAGAACACGACTATAATGTGGCGGGTGTGGCAGGATATTACGTTCCGTTAGCATTTGCATTTAGATTGTGTAGTTTGCTCTTTTCTTCTTATACCTACATACCTATTTAAATTCGTTTCGTCATTTTTCCTTCCTAGTCGAGTCGTCCTTTGTGCAACGTATAAGTACGATTTTTTGCGCGCTGGTTTTTATTTTTTTTTTATTTGGAATGTGTAAGGATTTTCTTATAGCATTTGTTTAATCTTGCAAATGCAATTTGTTAATTATTGTGGAGTAAACAAATGATGGAAAACCCAAAAAAAAACCCCTCTCTTTGATTAAAAACGATAAAATGTTGAATTTATTGAAAAGGGGGAAATTGAAAATATTTATTTAGAATTTCGTTGCCATTATTAAGGTATTGTTTTCTTTTTTTAGAGACAGTTGATCATGTTTAGTTCTTGAATATATAGAACTAAAAAAAAATAACAAATAGTTCGAAGGTTAATATTATTATTTTAACTTGGTATTATTTATTGTTTTTTTCTTTTTAAATAAGTAAAAGAAATTTCAGTTTGTCTCTTTGTAGTGTAGGTATATTCAAATTGCATATTTTTCGAAATATAAGCAATATTTGTTCGCTATTGGCTGAATTAGACCACAGAACTCTTTGGCTAGCCCACCACATGGATCGTACATGTACTCGTAGTATGAACTCAATATCTTGAGTTAACGTTTTTTTTCAAAAGATGTTTTAGAAAGTGTGGATCAATCGTATCTATATGGTTCAACTGCAGCTCTTGATGTAGAGTGGAAATCATAAATCTGGCTGGACCAAGGCTTGTAGAATTTGTGGACTGGAACTTTGCCAACTTTTACCAAGTTCGGAAAACAAAATATCTTCGGTGGATTATTTGGTATCCAATTGCTCTGAAGAGCAACTCCTTTAGCAGTTGGAGCTAAAAACAGAATAGGTATCTACCATGTAATTTTTTTAGCAAATCTGAATTTTTAAAAGCACAAAAAATTTGAATCGTTGTAGCGTTTTTTAAATATGATATGTAAATGTATAATTCTTAAGAAAAAAATTTGGTAGGTATGCCAATTGTATGTTTTCATAACTATACCAATACAAATTGAACCACAAGCATTTTCCAGTGCTGAACAAAATCTCGAAAGAAATTATCGCACCAAAACATTGGAATAATTTCGGACACCTAATCAGTACTCAAAGCGTTAAATTCCTTACTATTAGCTTTGTATATAAAACTTGTACATGGTATTCTCATGAAATCGAAAGATTGGGGCGACATCTTAAGCTTACCGTTGGTACTTGTTAGATTTGTCTCTGCTAAATTTAATAATTAATTAATTTAATAATCATGTCTATTACAGAATTTACTCCCGGTGAGTTGACTCGATCCGTTGACCTTTTGCATCCGCTGTAAAACTGAATTATGAAATTCGCCGGATGAACTACATTGTCGATTCCTAAAATTACCTTATCATTTATGAACTTTCGTATCGACACTGTCAGCTACAGACATTTAGTTAACGGCTTAGGCTTTGATAATAGCATGGCTATCGATCAACGAAATCAAGCATCGTTGTGCGTGGTTAGTACTTGGATGGTGGACCGTTCAATACCAACCGTGTGCTTTCTTTTTTTTTTAGATTTCTGGCTCTCTGGTTGCGTTGTTAGTTGTACGTTTTCTATATTAAATTTTTTTAAACAAACACTTGAACATTCTGTATGATAAGCTTTTGACTTACATTTTTGTGCTTTTAATTGTTTATTTTTTTTTATTTTTCGTTTAATCCAAAATTCACTTCAGAATCGTCTCGAAATTGGTGCGAATGTAAAATGATAGAAATTGTATGAAGTGCGAATGGATTGCGAATGGATTGCGAATTCAGTAATACCATATAAGTTGAACAAAATGTCGGTGGTGCAGGGATTGTCACCGACATTCGTTCAACTTTCATTCATCGGATTCAGTAATAGCCAAAGTTTGGAAATTAATTGAAACTGTCACTTTAGCTCATTCGCCGAATTCTGTAATAGGGGTGAATAAAATATTCTTTTTTTTATTACTTGTTTTGTATCTTATCCTACTCTCCTAAAATCGTGCGCTAATTTCAGCGCCTTCACCAGGATAGCGTTGGCAACACAAAATCACGGTTCATGATAATACTATAGGTTATATATACAAAGCTATCAGTTCTAAATTAGTATTGGTAATATCAAACTTCACTGGTTACCGGATACTAGTAAGGTGTCAATATAAATGGCAAACTCTTTGATTTGAAGGTGGAATAAAAAGCTTTAAAAAGTTCTCATATCAACAATATTTATGGATCATTGAAAGCAAAATTAAGAATAATTCCAAAGCTTTTGGGCTTTCTGAAACAGCAAAATAACGTCTTTTGGTCTACTGGCTAATAGGATATTTTATTATAAGGTATTAGCAGTTGATGAACAAGACGTTTGCAATATGTTGGCTAAGTTTTTCCAATCAAATCAAATTTTGTTCAGAATTACTCATCACAATTCATTGGAGAGGAATGCATTAATGCGTTTACAAAAATTGGTCATTCAGTGATTTTTGAGGAAGAAGTTGTTGAATAACATTCTACTATACTCATCAGGAGGTAAAAAAGCTTGCGACAATATTTCGCCCATATCTTCAAAAATGTGTAAGGAAAATTTGGCCAAACCTCCAACAAAGCTTTTTAACTTATCTCTTCGTAATAAAGAGATTATGAATCGGTAAAAAATGGTTTACCTGTAGCATATAGATATCAAATAGATTTTTAGTTTGATTTTTCAAAAAACTTTGATAGGTTACAACATAATGTTCTTATGCAAAAACTTGAGCTGATAGGTTTTCATTCTAATTTGTTTCAATGGCTTGAAAGATATCTAACTGAAAGAACACAATTTTTGCAATAGGTTAAGAATGCTGTAAGGATATATTCAATTATTCTAGAGTACCTCAAGGAAGGCATTTGGGCCTCTCTCTTTGTACTTTTTAGCAACGATCTTCCTAATGTAGTCTTATTTTCGTCATGTTTACTCTGTGCCCATTATTTCGAGTAGTTTAGTCCAGTTCTGATTGTGAATTTTTACAATCTGATCTAAATTTAATATCTCTGTGGTGCCAGAAGATCTGTCTTGATCTTAACATAAACAATTTCAAATTTGCAGATACCTACACCTTAAAGTCGATCTGTTTTTCGTTGGTAACATCTGTTCTTAATAATGCTTTTTGCGTTTGGTGCCCTTCTTATGAAATGAATATTAAACGTATAGAATCTATGCAAAGAAAATTCACAAGGTTTGTTCTCTGGAAACTCAGTTGGGTCGATGGAATAATGCCACCCTATGCTGTTAGGTCTCGTTTGATTGACTAGAGCTTGCTTCATGCGAGACTTTAGTGTTACTTAGTTATGTTTGCTAGAGATGTGATTTGTAACGATAGTCCGAAATATGAGAAAATGTGATTAAAAATAGAATCAAAACGAAAGAGGAAGCCATAAGATCTTAAATATGGACAGAACTCCCAAAACTGATGCAGGCCAAAATGTTTCTTGGGGGCTACAATAAAGAACCTTTTACATCTTATATCGCATTAAGTAGGAATAATCTCAGAATAAATATCGGTTTCCTCACTGGTCTCTGCAAATTGATAAGACAACTCAGTCTTCTTGGTCTGGTGAACAGTGCCACATCATGCAGATTCTGTAATGCTCACAAGGAAACAGGGGACCCTATATTAGGTACATGCGATCCATTCGTGCATTAGGTATATGAGGCATATGTATATGAGACGTCACCAGATAGAAGAGAGTGAACTATAATCTCTGAAAATACTTCACATACTTTAGTTTTCCAAGGAAACAAGTCTGGAGGAAAATCTATAGTATGAGGGTAGCTCTTAGCAGGGGCACAATAGATCTAACTAACATATAGTTGATAGAGATAGAGAACAAAATTAAATGCACTTTAGTCACCTACTTGGGAATGATTTTGTTAATTTTGCGCTAGAGGCAGTACCCCAAAAAAATTATATGTTTTTAGGTGGCATATGCTGAAAATCGATATAAAGAACTTAGGGGTGATAGTTCAAAAAAACTAAAGATATCTCTCAAATTTGGAACCAAGCAAAAACCATGTCAAACTCAAAGAGTTTAATTTATAATATAGGGACAAATTAATGCAGACAACAAACTGAAATTGACTTTGGTAAGCGAGTACAGTAACGTGCAATACGTCAAAGGAAAATCAGAATACTTCTCTACCTCCTCCCGTTTAAAAAATAGCCAAATTGCTTGTAAGATGAAAATGGCGGACAACCTTAAGAGAGTTGATGGTTCCTATAAGAATCTCTCTAAAGATTTTAAAACAAACATTTCTTCCCAATGAAATATTTGATTCCCATGGAGTCATGTCCATTCATATTGAACAATTAGTCAACTAATACAAACAACTACTGCTAAATAACAAAAACATTCTTCAAATAATTAACTTTATCTATTGTGATGTTAGAAATTTCATATATAAGTATTTATAGAGTAAAAATTAATATTGTTGCTTTATTTGCGATTAAGAAAAGAGCTCAAGTGACACTTAAGATAAACCTTCAATCAAAAAACGTCTGTTTCCGATCAATCAAATAGAACTTTTTACATCGCTTCAAAAATCACTCATTGTCTAGACAAAAGCCACACATTACTAAAATGGATTACAACTTTTTTTTTATATCTATTTTGAATACCAGGCAGTTGTTTTAAAAATGTTGGAGGGGGAAAGCACCCTTCTGCCACTGACTTAATAAATACAAAATCTAATCAATTTTCTATTAAATATCGTTGTAGAAATAATATCATTATTTTATTATCGACCACTTTGATTTAAAGCTGAAAGGCAACATCTAGCTTATCGTTATTAAATAGTTTACGTATATTTTATTAATAAATTTATATCTGTTACTCTATTGTATCTTATCACAAAGATCAAACTATGATTAGCTATGTTATATTTATGAAAGTTTATATTTCAGATAAAAAACCATTGCAAGCAGTTTTTGGAACAGTCTCTCAGAATGAATCGTTCGCTCTTGATCTATATTTGCTGCTTGGTAGTTGCGCTCGTGGCGTCAACTCCATATAACACAAGCCATACTTTTCAAAGTGGAAGAATGACAATATATCACAGTAATGGCTTTGGCCAGCCAACATTGGTTCAACGAGTCAAACAATCCAAACGACCATCTTTGGAGGAATACAACAAACTTCGAAGTAAACTCGTCAAAAATGAAGAATTGCGTGGCTTCGGTTCGAAGATCCAACTAAACCCTGACGAAGTTTTAGCTAATAAAATCATCATGGCGGCAAAGGTTAAGGAATTTGACGAAGGTCTCCGAGTACCACACCTGTTCAATCCATCCCAACATTTCTTTAGTGTGCTGGAAAAAATTCGTCAGTCAGAGCTCTTTAGACTCCTGGAAGCAATGCCAAAAGGTGGGGTCCTGCATGCTCATGATACCGCTCTCTGTAGTACCGATTATGTGGTAAGACTTACCTACAAAGAAGACCTTTGGCTATGCAGTGACAGTAACAAAGAGGCTAAAATGTTCCTCTTCTCCAAAAACCGTCCAGCCTATGAGCTACACTGTTCGTGGGAGTTGACGTCAAAGGTCCGTGAAGAACGTGGAGCTAAGAAATTCGACAACTATTTGAGAGGAAGGCTGTCCTTGTATCCGACTAAGAAATTCGATGATGTCAATGCTGCTTGGCAAGATTTCGTTAAAATCTTCGGATTACTGGGTGGTTTGTTATTTTATGCACCCGTTTGGTCTGAATACTACTATCAGGCCTTGAAGGAATTCCACGCCGATGGAGTGATGTATTTGGAGTTTCGAACAACCTTACCAGTTGTATGTAAATTTGAATTTCAATTCTTTAAATTAATTTCTTTGAATAACTTTGTTCATTTTTTTCCAGCTCTACGACATGAATAACACAGCTTATACGAACATAGACACTGCTAGAATCTACGAATCAACATTGAAGGCTTTCAAAGCCGCAAATCCTGACTTCATAGGCTCGAAACTCATCTACGCACCTCAAAGGAATGTTAAATCTCTCGACGTCACTAATTACATTTCAACCGCAATTGAATTGAAAGTGAGTTAAGCCCACGTCTAAAAAAGTGTTTTACTAAAAAGTCCCCTTTATTTTGGATTTTAGGAGCAATTCCCGGACTTCTTTGCCGGCTTTGATTTGGTTGGCCAAGAGGAACTCGGCAAACCACTAATCGATTTTTTGCCTCAACTACTCGAGATTCCCGATGACATCAATTTCTATTTCCATGCGGGTGAGACAAATTGGTTTGGTGCTACCACAGATGAAAACCTCGTTGACGCAGTACTCCTAGGAACCAAACGCATTGGACATGGCTACGCACTAATTAAACACCCTACAGTCCTGGCACAGCTAAAAGAAAACAATATCGCCGTCGAAGTGAATCCAATTTCTAATCAAGTACTTCAACTGGTAGCCGATTTGAGGAACCATCCGTGTTCCCATCTCTTTGCGGACAACTATCCGGTGGTTATATCATCGGATGATCCCTCATTATGGAGGGCCTCACCTCTGTCACATGACTTCTACGTTGCATTCCTGGGTATCGCGTCAGCTCATTCCGACTTGAGGTTACTCAAGCAATTGGCAATCAATTCAATTCAGTACAGTGCCTTGAGTGATGATGAAAAGGAGAAGGCTTTTGCCATGTGGCAGACGAAATGGGACAACTACATCGAGTGGGTGCGAAGTTCGGCTTCATCGCTATCCAATCATATCGATTGACTAGCGGTGGCGGTTCGATTCCTACCGCCACTCTTCATCGTTGCCAGGTCAACGTTTTTGTACAAATAATAGAGGAATTACAATATTGAGTTATACATATATATTTGTGATAGAATGAATGAAAATTGCACAAGAAAGACATTCCTAGATTGGAACAGGACGAACTGTATATTAAATAAGCCTTAATTAAGACATATTACTGTTTTATTGGATTGTTCGTTTTCTTTTTCCACAAATAGAACATCAGAGGACATCAGCGCTGGAGATTCGCATTCGCTTGTACTAATACCAACTGAATGCAAATGGTATAAGTAATTGGAATGTCTTTGATCAAAGGACACACAGAGAGATGTACTGCTTAATTAGATTGAGGACATTCATTTCATGGAGCCGCTCTATACCTTTAGTAGTTCTCTATAACCCCTTGTAGCTATTATTCTCAAATAAATTAAATACTCCAGGTGGCCACACCTTAGCAGGAACGTAATTACAATTGAAAGTAAAGTCAATTATTGTTAAGTTCAAGGAGAGAAGAGATTAAAAGAAAAATCTTAAAGTGACTTAATGGAAAAAGTATCAGTGAAGCGAATACAATTATGGGAAATTTGAAGGATATTCAAGTGTTAAAAGACAATTGGCACAAAGTAAGAGATTTGATTGAGGAGAAAATTAAGGGCAAAACTATATTATTTGATCAATTTATTAAATTGAATTTTGATCTTTTTCTCGAGTTCAATAAGTCAACTAAGTAATCAGAAGTGGGAAAATTGGATTTGGAGAAAATAATGCATACATATATGTACCTGTACAGTAGGGTGTGTCAAAGTGCTCAACTATAGTATTTTCAAATGTAATAGCTTTTAAAAGTTGTATTGCTTATCAAAATTAAATCCTGCGTTTAAAATTTTCATTTTAATTAATATCTTTGGCTCGCTCAAAAATAGGATGAAATCCAAAAAATTTTGATTTTTCGAAATTTTTGAAATATGTGTTGTTTTAAATTGCACCGTGTGGATACAAAAACAAATTATATAAAATATTTTTAGGCTTTCAAGTCAAAGACAATTGCAAGGAAACACTTTTAAGCTTATATTTATTTAAATTGAACACTTGATAAGGAAGCTATGAAATAATAAAAGAAGGAAGAAAAATAATTTTTTATGTAAAATCGTTTTGTTTTTTTTTACAAAAAAAAATTCTTAAAAATCAACGGGACCACCTACAATATCTTTTTGTAAAGACAAAAATTCGTTCTGTATTTTGTTAAGTTTTTTTTTAGTATACGTTCAAAAAAAAAATTACTGTAAATTAATTTTTTTTTTTCAACTTCAACCGATTTGAGCGAGCCAAAGACGAACGACATCTTATTTTTTTTTTACATGTTCTTAAACCTCAGACCCTAATACAACTTTTGAGCACTATTACATTTAAAAATAAGAGTACTTTTTTGCGGCCATACAAAAGTAACACACCCTACTGTACAGTGACTATATATAAATGTATTTGCCTTCAAAGGACTTTCTTTTAATATCTAAGCTTCTCTAATTGTACTACCTGCATAGATCTTTCGAAATAAATTAGAAAAGTAATTATTATCTCAGAACTATAACGTCTATAAGTTTGCGTATTTCGTCTACAATCAAAACCGGTTCTATGGATCGAAAAAATTAAGCGGAACAAAACAAATTTATTAAAATTTATTTAACAAGTTTTTATCTACGTCTTGTAGATACAAAAATATTGATTTTGAAATAAATACGTATCTAAATATAGAAAATTCAAAAAAAAAAATTTGTTTTAAAAATTGAAATATTTAATGCTATCCAAACTTTTTGAGCAGTTTTTGAGAAAATCGAAAACAAATATTAACCATTTATTTTGCAAGAATAAGGCAGATTTTACTAAAAGAATTTTTTTTAAAATCTTTGGAACAACTTTTCAGAAAAAAAAAGTATTTTCTAAAATTCCGATAAAAATATTTTATGGCAGTTATTGTTATGTTCAGTATTTATAAAACGTATAAGAGAAAAAATTTAAAAATACTTCTACCAAGTTTTAAGGAAATTGCCCAAGCCGCTTAGGCTTAATTCGGACAGACACAAATACAGAATTGCGAGTCCCTCTTTTTCGGCGTCCGTATTATCGTAATGTAATGCCAAGTTTGATTGAAATCTCAAGTTCGATTTTTTTAAAACAAGTAAAAAGCTAGTCCAAACTCATTCGAAACATTTGCATAGTTTTGTCAGTCAAACAAATCTTGTTCTTCTTCCTTTGCTTCGGCGCTGTTATGATCTCGATGTCGAGGGGATCATAACTCTCCCACGTATCTGCTTCACACTAGTGATCCGCCTGTGGGGTTCGCCGGGTTGACCTCAGAAATCGGCGGCAAGCTTCCCGGTTTTGTATTGTTCCATTTCTGAGGCCAACTGAATGCTGGTGTTTTTGCATTTGTTTGTACCAGGAGTGTTTAGGCCTACCTTTCTTTTTATTCCGAATTGGAACGTTGTATGATATTGCCTTTTTGACGGGGTTCTCAGGATCTCTCCTTTGAACATGGCAATACCAACTGAGTCGGTCGTGTTCAATTTTTTGGGAAATGGTATTCTTAACATGAAGGCTTCCTCGGATCTTCGTACTTCTAATTCGATCAAGCTTTGTAACTCCTGCTGTCATACGAAGCATCTTCATCTCAGCTGCCGTTAGCTTACTCTCATACTTTTTGTACATTGTCCAACATTGTGAACCGTATGTGAGTGCTGGACGCACAACTGAAGTGTAGAGCTTTCCTTTCAGCCTTTCAGCTTAGGGGGCATTTTTCGGTCACAGAAGATAGCAGAATTTTCCCGCCACTTCATCCACCCTACGCTTACGCGATGATTGATATCGTCATCACAAGTAGCTTCGTTATTTATCATAGACCCCAGATATTTAAACTTTTCACACTTGGGAAGCACTACTCCATTCAAATATATGTCTGGAATAGGCCTGTGTGGATCATAAAATGGGCAGCATAGGTATTCTGTCTTTTTCGCGCTTATGCGGTACCCACTTCCTTCTAGAACATCCACCCATACGTCAAGTGCTCGTTGTAGGGATATCGGGTTTTCACTTATGATGGCTCCATCGTCAGCAAAGAATAACTCATGCACTTTTGGATCCGTCACTTTGCCTTCAAGCAGGTAATCAAGAACTGTAATAAAGAGCAGGGGACTCAAGACACTTCCCTGGTGTACACCTACTGTGATTTCGAATTCTTCGGTGACTCCAGCTGCGCATCTTACTTTAGTAACTGCTCCATCATACATGTCCATAATTATCCGCACATAGGTTTCTGGAACTCCTCGTTGCCTGAGGGCCACCCATATTAGATCTCGTGGTTGCCGATCGAATGCTTTTTCAAAATCAACCAGTCAAACAAATCTTATTTACAATTTATACATGGTTCGCTCATTTATGTATTTTTTGTAATTCTTGTAGCTCCGTTAGTCAGTTCTAAATCTACAGAGTGGACATCTAGTGGTTTCCTCTTAAATCATAAGTTTTATAGACAGTGGCAGCTGCTTCCCGCTCGAAATGCTGAAAGAAGCCAGTATCATACCTCCGCGAAACGAAATGTACTTTACTCTTGAACAACGTTTGGAAATATTGAAAACTTATTTCCAAAGTGAGTGCTGTGTAGCCCAAATAGTGCGTTTTTAAAAAAGAATGTTGTTTTGGCTGAAATTAAGCACCCACCGAAACTGCTGTATGCAAATTTGTGCAAAAAGTTCAAGAGGCTGGGACTCATGAGACTGAGACCCATTTTGCCGCCCCATTCAATACTTAATTAAAATTTCGAGACATCATTTCACAGGCAATGATGTATCTTTTATTGAAGGTAAGATAGGATCAGCGGTTTCACAAACGGATTCTACGGGCCTTACGAGCAGCAAAGTCAGAAATAACTTTGTCAAAATCAATATTTGCAGCCAATACTTGTTCAATCAACAATATAGCCAAGTTTGATAGTCTAGTGGAACTCATAGTGGATCTGAGATAATTTTTGATTATCTTCAACTTTGAAAAACTTCTCTCACAGCTAGTGACACTAATTACCAAAGTCAAATATATACGAATCAAGATGACTATATTTGGAACCAAAATCCCCAGATTCAGTTTTTGAATGAACTGGAGGAGCTTCAGTGATCCTTGGACCCTTATATCTTCCTCTGATTCAGAACTGGCGACAAACTGCTGGAGACGCTTCCGCTCCATCTGAAATTCGTCCTTCTCGATGTCTTCTAATACATGGGAAAGATTACACTCGTACTTGCTGTCCAAAAGATTCGCTGACGTCAAAAATCCGAACTTATCCGCTTTTTCTTAAACTTGCTGGAATCGAGTCGTCATTTCTTGAATGATCTTCTCAAATGATGCGAACACCTCTCGACGGAGTTCATGCTCGTGAGACAAAGCTGCATCTGCGGATTCTTCGCCATCATGCATGCATTCATGCAAAGTCGATTGCTGCTTGGACGAAACGGTCTCTGCTCTCCACTAGTAGAGCTTTTAAGTCCGGGCTTGAACTCCATTGCGGATCCCTGACATTGTGGCAGCGTTGTCATAAGACTGTCCTCTCAAGTTCTGTATATCCAGTCCGTCTGATGTTATCTTCGCGATTATATCGTTGCTGAGATCTCCTGCATTTTTTTCCTTTTGGTTCGAAGAAGTCAATGAAAGATTCTACCACGGCGACCTTTTTTCTTTCGATATGTACGTATCGCAGAACCTGGCTCATTTGGTCTTTGTGGGAGATGTCTGGCTTACTGTCAAAGATTACGCAATAATATTTAGCTTCTTGAATGCGACAGATGATGGTGGATCCAACTTGCTGTCTCAGTAAGTTTATCAATTCATTCTGGGTTTCTGGAGATAGAAACGAAACTGGGACTCTTGCGCTCAGCTTTATCTTTGTACTTTGTCAGATGTTCCATTAGAAGAGGGTCATATTTAGCTAGGAGGTGCACTTACTCCAGAAAATTCCCGCGGTTGCAACTATCATCTCCTCGATGTCCTCTGAAGGCCAGATTCTGTTTGGCTAAGAACTGGATAATATTCAACAATCGGTACAATATATCCCTCCACTTCTTCTACTCACTTTCAAAAACTTCTTGTTGTTTCTGATCGATGCTTTACGGTTCAGGCGAACTTCCAACTCCTTCCATTTCAAGAAGCTCTGCTCACGATCTAGGCTGTTCCCATGGTCTCCGATTCTTGGATTTAGCTTCCACCATTTGTTGAATCCTTCTTCAGATGCCAAGTTCGAGCCGAAATTGCCAAACAGCTTGCAACAAAAACAATACAAGGATTACTTAAAAGGCGTGTAAAGCCCTTAAGGACTATTCACATGAGAGCGACCAACGACCAACGAATAAAAACACAAATGGGGTTTAAAACATATATAAACATAAATTCTTCACAAAAACTCTACAAAAGGGTAGTAATCTAGTATAATTTAATGTTAATTTATAAAAATTTGCGTTTTAATTGCTAAAATGAGAGAAATTTGAGAAAACAAATTGGTCGTAGCAATTATATTGCAATTCGCGACGACCAATTTATTTTCTCAAATTTCTCTCATTTTAGCAATTACAACGCAAATTTTTATAAATTAACATTAAATTATACTAGATTGCCACCCTTTTGTAAAGTTTTTGTGAAGAATCTATGTTTGTATATGTTTTAAATCCCATTTGTTTTTTTATTCGTTGGTCGTTGGTCGCTCTCATGTGAATAGTCCTTAAGAGTGCATTCCGTTATCGTCGCGCGACTCGCGAAACTAAAACGAAACGTTCAGAAACTCTCGCGAAACTGAAAGGGAGCGTTCCGAAACATATGATATGCGAGACCGCTGCGCTGCTGGCGGCGCTGGCGGTTACTTACTTTACCTACTGTACATACTTTATACCTATATATACATAATATGTACGTGGTCAAAAGTCTGCCCGTGTGCAGCGCCCCCGTAGGCGGTCTCGCACACATATGTTGAGGAACGCTCCCTTTCAGTTTCGCGAGAGTTTCGGAACGTTCCGTTTTAGTTTCGTAAGTCGCGCGACAATAACGGAATGCACTCTTACGGCCTTACTCACCGTTTAAGAATTCACGGAAATTAGCCGAGAGCGTCAACGATGAATCACAGGCAGGGTGGCAAATTTCAAATGTACGTCATTGTTGTTTGTTGACTTGTCAAACGTTCTGTCATGAAACATAAATGATCTCTACACTAAGCGCTTCACCGGCGACATTTTGCCGCCCCCGGCCTTCTGCCGCCCGGGGCGGGCCGCACCCCGGGAATGAAATGAAAGGGGTTGGTAACGAATGGTTTGCTCTATGCCTTGTGCTTAAAAGAACAAACTCTCCCAATTTTTCGAACATGAAAAAATGTCTTGATTAATTTGTAAACACAATACCGATGTCGCTTTTTATTTAAAAATTTCTATTTATTGAGATGGGCGGGGTAATTCCACCAGGAAAGTCTTGATTTCGCCTCGATTTCCGAGATCAGCAGATTTGAAAATGAATAGCTAAAGGCTAAGTCAAACTTGCTATACAATTTACCAAAAGAATTACCAGAACACCAATTATTGGCTTCGATGAGAAATCATCTTTAAGTTTGTTTATATTGAATATCACATCAATAGCATATATGAATATGCTACACCACACCTTAGGAATAGATTAGAGCATAGAGAAGACGGACCTGAGAAAGCAATACGCCATCTTAAGTTGAAATGTCTTAGTCCAAGTCTTATATACGAGTATTATAACATTTCAAACTCTTCCATTTCCAAATCGAGAGTTCCTCAGGGAAATCACTTTGGACCTCTTCTTTTCATATTATCTACGCCTGCTGTTTTGGAACTTTTCTTCCCTTGCTCTATAAAACAACATCAAGGCCATGGCTTCATCCTTCGACAACGATTTTTTTTATTCCGAATTAATATTAAAAATATATTACTTTTTTCCTTATTATGCTTGATTTATCTTTTTGTTTTCCCGGGCGGCAGGCCTAGGGGGGCGGCAAAATGTCGCCGGTGATGCGGTTGGAGTATTAAATCATATGTTTCATGAAAGATCGTTTGACAAGTCAACAAACAACAATGATGTAAATTTGAAATTTGCCACCCTATCTGTGGTTCGTCGTTGACTGCTCTCGGCTGATTTTCGTGAATTCGTAGACGGTGAGTAGGGCCGTAAGAGTGCATTCCGTATTGTCGCGCGACTCGCGAAACTAAAACAAAACGTTCCGAAACTCTCGCGAAACTGAAAGGGAGTGTTCCGAAACATATGATATGCACATGCGAGATATGATAAGATAACTAGGATTCGACGGAAACGTTATTCTAGTCTCAGCCAGCTCAATGTTTTTGCACCCTCCCGCATCACAGAAAGTTGTTTCGATTGTGTTGTTTATAGTTTAAATACTGTTGAATCTTCTAAAACTATACACTTAGTACTTCACTCAACCTTTGAACTAGTTTTTGAAAATAACCTGTGAAATGATGTTCCGAAATTTAATTTTAATTTAGTATTGAATGGGGGCGGCAAAATGGGTCTCTCGCCCCGGTCGCCGAGATGGTACGCTACGCCACTGACTGGTGTGATTGATGCACCGGCTTAAAAAGGGTTTACTTCTGTCGTGATTTGAAAGTTTATGTATGGGTCTCACATTTTTGTGCTGAACTTTCGGTTTAAATAAAATTCATAATGCATTTTCTCCCACTTTAAATTTTTTGTCAGGACAATGTCTTTACTTTTTGGACTCGCTTCTTAATAAAATGTATTTATTAACTCCTTCGACTAATAAACACTTCAGTAATACAATATTGAGTTTTTAATTTGTTTTGCATTTGTTACTGGATACCAGAAAACTGAATGTTTTAATTAACTTCAAAAGAAAAGTAATTGGAAATGGAATTCATTTGATCAAATAACATGCAGAGGGATATACCTCATTATATGGATAAATTAGATGCATTAGAGACGAGATTCGACGAACAGGAGAAATCCTTGGGTCACCTTTCATTGCATGGAAATTTATAGTGATGTGCACCTAATGAGGTTGGTAATTAAGTCGATTGATGAGTAAGTGACGCCAGTGGCATATGTGTTTGTGTGTATTAATTGAAAATAACTTAAATTAAAGGGATCTAAATGGAAATTCTGATAGTGATTGACTTCAATTGAATTCAAAGTTTGACAAGAAAGTATTTTTTATTACATAATCATTTGTTGTTTGTTTGGTTTTATCAGATTCTATAAGATAATCAAGGAAAAAGATATGTTCAAAATTCAATATTTCAAAAAATATCAATATCTTTTCTATATACAAATTCAAATATCAATTGGTAACTCAAGTGAATACTTTTCAAAATGATTAATTTTGTCATCCAAAATTTTAAAAATAATATCTATGTTTTTTTTTGTACGTTCTGCCATTTTATAGTTCTTACCCATTCTTCTAACCACTAGGTGATCCTTAAAACGATTCAAATCGTTTAAATAAATAAGAAAATCACTTTTTTCATACAAACACCTTTTAAAGTGAAAAAATGACATGAAGTTGTACTTTTCTGAAAAAATTGTTTTAAGAATTTTATTTAATATGGGTTAAAACCTAACGAACTACTTTATAAGGAAAATGAGACTTTGGTACTAAATTAATCTCTTTAAAAATTACACCGCCCTTGGGTGGTATATAATCTAGCGGTTTTTTTTCCTTTGCCATTGAATCGAACTTGTATTGGGGAAACTGAACAACTTTTATGGGACGATCACTTATCAGATTTGCTACAAATTATGCGAAATGTCTAGGTTTTCTCAAACAATGTAAGAAAGAACTTTTTTCCCCTTTTGATCTGGTAAATATTTTTGACGCCAGATATGGCCAAAATTAGGGTATAACTAAAATATTTGGTCAGGCTCATCTAAAATATCACTGTACCTACTGCATAGAATGCTTTTAAGTTTATAGGCGACACCTGGCTCCCGGAAATTACGCCAAAATTTATTTTTGGAAAAAACGCCAGAAAATGTTGTTTGCTCAAAATTGGAAAAAAAAGCCAGAAATCATTTTGGAAAATAAGGCCAGAAATAAGGCCAGAAAATTTATTTATTATTGTCTAATTTAGAAATTAAAATTTGGAAATAACACTAGAAAATGTTTTTCTTTGAAATTAAAAAACATTTTCTATTACTTACTTATTTTTTTTTCACTGATAAACGCTGGAAAGCAACTATATTTCTTTAAATGTTATCATCACGTAAAAGAATTCCTAACATAGCTGTCAGTTGTTTACTCCAATTAATATAAATACATTTTTTGGCTTTTTTTCCAAAAAAAAAAAAGGAAAACACGACAGAAATTTTATTTCTGCGGTTTTTTTAAACTTTATTTTCTGGTCCGTTTTCCATTTTCCAAGAATGGAAGAAACGCCAGAATTTATTTTTGAAAAAAAAAAACCTGAACTTCTGGAAAGATTGCCAGAAAAGTCTGGGCTGTTTTCCTAGGAAATAGGGCCAGAATCTGTATGAAAAAAAAAAAATTTCCCAAAAAAAAAAAATCTGGCTTAATTTCTGGGAGCCCAGACAGATCGATTACGGAAACATTTGTTTCGTTGGAATATCGTGGAAATGTCTCTTGCTCTTTCATAGTCACGTTGCCTATTGAAATAGGTTGCTTCATTCCTCATATTAAACAATTCCAGGGTAATACACGCTCTCCTTTATATTTCCATCAGCATAACTTTGAGCCTAACTTCGGAAGGACAGCCAAGTATAGATATTCTTTTTTAGCCGTACCACACGAATGTGGAATTCATAACCAATTTTACATCCTGTACATTACAAGTGCGGACAACCTCTTTTTCGATATAATTTATATCCATAGTTAATGTATAACTTTTAGACTTCAAAGAAAATAAAATTTATCTAGTCTCTACTTATTCAAGTGTCAAAAAATTGCCTTCTAATTAATGGAATTTAATTGGAAAGCAACTCATTCAATTTGTTAATGAGCCGGAGGTTGAACTTCAATGTTCTGTTATTTGTTTATTTTGTTGAACTTCGGTTTGAACCTTTTTTAAAAATGAAAAACAAAATAATCGATTTCGTTAAAGAGGCAGCAAAGCCAAAGCTACCAACCACCCACCGTAGACAAAATATACTTAATATGATGATTAATGAATTTAATTTCGTTCTGTAGAGCTCATGATTGACGGCGACCACCTCACAAACGTCGCGCCGGCCAAAAAATCCACATCAAACTGTAACTAGTTGAGGATGTCTTACCACCTGGTGAACCTCGTATGGATTGGTGTCGTCCCATATACATACATACGACAATTTTGCATGTTAACACAGCCATTCATCCAAAAATGCTTCTCGTCGCTAAAGATGATTTTTCGGCCAAATTTGGAGTCCTCTTCCAAACGCTCCAAAGCACAGTCAGCGAACAAACAGCGTTGTCTATGGCCAATTTGAAGTTTGTCAAAAGCCATGTGCCTAGCTAGAAATCGACTCCCTCGGGTTCTGCTGTACACTTTTACGAATCAAGGCGATGTTCTCGGTCGAACCTGCGTTCCTTTGACGTAAGAATGTTGGCTGATTGATTACCGGACCAGTCGTCTCAAATTTTGTCACTAAACGTCCACGGTAAAGAGCCAGCACGCCTACCGTAAAATGAAACACTCATTTTGATAATAAAGTTTTATCATTTGCACGTGTAACTTGCCATGGTGGCAACGGTAACTGAATAATAAGCAATAGATTTGACAGATGTCACGAAAACAACATGGCCGCCACAGGCCACCTTAATTTACCCTCGCCAAAAAAAACCCTTTAGTTTTTGGGTAAATTTTTGTTCAAGTATGTAACTTCATATTTGTTTTGAAGTTAATTTGATTGGAAGATTAGAATGCCATGAACACCTTAAACCTTACTAAAATTCCTTAAATAAGAAATCATTATAAAAGTCTCAATCTAACACTTGGAGCAAATACTAATAAATTTCTCAATTACATATTTCGGATCGTATTTCATTTGGCCGATGGCTTAATTGACTTTTGTGAAGAAAATTCATCAATCAGGATGCGTATATATTAGACAAAAGTCAATTTATAGATACAAATATCCATGACTGCAAGAGCCTGTCGATCTCAAGCCCACCACATATTCCACCTCGACACGCACACAATTCCATTTGACATCCATCCCTATGGATATGTATGTCATCACAATCAACCACAAAATAGCAGTTTGTCTGTTTCCGTTTTGCAATAGTTGGTTGATAGCTTCCCGTCATCGATTGGTTCATAGTCGGTCACTTCTGGACATTTATGGCTTTGCTTTACGTTAGGATATATGCTGTACATGCCATTTTGGATTTTTGCCCGGTTGTCATTAATCTTCTTGCAAAGTTTGCTCATCTGTCTGACTTTTACTCCGATTTTTTCGTTGTTGTTTTATGTACAACGTACATATGTGCTCCTTGGGTGGTGTCTAAGTCTAATAAATCGAAGTGAGACTTCTTTATCTGTGACATTCAGCAAAATGCCAGACAGACAAAAATAAAAGTCTAAGAGAAATACTCGAGGAAATACATACATATCTATACATATTTAGTCGCAATGTGGCTTTTAAGCATTTGGCTTTTTTCTGACTTTTGGCTTCATTTGGAATTCTGCCGAGTCTGCAATCCTGCATTTGTTTTTGGAATAATTATTTTTAGCAGAAAGAGTTGGCGGTGCCGGCGGTGACCTAATTAAAAATTAACTGAATTGTTGGGATTCTTTGAGCTTTTCTCTTTTTTCCTTTATTTTTTTTTTAACCAAGCAGATTGCTAATTGAAGTGGAAGCACTTTCAAGGAGAAAGACTAACCGACTAACCAGGGATGTCATTTTGAAAATCGGATGATACTAATATTAAAATGAAATTTGTGCTTAAGTGTGAATAGGCCTTTTTCTATTTTAACCCCCAGCACTGCACTAAGCTGTCAAAAAAACTTGCATCTTTTAGCTCGGATTTCGATGGGTCAGATAGAACAAAAAGCTGAAAGCGACTGACTTCATCAATTTTTTTCCATTTTCCATTAAACAGAAATTAATAAAAAAGAAAAAATTCTCGAAAACACTGACAATTTAGACAGTTTATTAAAAAAGTGATACAATGACAGTTCTGTGCTCAATTGAGTTTTTTAAATAGATCTGAGCGCTCAGATCACGCTTGGTTAGATAGAAAAATGCCTAATGGTTACCAAAAAATGTTGTTTCTGAATCTTTGTTTCTTTTATACAACATTCTATTATACTTAAAGAAAATACAAGCAGTATTGCTCTAAGTTAAACTTATACGAAAGATTTTTTGACAGGAATAATTAATGATTGAAAAATGTTTGTTTGCAAGTCAACCTAAGGCTGAAACCAACCACACTTGTCTTGTTGAGTGTGTATGTGGAGTGGTGTGTTGTGTTGTCGGGGCTGCGCACACCAGTAAAGTGTGATGTGTTGCAAACTGTCATTATTTGCTTACGTTTCTGAACAGAGTTGTTTCTCCGTCTGAAAGCACTATTTCTCTTTTCCTCTCTTTCCACTTACGGCGCAAAAACGCAATCGAACACGAGGGATTTTATGTAGCACAACACATCACTCTAGAACACGCCACTCCACAAGACATCATACTCGTATTTCAGAAATATGGAAGCATATGAAATACATAGGAACGGTAGTGACACACCACTCTATTACACGCAACACGAAAGAGAAAAGTGTGGTTTTTCATAAGAGGCTTTAGTTTATTATAACTGTTTTAATTTTTAAACTATCTATTACTATTATTTAAGAGCATTATGCTTTCCAAACTTAAATAAACCCTCTCGAAACGTCGCGTCGCTCGGGAAATAAATATCAAATATAAATTTGTTAAAATTAAAATAAATAATCGCGGTAAGTCAGTTAAGTATTCGTGTATTTAAAAATTTCTCAGTACCACGGTAAAAAAGTCTTAAATCTACAATTAAATAAAGCATCTAGTAAATCATCATTTTGGTAAAAAAATCCTTTTTACATGGTAGCTTCATTTTTGCATGTTCTCTTTAAATTTTAGAAAGAATACTGTCAAAGACCTAATTTTAAATCGGTCAAGACCTTTTTTTTTTGGTCTCAAAAGCAACTGCATACTTATATCTGTACATAGATTTTTATAGTTTTAATGAATTAAAAGAGTAGTGAAAAGAGTTTGGTATTTCATATAATTAATGAACAGTACGAACACTCCATAAGGACTTTAATTTCAACACCACTGTCTAACATTACCAATTAAATATGATAACAATTCGGGTAGGAGATTCATGGACGAGAAAAGAAGCTATGTGCCGCTAATGAGCAGAGACAAACTCATTAGTAAAGCTATTTATTTAGTTGTATTTGATTGGTATAATAAAATTATGAAAATTCTACGGACGATAGTGGCATCTGGATGATTCTGGCTGGAAGAAAAAAAAATTAAAATGTCAACGAACAAAATGATGGTTTGGAGTTTGGTCGTTGAAGAAGATATATAAGAAAATATGGATGAAGAATTTTAAGAACACATGCAGTGTAGTAAATAAACTAAATTTTGAATAAAAATATGTACGGTGTTTGTTCGTCAAACCGTCTGGAAACAAGAAATAAATGGAGATACGTCTACTCACTCCACTTTTCAATTTTTTAGTCATAACCAGCACAGTCTCTGGAGTAGAACCCATTGCTTGCTATCCAACTTCAAGATAGTGGAATATTAATGTCATTTTTCAATGAAACTATAACTTACACCCAATTTGCACCGAAATATGTGTATAGTGACGGCAATGCCATAGCTTAAAAAATTCATAGTTAATAATTTAAAAATGTATCTTAAGCGAAATAATAAATGAATTACTTACTTACTTACTGGTAAACAAATGCAGGAAAATCTAGACTCTCAAAAACAACGAAATTGAGGAATCCATAGAAGAAAAGGAATGTTTCAAAACCAACGCCCTTAACGAAAATTATTACTTCTTATGTCTGTCTGACTCCATATTAGAAGTTATTATCTATTTTCCTGGCACTGAATGTTATTACGGACGGATCCAATGTTCACAATTTTTCTTAACTTTAAAAATTCGCAAACGAAATGTATAGCTTTTTTCAAAGTTAATCTATTTAACTCAAATTATAAACGAACCAACTCAAATACCGGCTGTTGAAGATCATTCATTCAATACCTTTGATCTGTTACTTACATCATCTAATATTGATAAGTACACCATTAGTATAATAGAAGCCTTATATACATCGGACCAATTTATCTCTGTATTCCAAGAAGAAACTTTTGGCAATATGAGAAAGCATATTGAGATGATTTCGAGAATTTCTTTCTATAAGCCTTAAAGTGTCCAGTCTATTCCTCATCGGCAGTGTTGGAAGGATAATAAGAGTTATTTTGAACAAAATTAAAAAATGTGTTTCTCAAAGAGCTAAAGTAAAGAAAAGCCAGAATACCTGCATTTCATATTGAAAGTTCTTACAGCAAAAATACTACAATGTATCAAATATATTCAAAACTTTCGGTAATTTGTAAAATATATTCGAAACTTTTCTAGGTCGTCAATACAATGATGCAAATACAACTTTTTCACACCAATTTTACGACCTTAATTGGTTTTATGCAATAAATCTTCTTTCGTACTCACAAAGTCACAAGAGAAATAAAAAATCTTGAGACACAAAAATATGCTGGTAAAAATTGTAAATTTACTTTTTTTTTAAGAGTTGTCATTCGCTGTAATTTTCCTAAGTATTGAAAAAGCGTAGAGTATTTCTATGGAAAAAATTATTTTTACAAAAAGTCTCAAGAAGAAATAGAAAATCTTGAGAACTATTGGGCAGTATTAAAAATGTCTTTTATTTTCAAGATTTTCCAAAAAGCTTATAGAATCTAAAAATTTCATAGTAAAAATTTTATATGTGGAAAACTTCTTCCACAAGTACTCACATGCATAAGAAAATCGCAGTGAAGTTGCCTGCATATACACTGACTTTTCTTCAAATTATAATTTAAAAACGATCCCAACAGGTAAGATTTCGAAATTTTCTTAAAAAACTCAAGTGGTACCTCAGGAAAGCCATTTAGGCCCTTTTCTTTCTTTCGCTGTAAATGGTGTTGTATCATGTAAGTGATATTCTTATATTTGCTGATCTATCTAATCTATAAAGATTTCAAGCTTAATGTTTCAACTTGGAATATAATATCGAAAGAATTTAATATTCCGTACACTGAAAATAAATTCCTAGGTAATATTGAAAAAAACGTTTTGTTTACCTTTAACAAAACAATTTTATCGTTTTGATTACATTTTTGTCAATACGAAAGAATGATTTTGTTGATTTCACAAAATTTTTATAATCCAGCATGAGTTTTTGTCAATTTAACAAAATATGCACTACAAATAATATTGTCAGTTTAACAACAAACCAAGTTTTGGAAATATAACAAAATAAAACAGAGATTTTTGTCACATCGACAAACTTTTTTGTGATGTTAACAAAATGTTTGTTGTATCTACAAAAATCTGTTTTGTAAATGTTTGTCAATATCACAAAGTTTTTGTTAATTTTTTTTTGTCAATTTAACAAAAAATGAAAATGACAAATATTTTGTTTTGGGGTTGAATTATTTTGTAATATTTTTATCAATATCATTATCAGATAGATAAAACTATTTTGTAAGGAAACCAAAAAATTTCTTTTGTGTATGATATAGTTCACACTTGGTTTTTGTTAAAAAATCGATGTAAGATTAACTGAACTTAACAAAAATTGCGTATTGTCCATACGCCCTCACAGATGGTTGGCATGTGAGATCGTAGGGACGAAACGCCAATTTTTGTGGACTTAAATTCCAAAAAAAAACTATTTTGACAAAATTAATTTTGTTTTTTGTGGATTCAACAAAAGAAATTTGTAAAATTGACAAAATATTCTGTTAATTTAACAAAATATAACAAGAAATTTTTGTTAATTTAACAAAATATAACAAGAAATTTTTGTTAATTTAACAAAATATTTTGTTAATGTAAGTAACAAAACAATTTTGTTAATTTAACAAAACAATTTTCTTAATTTAACAAAAAAATTTTGTTAATCCGATAATAATAAAAAAAAAAACAATGACACTAACAAAAAAATTATTAATACAACAAAAGAATTGTTAATATGACAAATTAATTTGGTAAATTCTACGAAAGTTTGTCATATTGACAAAATATTTTTGTTATTTCAACAAATTTATCTGTTAGCATAACAAAATAATTTTGTGGATACAACAAAATATTTTTTGTTACCACAACAAAATTCTATAATTTTTGTCAATTTGATAAAACTTTTTGTTGGACGTATATTGACAAAATTTTTTTCAAATCAATCTAGATTTTTATCATATATACCTAGATTTTATTTTCAGTGTATATTTCTCTTTCATTACACAATTGTAATATATATCACTTGAGAACGTCCCACAAGTAGATATGTATTGCTTTTTACTAAAATCGTTACAAGCGTAATGCATCAATATTATTTTTACTAACATCCTCACCAAATACAGCTTCTACACCTACAAATTTTAAAAATATTTCTTAATTTATAAGAAATATCTTAAAGAACGAAAGCTTCTCAATGACCTTTAGTATGGCTTCCGTAGCAGTAGGGCCACTGGTGATTTGATGGTACATTTCACCGAAATCTTTCCATCGTTTCTGAGATATTTCAAAAGCATTTGATAGAGTTTGACAACAAGCTTTCACATCAAAAATGCGTGCATTTGGTATTGCTGAATTTTTTCTTCTTTGGATTAAGAACAACCTTTCGAACCGCTCAATACAAGTTGTGTTTGATGGTTTTAAGTCTAAAATTCATAAAATAAATGGTGTGCCGCAGGGCTCCGTTTTGTATTCAATTCTCTTACTGATTATCATCAATGATCTTTTGTCTAAAACTTCTAATCCATTAAATTGTTTTGCTGACGACAGTACACTCAGCTTCTCATATTCATTTCCAGATGCGCGCCCTTGCTCTTTGGAAGTGGATTTAGAAGGGCAGAGTATGATAAGCTCATTAAATTCAGATCTCAAAACCATTGTCCAGTGAGGAACCGAGAAAATTTAACGCTTCAAAAACTCAATGCTGTCTCCTGACGTTAAGGCGGAACCCACCCCCTATGCCGCTAGCCTGAGTGGCATTTGCATTGAGGAAACCGAACAGCTGAAGAGTGCTTAGGTTTTCTTAGACGATGCAAGACATTGTTATCCCTTTCCGATCTGGCTGTAAACTATGTATATATGTAGTCTATATTCGGCCAAAGCTCGAGTATAATTCCCATATTTGGACAGGTTCCCCAATAACCCACTTGACTATCTTAGATAGAATCCAAAAAATGATAGGTGATAGAACTAAAATAGAAACATTCAAATCTTTCTAGCACCGCTGATGTTTCTTGTTTTTCATTATACATATTACCCTTATTTTTATTAACAGTGTTCCAGTGAAATAGCTAGTTGCATTCATCCCTTTAAGTAATTAAACCGTAATACTTAAGCTTCAGGGAATGCCCATCAGCTTACCCTTGACACTTTAGGCGTACTGTTTAATTCAGAGATTGTTTCTTTAGCCGTACTACACGAATGTGGAATACCTTTTTGGACTCTATATTTTCCTCCAATCATAACATTCAGGCTTCCAAAACCAATGGGGATCGGCATCTCGCACTGTGCTCAAAAATTTTATGAGTAGTCAAAATCCCTTTAGTGCAAGCAAAATATAATAATAAAAAGACCACCTTTGTATAAATGCATCAAAAAGACTTTAGAGCAACCATGTGCCTCCTGGTCCCCCTGGTGAGGGTATTTAACCTCTTTCGTATTTGTATCATATATGGGTCATTTTTTAAAAATTGACATTTTTTTTTGATCGTTTGAAAAAAAAAAATTTTTCAGTTTTTTTTGGGTTTTAGTTTCTAAATTTATAGTAAACAAGTAGAAAAGGAGTTCTCCGAGTTGCGCAAAAATAATTTCAAATATTTTCCATTTTACGAGTATTTTTTGATAAAAATTTAAATTTTAAATTTCGAATGTACTAAAAATGTTCTTTTCTTGCATAAAATAACAATAATCCACAAAATAAATAGTAACAATAAATAGTTGAAATTTTGTGGAAAGCAACTAAATTTAATAAGATAATTAATAAAAAAGTTGTTTGTTTACGAAATGATTTTGTTTAATAGCATGAAAGACAAAAAAAAATAATTTTGAATAACGGCACATAACTTTCTTGGAACTTTTACGATACCAATATTGTAAGGAATGATGAAATTCAGTATATTTATCTAGAATATAAAAAAATTAATAATGATATGAGCCATTATAAACTAAAAGAACATTTATTAAAAAACAAATACGAAAATGGCCACGGAGATTACAGGCCACGGAGATTACAAAATCGCCTATTTCTTAATTTTAATATAGTAAATGTAATTCAATGTCATCCAAATTATATTAGGTTCAAGTATGAGTAAATACCTTTCTTTTGGCGGTGGTTAGACTAAAAAATATTTATACGGTACAAAGATAACAAGGCCACGGAGATTACACTGAATTTTTACTCGGATGAAAAAATTATTTTGTATGCAAATTTTAAAGGAATTAACTGCAATAATTAAATTATAATAAAACATGAAATTAAAGGTTTTTTGACGTACTATAAGATAATGCATCGTAAAAAATTATTAAAAATTGTTTAGTTGTGTGAAAAAGCGAAAATGTTTAATTAGGTTTTTTTTTTTCCAAATCTTGTCACACTCGTTTAACTAAGTATTCGGACAACAAAAAAATGTTTGTTTTTTCTTGGCATATCATAAAATTGAAGTTTGAGAGAAGGCCTTTCAAACGACAAGGCCCAAAATTAAATAAAAAATCATTTTCATCATTAAAAATATTAATAAAACTGATTAAGCATGAAAATCACATCCCAAAAAGGCCACGGAGATTACACATTATTAATTACCATGGCTATTCGTTACTATCAATCGATCTGCAATTTTTTTCTTATAATGCTGACATATAAACACAGTTCCATGCCAAATTTCAAGTCTTTAAATTGAAATGCAAACAAAATACAAGCTATAACGCTAAAAATGTAATTTTTTTAAAACGACCCATATACAAATCGATGTGTGTATGTTCTTTATTAACTCCAGAACAGCGTAATCGATTTTTATGAAATTTTTATTTAATCTTTAGTTCAGCCCACCGACTGAACTTTGGTAGCGACCGGATTGATTGGTAATTATGTGTCATATTTTCCATTCATGAAAATAAAATTGTTTCGCATTTCCCAAATAAATGTTTTTTTTTCCTTAAAATATCCTTTCATAAGACTAATTTTAGCTTTAGCCAATAATGAATGCTACTTTTAAATTTAGTATCCGTTGGCAGAATGGATAGTGTGCTGCAAAATGTTTTTTATTGGTATACTACCTGTGCCAAGTAAGTCACAGATCCTATCTCTTGCCATAAAAAGTGATGCTCATGTTAGCCATCCTGGCTCCAAAACAATTTAGTGCTTCAATGTTTTTTTCTGATTGAAGTCCCAAGACCTAAAATTTAAAACATGAACTTCAACTTATTAAAAGTCTGGTCACTTTTCACAAAGTATAATTGTGTAAAGCCCTATAAAATGTCCCTAACCGATTGCCTTCTAAGAATTAAATTACCTTTAGAGTAAAGTTCAAACGAAAAGTTACCCGTATGTATATACATAGATTTATCATTATTGACTTCGTTTATTCACTTATTAGCGTTTCATAGTCAATTTAATTCAATTTAAAAATCATCTTCCAAACCTTAAACGTAGTTCAAACGCAACTTATTTGCTCATGTAAAAAGGACAAACCACAAACCGAATAAAATATAAGAGGCCACCAGCACCACACTAGACTTTTCATTGTCTCTCTTAATAAAATAAAAACCTTTTAGCAAGCAAAACAGAATTAATACCTGTGAAGCAAGCCGCAAACAAAAAAAATAAAATAAGAGAGGACTATTTCAACTGTATAGTAGGTTGTTCGTGCTGACATTGATATTACCTGCAATTGAATTATAGATCCACTACGTTTGGCACTTAAAGTTTCAATGAAATTGTTGCCCATGTCAATCCGTTTGGGGGTTTGTTCGGATTGTGTCAGTGCCAAGCTGGGGGGCACTTAGCCTTTTATTGAAGAATCCAAAGCCTTTTTATCCCAACATTGTTGCCCATTCGCCTTTCATTTCTTCCTTTTGAACAAAAGAAAGCTTTAAAATTTTACGAGCTATATCGATTCAAAGATAACAACAGCACTTTGGATCTCCATCTGTTTTCGTTCTTATGTTTTTTCGTTCTCTTAGCAGGATAACGACGCACGATGTATACAATGAGGTTTTTATTATTAAATGTTGGCCCAAAATCAAATTTATCAAACTTTAAAATTTTTAAACTCTTATTTGAGGCTGTCAATGCAATAGTGGCGTAACCCATAAAATTCACTTTAGAGCTACGAGAGATTTAAGAAACAGGTTTCCTTTAAACATTTTTTGTATTTTTCCTTTGAGATTTTTGATTTTTCTAAAAACTTGGAAGAGTTTGAAAAAAGGCATATTTTTTTTTAAATTTAACTTCATTTTGGAAAAAAAGTGGGTTACGCCGCTATTGCATTCATGGTTTTCTGTAAAAATAAAGAAAAAAGATAGGTTACGCCAAACTAATTATTTTTTTTTTTATTTCTCTCATAGTTCATATTTTAACAACAAAAAATTATAAGTACATTTTTACTTGTTTTTTAATGATTTTACTCCTCGTCTGATAAATCGTCAAATATTTCGATTGGAACACTTGTTGACGTTTTTAAATTATTATAGAAAAAGTGATGGATTGGTGGTATAAATTGAAGCAGTTCAATTAAGTCTTTTCTTTTTTTATCGTCTTTTTTAGGTTGTTCAAGCTGGTTCAGTTTTTTAATATTAACGGATTGTCTCTTTTTTACATTTACCTCTTCGAGTAACACATCAATGTCATTAGAATATTTATAAAAATTGAAAATAATAACTTACTTTTTTGGAAAACCACTAAATTTTTAGCCGTTCAACCTTGGAATTTGAAATGGAGAGTTTCCTATTTGTGATAGGTATTTTTTTTTCGATAAATTTTGTGCAAAAAAAAATCATATGAAGTCATTTTCACAATTTCAAATGGGTTTCTCTTTCTGGCCGAGGAAATGACGTTAACATCATCTGGGACAAAGATGTCTTTATATTTTTTTTTATTCTTTTCTATTATACCAAAATCTTGGTCATATGGCAAATAGGAATGGCCACTAACTAAAAATTTATGGTCGATTTCTTCAACCATAAAAACGGGATGGGGTACCAAAAATTGGCACAATAGTTTATATTTATATTTTGGCTCCCACATTGGTCAGAATACATAATAATTTTTTTCTAAGAGAAGTATGAAGGTTACGCCACTATTGCACTCAAACTATGATCAAATTATAAAATGCAATAACACCTTTTTGAGTGCCATCTAGTTTTGAGTGTATATAGCTGCATAAAACAATTTTTGTATTAAAATATATATATTAAGGGACCCATTTTTATGAAAAACCCCTTTTTAGAAAAAAAGTGGGTTACGCCACTATTGCACTATGCACTGATAGCCTCATTTTATAGTTGTGAATTTGGCAAAATTGGAACGGGACACAAGGAAAACGAGACTATGTTATTTTTAGTCAAAGGGTTTCGATGAAGTTTGAAAGAATTAGGTAATTTAATTTGTTTCACATTAATGTACTTGGGTTAATAAGAACTGCTTGGAAATACATATGTGTAAATAAGTCAACAATATACTTCCAGTTTCCAATTTTTAGCAGTTTTATGACACACAATTCAAACTATACTTTTAAAAAGTTTAATAAAAATTGATCAATCACTGTAGAGAATATTTTTCTTATTGAAATTTCGTTTGAAACTACGTATCTACTTCCAGTTTCGTTTTAAAACCTTAGTTAACCTATCCCACTGTTAACATGTTGACAAAGATTTAAATCTTATGGGCCTTCAGATCTATGTGCTGGTGATGCTGATAATCATGCCTTTAAAAATGGGAGTAAATCTGGCCTATTAAAGTGTAAAGTTATTCGCGCCCCCGGCCTGCTTTATAAATGATTTTTAACATTTTTTTGGCAGACATTAACAACACCATGTACACTACATGGGAACATTGGTACTTGGTAGTGGTGACTGTAACATCAATGGCAAAGAAGCACGTTCGGTGTGTAAGAAGACTTTTAATGTTCTGCATGGGCAGACAGCCATTGCCATGACCCCAGTATATAAGCAAGATAAGCAGATGCACAGGGCGCTTAGTCCGGACGGGCGCCTGGTGAACACTGAAAAATGCGTGAAGACTCATTGAAGTTAAGACCAATATTTTTTAAGGATCTAGATAGCATGGCTTATCTCAACATCTTTAAGAGTTTAAAATTTATTTTAGTCACATAAACATTTACTACCATTGAGATCTAAAAATCTACACATTTGGTAAGTATTGGAAGTATCTAGGTATCTTAAAAATACCACATAGCCTACAACTACCATCCTTCAAGCACCACAAAAAATGTAGAGTTTTGCTAAAATTAAAATCTATGCAAAAGCGTGCAGTTTCGATTTCTGTGCGAGCAATCGATATTTTGTAATGAATAGATCTGACATATGTATATCTTAATACACTCATCCCTCAATTTAATTGAAAAAAAAAAATTTACATGTGCAGGTTTTTAATATTGCACGTATGGAAAGTTGGGGGCTTATTATCTGTCTAACAAGAAAATTCGAAGCTATTAGCGATCCAAATAAAATAAGAGAAGCAGGATCTAGTGACTTAAAACTCTCAACCAATCTCGTGTGCATGTTACCAGGAATGGGGGGGACCTAAAATTTTCTGCCGATTCCGAAGAACTAATGAGTATCACTTTTCATGACAAGAGATGCTCTTAGAGGATTTGTCAATTGGTACGTTGGTTGTATTATATTTTAACATAATAATAAATAAAAGTTAATAATAAATTATACTAAATTCATTATTTAAAATTATTTTAATTTCTATTACATCTTATTAATTCATTAAATAAATAAGTACGTATTGTAAAGCTATTTATTTAATATTGCCGAATACTATAGAGGATAACCTGCAAGTCTTATTTATAAATAAAGCTCAATCAAAACCGTATGTTGGCGCAAAAACTGGAAACGTGCACTGGGCGCCATTTGGTAATAAACCTGCCTTGCAGACAAGCTGTATTCACTTACTGTGTATAATTTTAAAGCAGCTGGACAAGGACATTAAATGTTTATGATGAGAGGATGTCAGCGAATACTGACTTTAGCATATTACAACATGTCCAGATCCATATATAGGGTGGGTGAATATGTCTATATATAAGTAGTAAGTGTATTTATAATTTTTTTCCATTTAAAAAATTAAATTAAGGGAGGTCCTGTTAAGGACATGGATTCGTCCTTGTTGTTACCACAACATAATGGATATTGTGCGTTTTTAATGAGTTTAACAAGTTAATTGTATTGAAAAAATTCTCCTCATTTTCCATGCTCCTGCTGATAAGCTTAAATAAAAGAAGAAAGGATATTGAGCTGTTGGTTGGAAGGTTGTGGTGTGCAAACATAATTATTGTATACGTAAATTGATTGTATAATTTTAAAGAAAATATGTTATTCATTGAGTAATTCGAGATAATATTTAATTTAAGATTTTAATGACAATTTTTTGTTATAGATGGTAAGAAACGATCTCAAAGATCATTTTAAAGGTACTTGAAACTAGTTTATTTTTAGTTTCTATTTAGATTCAAACTAAATTTCATCTAATTGGTCAGAAATTGGTCAAAACGGTTCAAGGTTTAAAATTGTTCAACGTCATATTTCATTCTTGGTACCTTATTTGTTGCATATTTTATTATTTAACCTCCCAAAGATCAGTAGAACGTATAAGAAGTTATATATTTTCACTTCTTTTGGGTCATTAAGAAATAAAAGTATGCCAGCATTTAAAAGGTCATAAAAGGTCAACTGGTTTCACTAATTGGTAATAAACCATACATTTTTTTAAACAAATTATTAAATTTTTCTTTCTTATCGCAGTACGTAAATGTTACTAAGCCATGAAGCCTAAGGGGCCTTAATTAATTTGGGTGTCGAAATATAGAGTATTTATTAGAATACCAATAAAATACTTTGTTAATGGAAAAGTGTGCAAAACCATTCAAAAAACAATTTCTTTGATTTGTTTCATTAAAAAAACAAGTTTTAGAATGCAATAATATTTGTACTTATTAGAATGCAATATATGTACGAGTAGAATCAGTAATTTAGATTTGAGCGATGGCCTATGTTATATCCACCCTAAGGGCATCGGTCGATGGTGGATTATTTGCATGGACCTACGACTTCAGGAAAACCCACAAGAAAAGATCTAGCGGGTTCAAATCACAGAGATAACCTTACCCTCAAATCATTCATGCCAGTTTATCAATCATGGCATTAGCAGTGTGGCACGCAGCGCCCTCCTGCTGGAACCACATGTCATCCAGGTCCATATAGTTAAATTCGTACCATGATAAATTGGTTATCATCGTCTTGTGGCGCTCGACATTGGCGGTGTTAGTCTCAACAACGCAGCTGGCACAAAATTCACAACAAACGGTTTCCTCTTCACCACGCTCCGCAGCCTATAGTCAATGAACAAGCAGCATTGTCTTTGGGCATGAACTTTGAGCTCCTGAGTCGATTGGATCCTTCGACGTACGAATTTTGGCTCATTGATTAATGAATACTCATTTTGATGATACAGCTTTATTATTTGGACGTGCTGCTCAATCGTGTAACTTGCCATGCTGACATCAGTAACTGAATAATAAACAATAGATTTAACTTGTCCCAAAACATCATAGTCACAAAAGTCTGCTAATATCTACCCCCGCCAATTGAAAAAAACTTCGAATTCATAAACAGAATTTAACTCTTGATTTTAATCAAAATTGATATTCAATTTTAGGAAAGTCGAAAAAACTACGACCCGCATTTCTCTTCTTCTATACTTCGTCTGTGTGGTCTGCTACAGCATAAAAACCTAGCTCTATTTTTTTAAGCTTGGATAAGATTTTCTAATTCTCCTTCCGACACTTTTTTTTCTATTTTAAGACCAAAAAAACGGTATCTGAAGAAAACAGATTTTTAAAAAGAATAACAAAAATGTATTTTTTTTTTTAATTTCAATTTTCTCGAAAACGGTACACCTGATTTTGATAATTTTCCTAACGCTAAAGCTTCTTAAATGATTAAATTGTATTGTGCATCATCGAAATTTCGGAAAAAATTGTTTCGATTTTCAATAAAATATTTTTTGAAAACCACATTCTTGATTTTTACTTGCGATATAGGTAAGAGATTTTAAGCATTTAAGATATACAAAATTATGTTTAAAACATAACACTCACGACCTAAAAATTATTATTTGAATGATTTCATGTTTTACTTTAATGATATTTTATTTTAATATTATTTAAGACTTACATAAGTCAGAAAATATATGGGCGAAAAATCGAGAAGGGCAAAGTATTCCCCATTCTAGTGGGCTGGTTCCAGCCCAATAAATGGAAAACAAATGAATTGTCGTTGGGTTGAACACCCATTTACTTCATCCAAATCACAAATTACCGAGACAATGTTGCAAATGCTTGAAGCCTGAATCACATACGGCCATACACATACATACTTTAAATATAACCCAGAACCTATAGCAAATATTATAGAAAGTTCAATATTTCACATTTTAATTATAGTAAGCTATATTAATGAAAGAAAAAATGTTGTACTGTACATAAAATTAATATTTACCAACAGGGTTCAGTAGAATTGACTTTCAAAAATATTTTTATTCAGAGGAAAATAAAAAATCAATCATGTAAGCTTACATAATATTGCAACTTTTTCCAGAACGTTTGTAAAAAATAATTCCCTTTTCAGGCTTAAATTTACCAGCAAGGTTTGTTTGTCCTCTATTTTACGAAATGAAATAAAAATTATTCAAAAAAGAAGCATCAGAATGAAAATAACTCCTTATATTCATCGATATGAAACAATAGATGACAAAAGCCAACGCAGAAAGTTACCGACTTCACCTGACTTTGCAGTTTATCAGCCACAATTGACGACGATTCTTTCAATATCTCATAGATTTAGTGGACTTGCATTAGTGAGTTACACCACTTTATTTGGATTTAACGCAATATTTGGAAAACATGAGTTTTCTGATTTCATTACAATGGTTGAAGGCCTCCAGCTAACTGAACCAGCTTTAATAGGATTTAAGTATTTCTTGGTATATCCATTTGCTTTTCATGCATGCCTCGGAATTCGACATCTTTTATGGGATTGTGGAAAATTTTTAACTATTGAAGGTGTATATGCAACTGGTTATACTGCTGTTTGTTCGTCTCTTATATTATCAGCAATCCTCGCTATGTTGTGAATAAAATACTAAAATAAAATATTTGTGTCCATAAAGTGATGATTATTAGTACCATTATTTTTAGAAAAAATCTAAAAATGCTTTCGCAAAATTTCATATGATTTAGTAATATATTAAAGCCATTTTAGTTTTTAGTCACTAAAGTTAAAAAGAAGATGTTGCTAATTTTAATGATCTTAGCATCTTACTATCTCTTAACATTTTCAAAGTTAAAATCACAAAATGGTTACTTGACCTTTTAGTAAATTGCTGAATCCATTTGACATCTGTCATTTTACTCGAAAAAATTTCTTCGCAATTTCATTTGAAAGAGTGTTGTGTTGTTTCTTTTTTATGATTCGTGAGCTTATTGTTTTTCAAAGTAAATTAAAAATATAAAATGTTTTCGGAAGACGAAGATTTCGATATGTTTGAAGACTCAGGTTTGTGCAGAAAAGTGCGATGTTTTATGCCCCAGAGCAAATCCTTTCGAATAACTGGAAGATTGAGAATTTTAGCCCAGGTATAGGTTTGACAAGAAAAGAGTTCGGTTTATGGTTGAAAGCTTAAACATCCGAGACCGAATTACAAACAATGGGCTTCCAATTTCACCAGAATTACAAGTATGAGCTAGTTACATTAAACTTTTTTGGAAGAAGTATTCATGAGGCCTACGTTTGTAAGTTAACTTTCTAATGGAACACAATGGATATATGTACCTATGTGCAATAATTAATCTTATCGGAGCATTACATGGAATGATCCATTTCACAGTGGGGAAAATGATAAAAAAAAACATTTCGAAACAAATTATTTCCGTCATCACCTGGGGAGCTAAACGAGTTAAAATCGGGATTTTATAGCATCGCCAGGTTCTAGCTAAGCCCTTAACAATAGGATGTTTTAAATTTTGCCTCACTATCTTTCAAGTTTAAAATACATCGGCTGAGCTGTTTAGGTTTTAGTCAAACAGAATGGGTGTGATAAATACTCCTAAAGTATCACTTTCTATGAAAATGTTCTTTTATCCAAGCTTCTCGAATTCTGCTGTAAATTATAGGTCCTCTCCATACTAACGCCACGTGTATAGGAATGACTGAGAGTTGTAACTTGTAAGTCACTTGGCCCTGGTTGTCATGAGATCTCGCATCATAAGACTTATTTTTTTAATTAGTATTATTGCAAATAGTTTAAAACATTCCTGGAGTTCCACAGGGAAGCCATTCACGTCCACTTTTATATAACTCATAAATTACCTTATGCCTTAATAGTTAAAAATACCAGAAATGTTTTATTTAATACTTTTGATTTTAACATGTATTTAATTAATCTTTAATTTTAAACGCTTCAAATTTATCTGTATATTGCAGACTGTCCCTATGCAATATATTCGATGAGAAATATGGGAAAATGTAAAAATAATTAAAATTTTGCAAGAAACGATAGATGGCCTTATTAATTCCAAAAAATCCGTTTAATTGTTATTATTAGGTTTCATGTCAAATAAATCTAATCGTGATATGCAACAAGAAGAAGGACATCAGTAAAAGGGAATCGTATCAAGTTTCTGACATTTGCTTACCTGATTACTCATAGACAGCTGCAGTAGCAATGAAATTACATCATTGACAAATTTTAAAAAGGTTTTGCGCCTTTGATATGCAGAAATCTTTAAATCATCCTTTCAATAATCAAATTAAAATAATATTTTGAGATTTTAAAACTTAAATAAAATCTCTGAAACTATTTTAGCGATTTCAATAAAATTTTGTCTATGTTTATATGTTTTAATATTTTAATGTATTCTGTGCCCTGGAGTTCAATTCCCAATCTTCTTTATTTTTGTTTTGTTTATGGTCATGGAAATTTATAAATTCGTAGAAAAATACAATCTTTTTTAAGAAGGTTCTAGAAACCGGTGTGAACAAGAGCCTTAACCAACATGCTTATTTTATCCGAATCCTGCCGAACTAGCTCTTTCTTAGCTCTTAGGCCTACTTTTACTTGCTGAGTCGCGTTCTTCCTCTGTTACCTTGCCGTTTTCTGGGGTGCGCAAACACTTTACAAAATTTCATGCACTTTGCATTTTATTGCTTCCCAAACACACAAATTTAGGTTAGGTTAATAGGCTGACAATTGATCTTGATGCGTCACACTTAGATCAATTTAGATCTGTTGTGACTTCCTAGGAATTATGATTCTTATTTCCTGAAACATATGATAAATCCTACGTCAAGGGCGTTGATGAGTTTCAAACAAGCTTTAGCCTGAAATGTCGTATGGTACTTCTAAGTCGTTGAAGAAATGTCTATCGTCACATAATCAACTGGTTGAGGAGAGGTAGTCGCCTTTGAAGAGCGTAATCCTTTCCTGTACCCCCTTGATAGGTAAGTTTGATAGGTCAGTGGTTGGGGATTGTGTCTATTTGTTTGATCAGGATTGCTGAATTAATCGAAGAAGCTATCCCTTTACCATGACGCTCGTATCCATCGTAGGAGTAACAATCACTGGTGTATAGGCAAGGTGCCCATTCTCCGTGTGTTGCTGTTCCTAGATTAAACTCGTCCGTTGTTCAGTCGTTTTTGTTTGTTCTATCATTGTCGTGCTAGACACTTTTTTATTTCTTTTTACTGTGGTTGGAGGCGATTTCCAATCTCGTGCTCAGCTGGTTGATAGAGCTTAGGAATTTTCAAGCCATTTGGTTGCGTTAATAAATTTCAACTGGTTTTTGCTTGGAATGTAAGAAAGTTCCTCCAAGTCGTTGAAGAAGTGTCACCCTAGGAGTCTGTTTCTCAGATGATAAAGTTTAGGGCAGTGATATAGGTAGTAAGGAGTATCCTCATGTAGATATCTCCTAGTCACCACATCCTCTGCATAAGTCGTCCATACTGAGTTGGGTGGTAACCCAGTTATTTGTATCCGGTGGTGATGCTCACGAAAAGAGATAGCGGTCTAGCGTCTCAAACTAGCTTGGTGGACCACATCACATACTTGTGTGATGAAAGTGAAAGCCTTTAAATGAAATACACAAACACTAAGGTAATTTCTTCGTCCAAATCTACCGTTTGCCAACTGAATTATTTCAATCCCTGTTGGTCCAAGAAGTGAGTAGGTCGAAAATACTCAGCTTCCAATTTGGAATATTAGTTTTCATGGATCCAAAATTATATAGTTATTACCTAACATCAAAATGGACGAGATTTTGCAAAGTTTTCGAAAATCACTCTGGCTAAAACATAAAGAAACTGATGTTTGGAAACTTTGTGTTCTCTAACTTCAAAGATAATAAATTCGGGCCTTTGACAACAAATTTTCATAATTTCTAGGAAAATATATCTTTCTGCGCTCCGACAAATAGAAACTAAATTAAAAAGTCTTTGTGGGATGGTAAGAGGATAATTGGTTGCCTGATTTTTCAGCTTTACTTCGGAGTCACATAAAATTACATCTCCAATATTTAAATTTCTTGTTCTCAAAGACATACATACCTGCTTACCTCTTGGATTCTTTTCAGGTTAAAATAAAACACAATTCAAATCCGTGCTAAAATGTTTTTCCATTATTCCATTTTTAATTTATTTTTAAAATTACATACGAAATGTTAATTTGTTTATACAATCTTACTTGTCTACAATTACTTTCTGTTTTAAATATGTTACATTAAAAACCCTTTCATAAAATGTATTTGTTTATCATTTTCCACTTACAATTTGAATACCATTTGAAATTTATGTATATAACTATTTAAATCACGTCCTTTTCTATTTATGCAATAAGATTCACATTTAGAAGTTTTTATTTTGGTTTAAAATCTTGAATTTTTTATACAACTTTTAATAATTTTTTTTTTGTTGACTGGGAGATCTTTTTTTCTCAGGAGAAAGTAAATAGAAAAGGTTCTTCGGCTAAGTTGTTATAACCTAAGTCAAGGAGTATAATGACATTAACCTCTATTTCGAGTTCTTAAATCTTGAGCTGAATCAATCAATCTCAAACAATCAGCTACAAATTATGGTTTAACTAGTTCGAAGAAGTTCTGAAAGACTGTCTATCTACATTAACTCCCCCAAACCGAGTTTTCTCCCAAACATAAATTAAAAGGAATTTTCTGTATATTGTAAACTTTAAGGATTAAATTTAATTTAGATCTTTACACGCTTTTTTCTGGTTTGGATTCAACAATTTATACATTCATTTTGTGATTTATTTGTTTTTTTTTTTTTTCTCGCGGAATAATATTGTTGTAGCTTAAATATCTAATTATTTTTGTTTTTAATTTTAATTTTCCGTTTAAATTTATCCATTTAATTTTATATAATTACATCTATTTATGTCCTTTTTTGCTGTCCACTCGAATTTGATATGGATATCCTGTGTTTTATTTTATTTATTTTTAAGTAACAATAATTTTTGGTGTGTGTTTGTTTTTTTTTTTTGTAATTTATTAATTATTTACTGTCAGATATGTTTTTGTTGTGCCCTTTAATTAAAAAAGGTGATATACATCAGAGGGAGTCCTTGATTGGGAGTTCCCTTTCTACAGATATGCTTTGTTTTAATTTTTTTTATTGTGAAAGCGAATTCTCATTGCGTGTGCGGATATATAAATGAAGCGACGAAAAAAAATAAGTAATTAACTTCCAGGAATTCAATCTGAACATTTTTCAACCCTTGCCCGCTTGCTGTTCGACCACAATGTAATGGATAGAAAAAAAAATTCCTTAAAAAGTAACCAATTGTGTGAATATTTGAAAATTGCCATTTTTGCCTTTCATTAACGTCAAACACTCAAATAAGCTCATCCGGCGGCCATTTGCAAAGGCACAAAAGGGACATTTTCCATTTAGCTATCTCAAAAATATACCCGTACTCAACTCATACAATAAACTATAAAGAGTGTAACGGAGATTGTGTATAAATGTGAAATGAAAACATAAAACACACATCGAAATGGTCAATAATGACCACTAACACCCTGACCGCATAACCAAAGCTGCCACTGTTGGTCGGTTGCCGCACTACTCAATCCACTTCCAGTTCCGGTTCAAGTTTCTGTTGTTTGGAAAGAAGAGTTTTTGGGGGGAGGCACGGACCGGATGGTCCCTGGTGGGGTAGGAGTGTAGGAGGTTTAATTCTCATTTTGTGATGATCCTTAACCGAAATATCCTGGTTTCACTTTTATGCATATATCTACTTGTTTTGTTATTCCATTGTTTTGTATCTGTGTATACGACTATGTCATCCCTGTATGTCGATTTTGTTGTTGAATGTTGAATGGTAGCCCCTTGCGCTCCAAGCCACAACTATATATGTATCTATTGAGGCATCCTGGTTCTGGATTCTGGTACTAATGGCCTCCTAGTAGAGTCCTCTGCAACTCTTGAACTCCTTCTCATCTCTTCTAAATGTCGATAGGGCGTTTTTTGGGGGCATAATGTAAATTGGAACCTTGAATGTGGTCGGTCCTCTATACCCGATGACGACTATTGTGATGCTATGTTCGGGTGTGAGTCCTTCGACGATTTGTGGTCGGATCGTGGTGTGAATAGCTTGTTGTGCGATTATTATTGCTTTGGTTGCAGTATTCCGGCTGGAAGTATAGAGAAAAGGATACAATTGAGAGTATTATAGATGTTTAGAAGGAATATAATCGATATAAACATAGTTAACACAACCTAACAAACTCGTTCTGCATATGTAAGTATCTGTACAGTACATGTTATGGCCAAAAAGGGGCTGATAAATATTTATGAGAAATTATTTCTTTTTTTGAATTTTTAAAGAAATTTTGTTTATATCGAAAAGTGTTTTGTTTGTTTAGAGATTTTGTGGTTTTGGGATTTTTTTGCATATTTGCATAAAAGGCGAAAGCTGAGGTTGCATGTTATTTCCTATAGTTTTTCTAATGGAATCAACTATCTAAGGATACCTTGTGACCCGTTTTTATGCTACGCTGGGCCTTTAAGGAAAAAATTATTTTTTTTTTGCAATTTTTTCAAAGGTTTCCATCATATGTTACTCTATTCAAACGAAAACTAATATCGAACCAAAATTCACAACTGAGTCGCGTGAATTGGTTTTTGTGAGAGTATTACCACAGCTACTTTAGTTCCATAGTTGATCAACCTTGTGTGAACTATATACTTGATGTTAAAATAGATATACACACTTAAATGTATCACAAACATTAGTTATCAACCATCAGCAGTTCGATCAACATATTGGTGATAAAGAAGAAGAGGGGATACAACTTCAACTTAATTATCAAAATGGATGTTTTCTTGTTGCTAACGGCTTACATAGTCATCGTTCCTAGTCTGCTTCTAATGTACGGTCGGTAAATTTAATTTGACCTCTTCAATCAACAATCAGCGAACACGTGAAGATCTGTCGGAAACATCACCAATGTCAGTAAGATTGTCCAAAAGAAACTGTCGGATTCAATTCTGCGCTTCGCCAGACGAACTTCCCACTTCCAAGACATCAACTTGGCGAATTTTGTGACGAGATTTGAGCATACACCTGTTTGGCGATGCCGGTATGTTCGCTGACTGAGTGCTGAATTAGTTGAAAGCAGACTCTGACTTTATCAAAGAAATCATCTTCAACAACAAGACCCATTTTTAGGTGAACAAGTACGTCAACAAGTAAAATCGACGAACTTGGAACGATGCCCTTGTCGAGGTGTCCTCATTACTATTCAAAATACACTAGCCTCATCACTCATTGCAATCTCTTCTTCCTCGAATCTTGACTATGTTTCCGTTAAGATAACACTACCTCGCAAGTCACTTTATGTTATATGTTGCTATATTCTTCCGTTACAACCCATCGAATCTTATAAACTCGCCATTGATACGGTTGACCATATAATAGATGTGTGTGACCCCAACAATGATATCCTTCTTTTTAGTGACTTTAACCTTCCTCATCTAAAATGGACTCCATCCGAAGATCAGTCTTATTACATAGCTTCCAATCCCACCTCTGCCAAGGAATGTTTATTTATAGATCACCTAGCAGATTAAAGTCTATGCCAAGTTAGTGGTATCCCTAACTATATGGACAGGCAACTAGATCTTATTTTTACAACCGATCCCATTAACTATGCAGTCTCACCCTCTCCCCTTTCCCTATCTACCATCGAAAATTCTCATCCTCCCCACTTTCTCTCACTCTATCATGATAACCTATTTGATAACCTTACTGTGAAAGATGCCGCAGAAATATTTTACACAGAAATATTCAATTCTATTTCACTCCATGTACCCTTTTGTCGCCATAAATCATCGTTCGCTTCACCACCTTGGTATAACCGCAAGCTTCGCTCTTTGCGTAATAAGAGAAACAAGTTGTGGGCAATTTTCCTTCGCACTAACTCTCGCACCGACTATTCTAACTACCTTCGTTCCTATCTTCACTTTACCGAGCTATACAACTCCCTTTACCGGCGCTACTTAATAGAAACACCAATCAACCTTATAAATAATCCTAAGTCGTTCTTTCAGTTCGTCAATTTCAAAAGAAAATCCGATGGTTACCCTACCTCTTTTTCCTTCAACACCGAAACTTCAAATAATTCGCACAGTATTGCCAACTTTTTTGCCACCTTTTTCAAGCAATCTTACACTGACGACGCCTTTGTACCCGATTCTGGTTATTTCGATTATTTGTCAAATTTCTCTCTAGGCCCATCTTTTCCACTTACCGTTGACCCATGTCTAATCGAAAATAAGCTAAATCAACTTAATGACGAATTTCTTCCTGGTCCTGATGGCCTCCCTGCAATATTCCTAAGAAAATGCTCTTCAGCCCTCTCTTTACCCCTCTCTAAAATTTTCAGCTTATCGCTATCTCAAGGAGATTTTCCTCAGGTATGGAAAACTCCAATACACAAAAAGGGTCCTAAGAGTGATGTTAAAAACTATTGTCCCATTGCCAAACTTTCACATATCCCTAAAATATTTGAAAGTATCTTGTACGAAATTTTAAGTTTCCGCTGTAAGTCTCTGATCTCTCCAAGACAACACGGCTTTCTTAAATGTAGGTCTACAACCACTAACCTTGTCGAATTTGTATCGTATTCCCTATCTGCCTTAGAGAACCAAAAGGAAGTTGACGCTATATTTACTCACTCTAGCAAAGCTTTTGACAAAATTTCGCATAAACTAATACTTTTCAAATTATCCGCCCTTGGCTTTGAACCTAATTTCTTGAAATGTATTTCTTCTTATCTAGAAAACCGTTATTACTGTGCTCGTTTCAGATTTGACCTCTCTAGTCTTTTCTTAGCTACCTCCGGAGTCCCACAAGGCAGCCACTTAGGTCCTCTCCTTTTCATTCTTACCATTAACGATATTGAAAACGTCATCAAACATTCCCATATCTCACTCTACGCTGACGATATTAAGATCTTCAAAACAATTTCTTCAAAACATGACTCTTCCCTTATCCAACAAGATCTCGACAGTTTCTCAGTCTGGTGCCTTAAAAACTACTTAGAGCTAAATATTGCCAAATGCCAATCAATCACTTTTTCACGTAAACACATAAAATCTCCTCCACGTCTCTACCTTCTACATAACCAACCCATTTCAACTGTTGAATCGATCCGCGACCTAGGAATATTATGCGACCGAGAGCTCAACTTCTTGGCACACATCGATAATATAATTTAAAAAGCCAACTCATCACTTGGTTTTGTTAAACGGTGGTCCAAAGAATTTTCCGACCCCTACGTCACCCCTTACATAACGTTTGTTCGTCCTCTACTTGAGTACGCCAGTCAAGTTTGGTCCCCATATCAACAAATCCACATCTCTAGAATCGAGAGCATTCAACGTCGCTTCTTAAGATTTGCCCTTCGCGGTCTGTCTTGGAATAATCCCTTGATCCTGCCCCCCTACCAAAACCGCCTTCAACTAATTAACCTAGATACACTGCAAGAACGGAGAGATATATCAGAGATTCTCTTCATTCATCGGCTTCTCTCAGGCTCCGTTGACTCTCAAACTCTTTACAACTCTATCTTTTTCAGCACAAACCCTCGTAACCTTAGAAATCCTCGCCTCTTCTATCTCCCTACCCACCATACCTTCTATGGCTCCAACGAACCTATTACGCGTATGCTGCGGAGGGTTAATTCGAATGAAAACGATTTCGACTTTAGCGGTAGCTTAAGTCGTACGTCTAGGTCTGTACCAATATACTGGAAGTGACAGGTGCCCTAAAAGTGAACATAATCCGTGCCATTGATCAAATTATGAAAATTATGACATTTTATAAAATTATAACAAAATGGAAGAAGCAACTTGCTCATTCTGTGTTTTGCACATTTCAAGAACATTGGAATTTCAGAGCGCTCTATATCACGATTCGTGTGAATGTACCTGCATAAAGAGTGGGCCAAATACAAGTTTCTTTTTTTAAAATGCAATAAAATGAACAGAATTAAATTTTTTGCATATATTACAGCTTTATTAGTAAGAGCGAATATTCCCATTAATTATGGAACACAACGTCGTTTAAGCGATAACAAAGCAAATGGTCGTGCGCCTTCAATTGCTGAAGAATTCTACTCAGGCTAGTGCGTGAGATGTTGAGCTGTTGAGATCGATGATGTTGATGTTCGTCTCACTCTCGGCTACAGCAGCCTAATTCTCGTCTGTGCGTACGATGACGGGGACCATGAGCGTTGTCCACTAGTATACCAGTCTCATGAAATGTTTGGCCAAAACTTTTTTTCAAAAAAGGCACTGTTTGGGCTACACAGCACCTTGGAAATAAGTAGGGCTAGGGTTTCCATGCAAATGCATTTTTTTTTTAGAAACTTTAGAAACACAGAAATAAAATGCAATCAATTTGCTTTAAAATGGCATTTAATCGTTAGTGCATATTTTTGCATATTTTACTATAAATGCAATACATATTTTACTTTTAATTGCATATTTTCAATAATAAATGCATATTTGTGCATATTTTCGAAAAACAAAATAATCCTAAAGTAAAAAATGCACATACTTGGTAATGGCCGCTCGAGGAATTAAAAATTTTATATCCAAAAATGATCATGTAACGTTCTTAGCACATGCAGTAGATAGAGTGGCAGAACAGATAAGAAGTAATTTAAAAAATGTAGATTTAAACGGAAACAAAAATATTTTTAAAAGCAACATGTTGAGCATTTCAAAGCAAAGTATCCCTCGACCCCTCTTCCTCCCCAGCCAATTGTTACCAGGTGGGAAACTTGGTTGGAAGTTGTTGCTTACTACGCCAAAAACTATGAACATTTTGAAGATGTTGTGAATTATCTTGATAACTCGGATGCTGTTGCCATTAAAAATATAAAAGAAGCATTGAATCAGCCGTTGGTAAGAAGTCAAATCATATTCATCAGTTCCAACTACAGTTTCCTGCGCGATACAATTGTATAGATTGAAGGAAAAAATTCGTTAAAAAAAAACATCTATTTAATTGAAATAGTTTTTTCAAAAATTAGTGCAGTTGGAGGACCTTTTGGTGCAGCAATTAAAAAAAAACTGGATAAAAAAATATTTACAAGGAGTTTACACTGAGTTGTGTCGATGAGAATTGCATTGAGCCCTTAATACCTCACGAAATATGTTCTTTAAAGAATGCTCTATTAATTTCAGTTGACGTTGAGCGATCATTCTCTATGTATATACAATTTCAGAGACCGAATCGTCAAAGTTTTACGTTTGAAAATTTGAGAGAAAGCTTTATGATTTATGCGAATAAAGCATACGAAAATTTTGAAGATTTGATGTAATGCAATAATGGATGTAATTCAAATTCTGTGCTATTTTTAATACATATATATTTTTACCTGCGACTTATAGTTACTATAAGGCAAGTTATGCATTCGTAAAAAAAATCGAACTCGAGATTTTGATCAAAGTTGACATTACGATGATACCGAAGATTAAAAAAGTGGGTCTCGCAATTCTGTCTGTCTGTCTGTCTGTCGCATCGACTACAGCCTAAACGGTTCGGCCGATTTTCTTTAAACTTGGTAGAAATGGGTTTTGATTTTTACCCCCACACGTTTTTTTCTTTTTTTTTTCAAAGACCAAAAATAACGGTACCTGCCATACGAATTTTTTTCGAAATTTTATAAATATTTTCTTTTCTCAAAAACTGCTAGACAGATTTAAAAAATAAAAACACAAAAAAATTTCATTTAGTTAAAGCTAGATAATACTTGAAAAAAATTTTCCGAAAAATGGTTATTGAGGGTACCCCCCATTGAACCATTTTTTTTGTTTTTGATTTTTTCAAAAACGGTACCACCGATTTTGATCAATTTTTTTTTGCGAAGGCTCTTCAAAAATTTAAATAGAATTGTGTATTCAAATTTTCAAAAAAATTTTGTTTGGATTTTTAAAAAAATCTTCAAATTTTTTTTTTCAAAACTCAATATTTCGAAAATCCCATTCTAGATTTTTTTTAAACTTGATAAATAAAAGTTTCTTAATACAATCTAGAAGATGTGAGAAAAAAAATTTCATTTTACCTTAAGATAAAGGTACCCACCATACAAATGTTAAAAAATTTGAAAAAATGGTTTTCAAAAATCGTATTTTTCTCGAAAACGGCGCCTAGAATTTTGATAAAATTTTTTTCTTTCAATTAATTTTTACGATCTTTAATTTAATAAAAAAAAATTTTGAAATTAAGATATTACAGCTTGTACCTACCATAGAACCATTTTTTCGAATTTTGAATTTCTCATTATACACATAACGGATCTTAATAAAAAACTGTATAGAGAAGTTTCTAAGAAGTCTAGAACACATTGCATTTCAAAACTTTAAATTAAATATTTTTTGAATTTTTGAAAAAAAAAATCTATTTTTTCTTTTCTTGAAAATTCAATATCTCAGAAATGGCTCAATATTTTTTTTGCAAATTTAATTTTTATTCGAACAATTATAAAAAACTTTAAATTGGCGTACCAAATTTTTTCTTAAAAAGCTTTTAAAAAGTTTGTATATAAAACCCTTTTTTTTAAGAAACCACTACAACGACTTATAATTTTTGTTCTTGCATGAATTCATATTTGGATAGCATTCTGTTTTTGTCTCTTACTACTAAAAGAATTTAAAAATTCATTTTATGCTTATGAACAGATTTTCTCTAATAACATTCGTTTTTAAAATTCCTAGTCTATTACATAGGAGCAAGTTCGGGCGACCCAGTCGTGCATTTTATTTTTTTTTTTTTTTTCTATTTTAATTGAAATGAAGAATTTTATTTTCTGTTTTTATTGATAAAATTTTGTGTTCCTCGATAATAAAAACTGAATTTGTTATATAAACCTAAATACTATGTTTTTCCCATACAGACCGCAAGGGATATGGTTTTAAATGCATATTTTAGGTGCATATTTTACATTTTTAAGAGTATATTTTAAGCGCATATTTTTCCTTTTTTTGTGCATGAAAATCCTAGCTCTAGAAATAATTTTTCAATATTTCCCTACGTTGTTCAAGTGTTAAGTGACTCTTTCGTTCGTTGACTTTCTGTCAAGATTTCGAGCGGAGACAACTGTCAGTGTCAAAATAACCTATGATTTGAAAAGAAACCACTAGATTGTCCACCCGGTATATATCTAATAAAGTCTTTATAAGAAACCACATTTAAAATTTTACATCATACTCGTATTCATTACAAGAATATATTCTTAAGCTGATAGCCTTCTGAGTACATTTCTTTTTATGAACTCATTTAATTATGAAAACCAAAACCCACAATTTAATATTATTCTCCGATTTATACTGACCTAATTCCTTCAAGGGGCTTATACCTGAACTCCCTTTATCCTGTGAACTGACATAACAAGAATTTGCAAGAGCAATATAAACTTATTCTTGATTTTATTAACCAAATAACGTTAAGACATTTTAAGAACTGACATTCCATCCCGTGAGGATGTATCTATTGTCATCCTCAAACCCCACTTTGGGAAATTCATAATTTGAAATTCAAATTTCATTCTCCATTTCATCCATCCATATAAGAGCATTAGAAGATCAAGAATTATTTTCTAGTCCCGAAGCCTTTCACTCACTCTCTTGCATTTGCTCTTCCCCCCAAGTTATTCGAATGCCAAAAACAATAAATCGGTTGCCATGTTGAAATGATTTAAAATTAATATAACAAACATCAGGTTTCGTTGCTGCAATACTCCTTGCCACTTGCCACATCGAAGCTATTATATCCACCAAAGCACAACAATATCCGAAGTCATAGCTGTCGCTCCAACTGGAACTGCCTGACAATGTTGCAGATTCCAGATCCGAGAAAATTGATTATAATTTTCTGTTGGCTGTTGGCTGCTTGTCGCCCATCATGATGTCCGTTTGTTTATTGTGTCGCAGGACGCTTCTGCTTGTCTACACCTCTCCCACCGCCATCCACGAACTGTAAGGACTGCCGGAATCATTAAGAGACCACTCGTTCCGGTGCTGCTTTTTGCTATCATTACACAGATATTTGTTTCAGTTGCAGCTGCATTATGAGGAATTAATGTGAAACTATCTGAATCCATTGCTGGTTGTTTGTGATGGCGGAGGATGGAGATGGTGATGGTGATAGTGACGGTGCTTTCCTGACCACATTTTCATCTTTTAGCTTAGAAATTATCCTGAGTGCACTGCTAATGGTGTATTGCAGCAGTACTTTGTATTTTTGCCAGGCAGTCAGTACTCAGGACTTGGGAGGGAAGGTCGACAAGAAGTGAATAAAATATGAATACATAATATTTCAACTGTTTCATTTGGCTCGCTCGCTGTCTCTCTCTATATATGCATAAGTGCGAATGTTACGATTGCCACGAATCTGTAGCATCATGCACAAGTAATTTTGTGGTCATTCTAGAGAGGAGATTGGGGAGCATTCCCGATGAACAGTAGTTTCTTAGATTGGAAATGGTTTATCCGTGCAGCTCGACTTTGATGGGTTTCTGCGCGCATTAGAGGTGAGATTTATATTTATGTATACTAGTTAGAAGGAGTTCTAATGATGATGAATGGAAATTAATGAGTTGTTTTTGGAACGTTTTAAGGTTGGTATTTCCAGGTAGACATATAGGTAGTGTTGCTTAATTAAAAATACCAAATGAGCAAACTATTGAAATATCGCCGAGCTGGGAAAAATAATGAATTATAAATGGGAAAGTGTAGACAAGTTTTAGTTTTATTGCGCTGTTAAGCTCTAGCTTGAGTTTTCTGTTATGTTGCACTTCACACAGGAGTGCTTTTCTTTTTTTTTTTGCATTGGCTTATGCATATAATATTAAAGTTGTAATGCATAACTTGAGTTGTTTCATCGCCCACACTAGAAAAATTAGGCTTAATATTAAAAAATAACACTCTGTCATCACACACCTCTAGAAATATTCAGAATCTAATCAAACGTCACAAGAAATACTAATGGGATGCTCTTAAATCCAGCTGACAATATACTGCCAACCGAAATTCCAATTTTAATTTGTTGTAATTCAGAGAAGAAAATAAATTAAACAAAATTTGTATATGTATTTTAATAATTTTTCTTTTTTATGTATAAGAAATATTATGGTCACAAGTTAATTGTCAACCCTGAAATATTGCCTTATATTATTGAAATGTCACACGAGAACGTGTAAATGTTGGGTTTGAATTATCGCGTTCAGAATTAACTTTGATAGGCTATCGGATTGGATATGTTTGGTGTGAAAAATCATCTGATACACAGAAAATAATATAGAAATATTTTCCTGTCGGCAAATTTGGAGTAGAAATCAATATGTTTTATTTATTTATTTCATAAATCACTGTAAATATAAATAAAAAAGAAGAATTTAATTAATTTAATCATGATTAAACAAAAAAAAAAAAAACAACTCCATTCAAATATCAAACTCATGTCAGATTTGTACAGAGTGAACCATCTAGTGGTTTCTTTTTGAATCATATGTTATTTTGACACTGACAGCTGTTTCCCGCTCGAAATCTTGACAGAAAGTCAATATCATACCTCCGCGGACTAAATGAGCTGCTTTGGGCATAAACAACGTTGGGAAATATTGGAAACTTAGTGAGTGCTATATATAGCCCAAACAGTGCTTTTTACTTGCGACTTATAGGTACTATAAGGCAAGTTATGCATTCGTAAAAAAAATCGAACTCGAGATTTTGATCAAAGTTGACATTACGATGATAGCGAAGACCAAAAAAGTGGGTCTCGCAATTCTGTCTGTCTGTCTGTCGGTTCGACTACAGCCTAAATGGCTCGGCCGATTTTCTTCAAAATTGGTAGATATGGGTTTTAATTTTTTCCCCCCGGACGTTTTTTTCTGTTTTTTTTAAGACCAAAAATAACAGTAGATACCTGCCATACGATTTTTTTTCGAAATTTTATAAATATTTTTTTTTCTCAAAAACTTTCCCACAGAATTTTTTAAAAAAAATTTGAAAAATTTCATTTGGTTAAAACTAGCAAATGGTTGAAAAAACTTTTACAAAAAATTGTTATTTTTGGTAGCCCCCCTGGGTCCATTTTTTTTGTTTTTTATTTTCTCAAAAAAGGTACAGCCGATTAAAATAATTTTTTTTATGCCAAAGCTCCTCTAAAGTTTAAATATATTATTACATATTTAAATTTTCAATTTTTAATTTTTTGGATTTTTAAAAAAAAAATCAAAATTTTTTTTGGAAACTCAATATTTCGAAAACCCCATGCTCGATTTTTTTCAAACTTGACAAATAAAAGTTTCTTAACATAATCTACTAGATTTGAAAAAAAAATCTGTTTTATCTAAAACTAACTGTACCTTCCATACAAATTTTAAAAAATGGTTTTCAAAAATCGTATTTTTCTCGAAAACGGTTCCGAGAATTTTGCTAAAATTTTTTTCTTTTGATTAATCTTTACGATCTATAATTTAATACAACAAAAATTTAAATCTAGGTATTACTGACTGTACCTACCATAGAACGATTTTTTCGAATTTTTAATTTCTCATTATCGACATAACAGATTTTAATGAAATTTTTTATAAAGAAGCTCCTAAAAAGTTTAAAAAACATTGCATTTAAAAACTTAAGAAAAAATATTTTTTTAATTTTTAGAAAAAAAAAGTAATTTTTTTTTTGAAAAATTCGATATCTCAAGAACGGCTTATAATTTTTTTTTTGGAAATTAGACTTTTATTCGTACAATAATAAAAACTTAAGGTTGGCGTACCAAAATTTTTTCTTAAAAATGTTTTAAAAAATTTGTACATAGAAGCTTATTTTTTTTAAGGAACCACTACAACGACTTATAATTTTTGTTCCTGCATAAATTCATATTTGCATAGCATTCTGTTTTTATCTTTTACTACTAAAAGAATTTAAAAAATTCATTTTATCCTTATGAACAGTTTTCTCTAATAACATTCGTTTTTTAAATTCCTAGTCTATTACATAGGAGCAAGTTCGTGCGACCCAGTCGTGCATTTTATTTTTAAAGAAGTTGTGGCAGCAATGAAGCACCACCGCGCCTGCTGTACGCAAGTTTGTGCAAAAAATTTGTGAGACTGGTATGCTAGTGGACAACAATCATAGTCCCCGTCGTCGTACGCACAGACTAGAATGTGGCTGCTGCAGAAGAGACTGTCAGACTCAATTTACGAACATCAACTCGCCATCGATCTCAACAGCTTAACATTTCACGCACTAGCCTGAGGAGAATTCTGCACGAAGATATCGGATTATTCACTAGCAAGATCCAACTGACTCCAGCCAAGGCAGCCACTTGAACGACGTTGTGTTCCATAATTCTATAATGGGAATGTTTGCTCTTACTAATAAAGCCACAATACATTGAAAAAATGTAATTCTGTTCATATTATTACATTTTTAAAAATATACAAAAGAGCATTTAAGAAATTAAGAATGGCGCAAAATTTTAAATATTTAAAACCTGCTCTTAATCAATTTTCGAATGGGATTCGACTCTAAATATTTACCCCTATTACAGAATTCGGCAATTTGTGCTATTACTGAATCTGACGAAAGAAAGTTGAACGAAAGTCGGTAACAATCCCTGCACCACCGACATTCTGTTCAACTTATCTGGTAAATATTACTAAATCCGCAATCCATTCGCACTCCATACAATTTTTATCATTTTACATTCGTGCCAATTTCGAGACGAATCTGAAGTGAAATTTTAATTAAACGAAAAATAAAAACAAAAATAAACAATGAAAAGCACAAAAATGTAAGTCAAAAGCTTATCAAACACTTAGTTTTTTTTTGAAAACGGACAACCAATCTGAAACAATTTAGAGAAATGGTGGAAATGATGAAGACACAACCGGGCATAGCCAGAAATCTAAAAAAAAAAAGAATGCACACTGGTTGGTATTGAACTGTCCTCCATCTAAGTAGTACCCACGCACAACGATGCTTGATTTCACTGATCTATAGCGATGCTATTATCAAAGCCTAGGCCGTTGACTAAATGTCTGTAACTGACAGCGTCGTCGATAGGAAAGTTCATAAATGATAAGGTAATTTTAGGAATCGACAATGTAGTTCATCCGGCGAATTTCATAATTCAGTTTTACAGTGAATACGAAAGGTCAACAGATCGAGTTAACTCACCGGGCGTAAAATTCTGCGAATTCTGTAATCGACATGATTATGTTTAAAACGAGAACCGACTTTTTGTTAATTTTAATCGCCATAAACTTTACTTTAACGTTAAAGAGCTCATCTAACTTTAACAGTAGCAAATAGCTACTTTATCTTCCAAAAGTATATTTTATCCATATTGCCAATGGTCTTTTCATTCAAGGCAAATTAAAGTATTTTTACTGATGTTTTATTTGATTCTTTAAAAAATGTGCTTTGTAAATAGATTGAATATTAGAAATGCGGAACAATCGTACAAAAGTGCTTTACGATCTTAAATTTTGCAATATTGTGGCAGACGATGGAGAAACAAGTCTGTACCTACAAATCTTCATACATACATAATGTACCTATGCATGTACGTGTATGCCAAGTAAACTTGCACATTGGAAAAACAAAATAAAGTTTTATTTTGTGAATTAGCAATCTTTACTTAATTTCCACCTAAAATAATGTACGAGTAAATAAGGATAAACAATCAAAATCTGTATCTTTTCTCGGCGATCAATTATTTGGTTTGAATTTGTTTCTGTTCTTTTTAATTTATTTTTTTTTTTTTGAAGTTTTGTTTGAGTTCTTTATCTGTCAAATTTAGGGTTGTTCAACGTAAATTCGCTTAGGTTCCGTTGTAAAATCCACATTAGTTAGAAGAGTTGTCTAACATGTTTAATATTATGGCAAAGTTAGACAAAGTCTCCAAACTAAACGACTATGTTAAGTAGAGCCAGTTTTATTCCTTAAACGGACAACGTTTAAAATTTTGCGCCAATATCTTTAAATCAATTAAAATGTAATGCAAACCAGTCAATATTTAATCTATAACAGTTCAATTTCACGTCTTCAAGTTTATTGCAAAATTGTCTTAGGCTTACATATGTACTTACTCAAAGTTCAAAGGATACATAAACATTTGATGGTGTTTCCCCACATAGAGGCAGCAATAATCCCACAAATCAATATTTTCATAATTGAATCAAAACTCCCCATTTCCCCTTCCAACTCTGCTCTATTTTACTCGATTAAATATTATTTCAATTCCCTTTGGATGAACAGAAAATGTTTATTGCTTTTAAATATTTATTTTATATAAGGTCAAGGCCAAGGCTATCGAATATATCGTTTGTTTGAAAAAACTGACACAACTCAACCAATATTGATTGAAGCAATTGAGAACTCTGGGGATTGTCAGTTCTCTTTCTTTCATATGAACTCAAAAACAACGTCAAACTGTTCAAAATCACTAATATAGAAAGTTTGAAGGACACACATTCTCTATATTAAATTCTCAAGGGCATTATCATAATCTATCAGAGTTCAAGGAAATTTTATTAAAAAAAATGTCACTGTCACTGCCAAAGGGCATTGGCATTATGTTTCGTTTTAGCGATTGAGGTAATTGTAAGAGCTAAAGACTAAAGACAACTAAAGACAGATCGCACATGACATGATTTATCTGTGAACTCCTTTATACGTTTTTTATATTTTTTCTTCATAAATATCATTATGTTAAAATCAGAGTTCGCCTGGAATAGTTTTGGTTATTGGTTATGAATGACCAAAATCAAGATTAAGCGATAGCAACGTGAAATAAACCGTAGTGTTAATCTGTAAATGTCTTAAAGTGACCTGACAATAACCAGCTGCCTTACAATGCTGAATAATTGTCAGTTCACATGATTTGCAGATTAACTCCCAAAGTCAGACAATGGCTTTTCTGACAACACGTTGTCAGGTTGAAAATTGTCAGTTCACTCTGTTGACAGATGTTTGTTTCGTAAAAATTGTTCTATCCGTTGTCAGTTATTGTCAGACAAATTAAACCTGGTTTTCCTCGTGTCAATAGAAAGAAGTGTGAAGCTTATATTCTTGCACATCTGATATCACACAAACTGCGTCATGCCTCGATTTTTATTTAAGAATAATTTCTTTAGATTTTATTGTCGGTGATAACGGTGCATGGTTTTACATTTTTGTAATTGTAATTAATTTTCACACCGATCAATAAAGAAATTGTCAGAAATGTCCACATATCATAAATAAAAAAAACGACATCTGACAATTTGCCATGAATCTGACAAAGTCCTTAATGCAGACAATTGTCAGATATCTAATAATTCTATTCAAAATATTGTCAGAGAAGATTGTATGTTCAAGCAGTTGTAAGAAAATTCAGACATATTTTCTACTGACAGATCTGACATTCATCTGTTCTTAGCTAAGACTTCAAAATAATTATTTATTAATTTCTTTAACTGTCACGATTATATTCAAAATTATATGGTCGATTCTAATTAGCGGGGCTTCAAAATATCGTTTTGAAAAACTCGCATATTAAAATATGGCATTACCAAAATCTGACAGATCGAATTGCAATCTCATCGTTGTGAACTGTCAACCTCTATTCGCGTTCCACATATCATCCACAAATGAATGTTTGTGCGAAACTAACTAACCCCGAAATCATTCTTGTTTTAATTTGATTTGTTTGTTTTAATCGTTATTCCAGACGAATGAAGAGCCACCAACGACCGACAAATGAATGAATATTCGATCATTTGTCGATCGTTGATGGCTCTTCATGTGAATACTCCTTTAAAGTTGAATCCATTGTGATTGCTAGACTTCTTGGTCTCAGCGTTCCATTCAGTGCTTTGAATAGGAGAGGCTTTAAAGCCCACACGCCTGCAGAGATTTTCTTTAAGTTTGGGAGCCAATTAAATAGGTAGCAGCGCTTTGAGAAATAATAAATAATATGTAAGGTTTTACTGTTCTTCTTGTTTCAATAAGCGTCTATCTTCAAGTCTGATCGGTCTTACAATTATAATATAGTGTTATGCTTGGAAAAGGATTGACAGGTTTTGACTAACGGTGACAAGTTAATCATAACACTGTTATGCCCGTGATACACATCTACTGGCTGAACACAATGGAGACGGAGCTGCAACTGGAGCTGCAACTGGAATAGCTGTCAAAATATTCAATACACGTAAATTCAATGTTACGAACACAACACAACGCAACTGCAGTCGGTGCTGCAGTCGGTGCTGCAAGAGTTGGCGAACTTTTAACTTTTTCGTGCAGCATTTTTGACATTTCAAATTTTATATATCTGTCTGTGATTTTAAGTGTTGTTTTGTTGTATTGTGATTTCGTGGTTAAATTTTAATTAAAATAATGGACGAAAATCTTCAATTTCAGTGTCCATTTTATAGTTTCAATTACTTAAAATATTTACAATTTGCCAAAGATTCAACACCTGACCCAACAAATGACAACAAAACAATGAAAGCTGTACAGCCTCATTGTGGGCACATAAAAAAAAGTACGTACGACACTTTTTGACAGCTCTTCCAGTTGCAGCTGCAGCTCCAGTTGCAGCATTCTATTGTGTTCAGCCAGCTACTCGTACTATACACATTCTCAATACCATGCTTAGTGACACACCGCAGAACGTACCTAGTATAGTTTGAGAGCTTGTTATATAATTTTCCTATCCTCTGCCAGCGCAGCTGGGAATTTTTTATATCGCCCTTTAGCCGTTGATAATTTGCCTCCAAATATAAAAATTTCGGCTATGTGGTTGCTGCCACGAACTTTCCGTATTTTAGAGTCGTTGCCATTTTAAATTACAAATTTTAAAATAAATGAGTTTAAGTAAAACTATTATACACTTTAAAAAAAAGCCGCAGTTTTAGGTGAGGAGAAGACTATATCTACTATGCAAAAAGCCCTAATATGGATTCTACGCTCATTCTATTTGAGCAAAATGGCTGGTATTACCGTAGTATAAAATTCATATACTTTGGTGTCTACACTAGATGTGTGCAACGGGCATTATACTCGGTTCATTATAGTGCTTCTCGTACTCTTAACAGAAAATAATAAAAGACATGTTCTTGTGAAACTTATTAGCAGTGCATAAACTAAAAGTGAATGAAATCCATATGCATACTTTTTAATTGACTTCTTTGTTTCAATTTCGAACTTCGTGATCATGACACATTCAATGACATTCGATCAGTGCCATATATTTTACATTCATATTTTTCTATAATATTGCATTATACGCCACCTAAATTCTCAACATTGAAAAAATTTTAATTCACTTTATGTTGACTCTGATTACTGACCTAATTTTTATTCAATTTTAGTTTTGTTAGTTTTGTTAGTTTTGTTGTTTGTTTGCATGTTACAATTTGCTGACCTAACTATTCACTTAAAAACACGGCTCAATATGAACATGTGCCTTTAAAGTTGTTTTGAATGCTGAAACTCGAGACCAACAAAATACTCTTAAACAATCTGTACTCGTATATAAACAACTTTTTATGTAAGGATGAATAAAACAGGTAACATATTTACAAATCCCTTTAAATATAATGGAATGTTTTTGAAACATGACTCGAGTGCTGCTTTTTCTATTGATTGATTGCGGCCATATTTTTGAAGCTACATCTGTCAAATTGGTTGCCATTATTTTGGCCTGTCTTGTCAAATCAACACAGTTAAAACATTCAATAACATATGAAAATGATTAAATTGTTTTATGATAGAGGTCATTTTAAACACTTCGTCTATTTTACGGTCGTCATAATCGTCCTTTCGAGAAGACTTCTCGCAAAGTGGTGGATAAATTCATGTCGACCAATTCATTGAAAATACCGCCAACAATTGTACTCTCAACGAAACGCAGGATCTACCGGAAATATCGTCACTGTCCGTCATAGTGTGCAGGAGAATCCAAAGCAGTCAATTCCGCGCACAAGAACTAGGCCTTTTACAGACCACAACTTGACGAATTTTCCGTGATATAGCTTGGAACTACACAGTGAAGAACTCGGATGCGCGTCACCCAGGGAAGGTGTAGTGATAATATGAATGATGTTACATCTCATGCAGAAAATGGCATATGTACATGGCTTTCTAAATAAATAAAACATTTCAATTATATCTTACTCACAGTTTGTTATTTGAACATAAAACTAACAAACGCTTTGATTTTATAATAACCTTCAATATGTAAAATCACAGTTAGAAAAGCTATTTCCAGGCATGATTAACACATTGCCTAGAGCCCAAGTATTTGCAAATACATCCATATGTACATGTATAATTCAATTCATTCCCCGATCGTAGCTGTCAAAAATCTCATCACTTTCAAACTTAATTAATTCAACGACGTTTGTATTCTCATTTACTAACACCACGAATAAATACAATCTAAAATTGGATCTCTTGTTCCTCCAATTCCCAGCATCCAACATCCAGGCAAAATTGAAGATTTCCAAAACCTTCGTTCGACAAAATTAAATCTTCCGCCAAATTAAAATAAGCTTAATAGCTTTGTACTTATATTATAATAGGTATTGTAATAGCATTACCAAATTCAATGCTCCTTTGAAATTCTACATTCATTCGAGTAATGAAATTCCTTCCAAAGAAAAACGAAAACCTTCATTTCAATAATTGGAAATCAGGAAAATTGAACCACATATTATAGAGTTCATCATTTTGTTGAAACAAACAGAACTATTCGGGGAAAGCAAGGACGAATACCGGAATGCATATCAAAGAATTTCTAAGAGAACTATTAGGGTACATGCCACGTCGTCGTCGTCGTCGTTGGCGTGGTTAATCTCAGAGCGCACAGAGGAAAACAATGATTTCGCGTCTAATGACTTTTAAATTGATATTTGCTATCGTTTTACAGTCAACGCCCGCAAATTGTATCCTCTCCTCCCATCCACTCTCTATGTACATCTACATCTACCGCAACAACCTCAATATTTGGATGCATCACAACCAGATGATGCAATTTCAAGCAAGCAAACTAATGCCTCGAAGGACGAAAAGCAAGCAGAATGATTACAAAGGCGAAAACTCGCGAATAATGGTGGTATCGGGTATACAAGTATAACAGGAACTAAGGCAACGTTTACAACCCCCTACACAAGCACAAATTGAATGATTTCGCAGAAGTGCATCAGGAATCTGGGAAAACTATTATTTCAGCCAGATGCTGACTGGTAAAATACAGGATCATTACTTGGAAAATACGAAGAACCAAGGAACCATTGGGAAATTATTTCAGAATCCTGCGGAAGGACTCTTGTGCAAAGGACCTTCCCTCGCAGTTCCAATGTCATCATCATCATATACGAAATAGAATTATTTTGTTGCTGCACTCACATCAGGTCATCACGGCGGAAATGTCAGTAACAGAGCAGTCCTTGAACAAAAAAAACCCAAAAACAAAACACACACGGAACACACTCTAATATAACTGAGAGTATAATGTAGGTGGGCTTGGTACTTACATTCGTCCTGCATTCACATTTGAGGACCCACTGAACCGCAATGAATTTATTTTCGATTTGAATTTGCCGAGACTGCAGCATTTCCTGATCGATTGGCTCCAGTGATTCACTATCCCAAAGTTCCTGTCCACTCTCGGCAAAACTAAAAGGGTCACCCGCTTTAAGTGGACATAAGACTTCAACCTTGATATAAGACAGAAAAAGAAAATACACGAAAAAAAAGTTTGAATAAAAAAAATCAATTTAACTGCCTCAAAGGACATTCGAAAGGATACATATGAATTTTTGTGTAAGAGGCAAGAGTTCGTAGTTCGGTAGGACTACTCACTTGTATTGTAGTTGACACAGAAGGCACACAACATTTGTTTGAATGATGACATCGTCCGCATGTCTTCGGGCGATACAATTTCCTTGAGACACATGGTCCCAGGCGGATCCTCGCAGGACCTAATCTTTGCATACTTCGGCACTCGTGTCCTTTCTGAAAAGCAAAAGCAACCAAATAAAACAAAATTGAAGCATGAAAACAAATAGAATTTGAAATTGATTTAGTTTTTCTTTTCTGTTTTATCTCTTATTGAATTTACATTTTTATTGGCATATAAAGGAAATGTCCTTTTGAAAGGATCTATTTCTATAAACTATCTATACCTTTATCAAATGAAACTTTCTTACCCTTATTCTATGCTCGTGCGTTGCCAATGCAGCAAGACTACTATCGACTAAATTACTAAATTTATTGTCATCACATTTGCGGTTCTCGCAGAGGCGGATATTGCTCAGCTTGTGGCATCCGGCTGTTGTGCTAGTCACTCGAGTTGATATACCAATGCCGCAGGACTCTGAGCATGGTGTCCATGGACTTGATGATGTGTTGTGGCATGTTGCGGTGACTGCAGAGGTGAAAGAAAAAATAGCTTCATTAATTAATTTGTAACTACACAAAGTAAATAAAAATGTAATAAGAATGAAGTTGAGAAGGTAATTAAAGTTGACTATATTTATACTTCCGATACAAGTCAGGTACCTTTGTATATATAAGCGGCATATACATCCGTTCTAACGGTACCTGACATAGAACATTGCTTAACGGTAAGGTTTTTCTAGAAAAATACGCTTAGGATTTAAGTTATGTAGACATAAATACATGACTAGGTCGCACGAAAAACTAGACTACTTGCAAGACTCCAACTATTGTTGCCACATTTTAATGACAGGTGCTTAAATTAGGAAACTGAAGTTGTCAATCTAAAATATAAACCAAATCAGCAAGGAGAACTATCGATTGGTTCTTAATTTGTATTGGAACATCACAATTCTAGTCCTTAATTCTAGCGACTCAAGTATGTTTCCAAAAATTATAAAGGGATTTTGACAACCCTTAAAAAATTTTGAGCAGAGTGCGAGCGTTTAAGGAAAGTTGGACAGGATTTAAAAGGACATACCGATGCACATTGGTTTTGAATAACCTAATATCGTAATGGGAGGAAAGTATTGAATCGGGTAGAGCATTCCACATTCGTGTAGTGCGGCTAAAAGAATAACCTCTGAATTTAATAGTATGTCTGAAGTTGGGCTCAAGGGTAAAGTGATCGGAACTCCCTGAAACGCGAGTTTCACGGTTAAATTCGTTGGAAGGAATGGTCAAAACGCGCCTTAAGCTTTAGATAAAAACAAAGAATAGAAACGTTCTTCTGGAAGCAGGTTTATTTTCTTCCATTCCTCAAACTTCAGATATCGATAAAAAACAAAGACTTATATCTGATAGCAGGCAAAGTTCCACAGATTGCCCGAAATATTGGACGATGTCATCTTTACTATCGAATATCTTTGGGTGAAATTGAAGGCTGTGGAGGTTTTCTTCTGTCATGTGTAAAAGTTAAATACGAACATTCCGGTCATCACTTCTACCTTCAAAATGACATAACACAATGGTGATTGGAAAACCGCATGTTTGCCGGGTTCATTGAGGAACACCTGACAAACGTCATATCACTGATTTAAACGATCTTACATTCATTAAAGAAAAAAGAATTCAGCAGTAGTCGAAGGTATATTCAACGTAACATTACCACACATAACTTGACAAATTGAAATCTATGACACACTGTTTAACTTTCTGATTTATATGTATATAGTTAAGTACGTTAAAGGACAGCTCTACGACATCCTCTCCAGAAAAAAATAAAGTAAAGCTCCAATCCATCAAGTCGATAAGTCTTTTTCGGTTATCAGCAAGGTATTCGACATAGTTATTAGCTTGATCTGGTAGTTTTCATTTGCTATCGATATGTTTTTTGTGGTTAAACTCGAACGTCATTTAGAAAAAGGCGAAAAATGATTTGAGCGAGACTGAAAAATTAGCGCGCATTTGAAAAGGGAACGGAACTTTAAGTTCAAATGGTACGAGTACTTGCTACATCCGACCAAGAACAAAAAAAGATTGCAGGCTTTCACAAATAAAGGTGAAACGTCCAGTGAATTCAGGGCTTATGTATATTCAAAACGGATGGCCAAAAAACATCGATAATCTCCAGCAAATTTAAAGGCTTACTGGACCTTCAAACACGAGCTGTCAATATATCGGGTTTCTCAATAAGAGTGCTACAAAAGTTTTCTTAAATAAAACAAAAACGGTTTTGGATATCAATGAAATTCTTTATTCCTGTGAAAGTACTTCGATGCCATTATGTATGGACCTCGATTTCTTTTGCATAGTCACCAAGGGCACGCTTGCAGAAGTCCAGACGCTGAACCCAATTTTCGACGGTTTTCAAGACGTCACAGAGATGCCCAACGCTTGAGAACGACGTGTGAGAGACACATTTGGGCTTTCTGCAACTGAAGCCTCAGCGGCAGCAATATTCTCGACACTACGGGCACTTCTTTGTCTCACTGGCACGGGAACATTTTGTACTGTGCCTGTGGATTCAAATTTTTCCACTAGACGCTCAATTGTTGATCTGCTAGGAAGATTATGATGACCATAAATTGGACGTAGCGCTCTTAACGTTGAGGCCACTGACTCAAATTTTAATAATTCCGACTCGTTGTTGGCTCGTATATCTTTCCATCATGAAATGGCAAACCTTACTGAAGAGAAATGTCAAAAGAGCGGCAAGAAATATGGCGTCGTTTGATGTCCCTGTCGCTCTACTTTTGAAGCGTCCCTGTTAAAAAACCCTTTATTTATGAGGAAGTCATTAATAAGCTCCACAAAGTTGTTTTACGTATTCAGTTAGGACCCGATATATTAAAGTATATCCACCACGATCATTTCAGCAATGAAATGCGTCCGTAGAGAAAAAAGTCAAGGAAGTCCCAAAATACCCATTCGAAATAGTCCACACAAATTTTTACTTGCGATATAGGTACTATAGGGCAAGTTCTGCATTTGGAAAAAAAATCGAACTCGAGATTTTGATCAAAGTTGACATTACGATGATAGCGAAGACGAAAAAAGTGGGTCCGACAATTCCGTCTGTCTGTCTGTATGTCTGTATGTCTGTACCTCGAACTACAGCCTAAACTACCGGAGGTATTTTCTTCAAACTCGGTAGCTAAGGGTCTTCGGTGATTCCCTAGAGGAGAAATTGAAATTTTTTTTTAGCTCCAAAACTAAGGGTACCCCCCATACACCCGTAATGCAAAATCTTATTTATCTCGAAAACGGCTCTAACGATTTTGATAAAAAAAAATTAAGTGTGATATTATGGACATGGACTACATTTTGGTCAAAACAAATTTTGGGGCAAACTGTTATTAGGAATACCTGCCATAGACCCGTTTTTTTTATTTTCGACTTTCTCATTAACGGCTCTAAGGATTTTAACCCAAAATTTTTAGCAGAAGTCACCTTAAGTTTAAAATAATATCTATATATATAAAAATCAATGCCACTTTTCGTTGTGTTTCTATAACTCAAGAACGGGCTTACCTATCCAAACCAAATTTTATGGCTTTGTTTGGACTATTTAGTAGATGGTTTATGTGAAGTTTGCATAAAATCGGTCGAGTGGTTCTTCATTTATCACATTTTTTGTAACAAATGAATTCAATAAATGTCGGATCATTTTGTTAGTGGGGATTTTGCTGTCAAATTGAAACTTATATTTTTAATTTGATTTATTCCTTTTTTATATGAAGGAATAATGTCACAAGCCGGGCGAACAAATATAGGTCGGCGAACGCGTAATGCAAATGATGTGGCATTACTAAGTCGATCACAGACTGCAGATGAACGCGCACAAGCTAATGCATCGCAGTAAATGCACGAAATAGATGTTGACCCTGTACCTGTACTGAACCTTGCACGCCGATCACGAATACGTGCTGCTCTTTTGGCTAAAATGATGCGTGCTGCTTTTAAATTTTAATTACAACAGTCCACATTGTGATGCGGCTAACTTTCCACGTGAAACGCCCGGCATGTGTTGTGCTAATGGCAAAGTGAGATTTCCAGCATTAGAAACTCCATCCCAAACCATTGTATTCATTTATTTTTGGGACATCTCAAAAGTCGAATCACTTTTTGATCCATATTCAACAACACAATTCGGCATTTCAAATGACCTCTTTTAGTGCTACTAAAATTATTAGAGATAATTATGCCGACGTTTAAGGTAAATACTTCAACATGATTGTCCCATGTTTATATCAATCTGAATCATAAAGTACTCGATAGTTTTAAAAATTCTGATCCAACATCTACCTAAAATTGCATACATGTTACAGATTCAGGACCAGATTTATCATCAAGCTGGTTCGTTATTACCATACTCCGACGCTGATCATCAATTTTTGAAAATTTATTTTATTGGTGATGAAAATCGTGAATTGGATCAACGTTGTGCAATTGTTTCGAATACAAGACGAGAAATTATTCGTGAGCTGCAAAGGTTTTTCCATCAGCATAACACATTAGATTAATTATTGTTCAAAATTGCTCTCGATCGTATGCCATCTGATAATCACAAAATCGTAATAAGGGCTGATAGAACACCTTTTGGAGAGCATGCAAGGCGATTCAATGCACCCACAATTGATGAGGTTGCAATTGTAATTCTTGGTGATCAGTTTCAATCCCGTGATATTGTACTTCATCGCAGAAATGAGCAATTGCAACATGTTTCGGAACTTCATCGTATATGACACAATCATGCAAGCCGTTTCCAATAATGCAGGTGGATTATATTTCTTGGTTGCGCCTGGTGGTACAGGCAAAACGTTCGTTATGTCATTGATTTTAGCTATTCTAAATATTCGATCGGAGCAAAAAATTGTATTGGCACTTGCATCTTCGGGAATTGCTGCTACATTATTAGAAGGTGGTCGGACTGCACACTCTGCACTAAAATTGCCATTGAATGTACAGGTGATTGAAACTCCAACTTGCAATATTTCAAGAAATTCTGCTATGGCAAAAGTTCTGCGATTAACGCCAATTATTTTATGGGATGAGTGTACAACAGCGAATAAAAAATCACTAGAAGCATTTAATCGAACAATGCAAGATTTACGTGGTAATCAACAGTGTTATGAATCAAGATGAGGCAATGAATTATCCAATTGAATTTTTAAATTCATTGGAACTAGCTGGTATGCCACCGCATTGCTTGAATTTGAAAGTTGGTTCTTTGATCATATTATTGCGAAATATTAATCCACCAAAACTGTGTAATGGCACCAGATTGGCAGTGAAAAAGTTATTGCCAAATTTGATTAAAGCTACGATCTTAGCTGCAAAATCAAAAGGAGAAGTTTGTTTGATACCACGTATCCCTATGATTCCAACTGATATGCCATTTGAGTTCAAACGATTACAATATCCTGAGCGTTTATCATTTGCGATGTCCATCAACAAGGATCAAGGGCAAACACTTCATGTTTGTGGAGTTAATTTGGAGGAATCATGTTTTTCACATGGTCAACTTTATGTTGCCTGTTCCAGAATCGGTACCCCCAGCCGTTTGTTTATTCATGCCCAAAATGGAAAAACAAAGATTATTGTTTATCCAAACGTTTTGGATTAAGTTTTAAAATAGCTAGCAATTAATAAAATATTTTTTTGTTTGAATAAATGAATTTGATGTTGCAATTAATTTTTTTTTATTATTTCACTTTATAACGGGTGATTTTTTTGAGGTTAGGATTTTCATGCATTAGTATTTGACAGATCACGGCGGGATTTCAGACATGGTGTCAAAGAGAAAGATGCTCAGTATGCTTTGACATTTCATCATGAATAGATTTACTAACGAGCAATGCTTGCAAATCATTGAATTTTATTACCAAAATCAGTGTTCGGTTTAGAAAAGTTGGCAGAAAATCCGCTTTTTTATCGACAAATTTTGTTCAGCGATGAGGCTCATTTCTGGTTGAATGGCTACGTAAATAAGCAAAATTGCCGCATTTGGAGTGAAGAGCAACCAGAAGCCGTTCAAGAACTGCCCATGCATCCCGAAAAATGCACTGTTTGGTGTGGTTTGTACGCTGGTGGAATCATTGGACCGTATTTTTTCAAAGATGCTGTTGGACGCAACGTTACGGTGAATAGCGATCGCTATCGTTCAATGCTAACAAACTTTTTGTTGCCAAAAATGGAAGAACTGAACTTGGTTGACATGTGGTTTCAACAAGATGGCGCTACATGCCACACAGCTCGCGATTCTATGGCCATTTTGAGGGAAAACTTCGGAGAACAATTCATCTCAAGGAATGGACCGGTAAGTTGGCCACCAAGATCATGCGATTTGACGCCTTTAGACTATTTTTTGTGGGGCTACGTCAAGTCTAAAGTCTACACAAATAAGCCAGCAACTATTCCAGCTTTGGAAGACAACATTTCCGAAGAAATTCGGGCTATTCCGGCCGAAATGCTCGAAAAAGTTACCCAAAATTGGACTTTCCGAATGGACCACCTAAGACGCAGCCGCGGTCAACATTTAAATGAAATTATCTTCAAAAAGTAAATGTCATGGACCAATCTAACGTTTCAAATAAAGAATCGATGAGATTTTGCAAATTTTATGCGTTTTTTTTTTTAAAAAAGTTCTCAAGCTCTTAAAAAATCACCCGTTAGTTATTTGTTCCGATATTTTTAGAGTTAAAAAAAAAAGTTTAAGAAACACGTTTGTCGGATAGAGGCCGATATATAAATGTAACTAAATACAGGCAGATAAGCAGATAGACATAGTTGTGGGACACCCTTTGTCCGTATTCATTACCATCTTATGTTTACCTAAAATCAAATTCATAAAGGGTGGTTAAATTTTAAGGGCCGATGTTGATTTTGAATAAAACACAAATTATCTTGGAAATTATTGTCATTTCTTTTAATTATGATAATTTGGTATGGTTCAATTATGTATGGAACAAAATATCGGCCAAATGGCCGCCGCGACCTCGGCGGTACACCTGCATCCGATGGTCCAAATTTTCGATGACGCTGAGGCATAATTGAGGTTGTATGCCGTTAATGTGCCGAATTATCTCATCCTTTAGCTCTTGAATTGTTGCTGGCTTATCGACGTACACCTTTTCTTTCAAATAACCCCAAAGAAAGAAGTCCAACGGTGTCAAATCACATCATCTTGGCGGCCAATTGAAATCGCCACCACGTGAGATAACACGGCCATTGAATTTGTCGTGCAAAAGAGCCATTGTTTCTTTAGCTGTGTGGCAACTGGCACCGTCCTGTTGAAACCACATATCGTCCACATCCATATCTTCCAATTCGGGCCATAAAAAGTTCGTTAATTATCTAACGATAGCGAACACCATTCACAGTAACTGCCTGACCGGCCTCACTTTGGAAAAAATACGGTCCGATGATGCTGCCAGCCCATAAACCCCACCAAACAGTTACTCTTTGTGGGTGCATTTGTTTTTCGACAATCACTCTTCATTCGCGCAATTGCGGCTATTGACGAATCCACTGAGGTGAATTTGTGTCTCATCACTCAAGATTATTTTCTTCAAAAATTGATCATCCACTGTTGCCATTTCTTGCCACCATTCTGACCATTGACGACGCTTGAAATGGGCACGAATTGAGAAATGTCAAATGAAATGCAGAAAAAAACTTGACGTTTAGGTGTGGTTCACATTCAACATCGGCCCTTAAAATTTAACCACCCTTTAGAAAGGTATTATTTTCAATTTCCGAAAACGGACGACTTTCAATCAATAACTTTTTTTAATTTAAACTTTTATAACAAAAATTCAAAAAATATTTTCAGGAATAAACGAAAATCTTTAAACCTCAATATTAATACCTAAAGTTTTTATAACATTGGTCAGAAGTGGAATGCTCCTATACCAAATTCCTTCTTTTTTTTAATAATACAAATTTTTTCTAAAGTAAATTCCGTTAAAATTTTAAAATTTTGATTTCATTTGTTCATTTTATTTTACAAATGATTGATTTTTCAATTCTTTTTTCTTTAATTTTTGGAAAGGGATTCAAAATTTTAAAAATTCTTAAAAACTGTTCTTCTAAATCATTATTTAGATATTTGAAGGACGAACATATCAATAGAAACCATTCCAAACTATTATTCTTAAATAGATTCTTCGTAAAAAATTTCCAAAATTGGATTTGAAATTGTTCACCCAAATATGGAAGACTTCTGAATTATGAATTCATACAAATTGTTGTTTATTCACTCAAAATAGTCAAAATAGCCAAAATAGCTATGGATATATTGCAACAGCTTAAATAAATCAAAGCAAATAAAAGTTATTCTGAATCAATTTCAAAAAAGCTTAGTTTAACATGACCAAAGTCCAAACACTCACTGTACGAATGATTTCCAAAAATAATTCCTCTGAAATGCAACTTACATAACAACTCTGCTAAGCTTCTTTGCGATCCTAGTCTTTCTACAAAAGACAAGGCTTTGAATAGTAAAAACAACATTTCGTTTCTCTGCACCAAATATTTATCTTCAATCTTTAAAAAAAACACATACCTACTTACTAAATTTAAAGCTAAAATTCATAGAACAATTTTGCTCCTTCCACCTTCCAAATTGAATCATCCTTTTTTATGGAACAGAACATCATACATACCAAAAAAAATCTGTTGGATATTTCAGGAATTACTTAAATCTCATTCAACAAAATATGACGTTGAGGTTATGTAAATACACCAAGCCCCACACGTATCTTTTAAATCATAAAATGCAGACTGTTTCATAGGAATACTGCATGTTCCAGGAACAACTACCCATCATGTTATTCCACACATACGCCAGCTGATGTAAGCAGACCATTTTGCCAAGCGTACATGCATTCAAAATTTTAGCACCTCCCATTTCGGTACTCAGGGTATTTTCAGACAAACCAGAAGAAAAAAAATACTTTCTCTTACCATCAGCTGTTGGATTCTCGCAGAGCCACATTTTACAACAATGGCCAGGCACTTCGACAAGACGTGGTGATCTGCATGAAATTGTATCCTCCGGCGCTGGCAGTTGCTCCTTTGGACATAGCGACGAGCAAGCATGTCGTCCATTCTGCAAAAAAAAAACACACATCCATACATATATTTAAAGCAGAAGAATGAAAGCAACAAATTACAATAAAGGAACAAAATAAGGAACAGTCTGCATATACTCCACAAAGGATGCAATAAAAAGGACTTCCAGCTTCCGAGAACTGAGGAGAGTTCTCGCTGAGAACAGACTGTACGTATGTTTGTCTGTAAAGGAAATCAAGCCTTGCGAATATGGGGACAGACGTTGTTTTTGCTACCCTAAGGGTACCCACACAGGAAAAGGAGAAAACTCAAAATGTTAAGTCAACCATTGTTGGAGGGGGGATTGTTATTCGAGGACTTGGAAATGGAATGATTCCTTCACGCGGAAGAGAACAATTTCAGAGGATATCACATGACTTGCCATATGTACGTAAGAGGAGCTGTTATAATAGAGGAATGAAATAAGGAAGAAATATAGGGACACAGGGTGAGTAGGTATCAAAAACATAAGGATTGGAGGACTCTTTGGCTTTGGCCGTTGCTGAATTGGGTGCATAAATCTTACCTCGCAGACACATTGTGTTTTACAATCCAATTTGAATGTCTGTCCATGTGAATAGGTGATGCTTCCAACTGTGCAGTTCGCTATTTTTATTTGTTTGTACAATTGTTGTTGTTGTTGAAGAGAGTCCATGCAATCGAGATAGCCAGAAATGATGAAATGAAAAGAGAAAACGAAAAGTACAATAATACAGGATTTAACAAATGAGTCGATACCTAGGAAAATAATATGCAAATTATTCTCAATATACTCGTACATTTTGAGTTCTAAGAAATTGGGATTGACGACATGATAATTTTCCAGTAAATTGGCCAAGACCACAGACTGACATGGAGTTGAATGAAGATGTGCTTACAATAGGATATTGCAAATAATTTCATAGAGATTGTGGTAAATGTCTAAGCCACTTTTGCCATGCTTCAAGGCATCTCAGTTGTTTACTTCGAACATGGTTCGATTTTCTAATTAAGGATTAGGAAATTTGTAAAATTTCATAAAATTGGATTGTTTAAGTGAAACATATAGCCAACATTTCAAAGTGAATAAAAAGCTTATGCTCACATCTAAATTCATTTGTTTATTAAAAATCGGTGCCTTATATGTTGTATGTTATGTCACATTTCACATTTTTCTAAAATTTACCTAAGCGCTATTTGAACTTTGAACATTTCAACAATTTAAATTCGTTGTAAGTTCACTATGATCACTGAAGTATAGGAGATATTTTATTGATAAATAATCACGAATTGTATGGTTTTTTTTAAATTTTTACTTTCTATAAGTAAGTAGATTTTTGTAAGACTAATGTCAAGTCTGATAGAGAACACGAAAAAAGTAGACCCAGTAATTCTGACTATCTGTTTGTCGGTTTGACTGCAGCCCAAACCGACTCGGCCGATTTTCTTTAAACTTAGCTGATAGCATATTTTTTTTAAGTCCAAAACAAACGATCCCTGCCATCCAGTATACTTTCAAAATCTTAGAAAAGATTTGTTTTTCTCAAAAATTCTTTCACAGAATACAAAAAATTGTTTCTTGTAAAAGTTAGCTTAGGCTTAAAACAAATTGGAAAAAATGTTATTTTCGTAAAAACGATACACACAAAGAATTTAATGTGTATAGACGTGACAGATACTGTAATCCAAATATCGACACTGTTGGAGGCGGGATTCTAATAGCCGTAAAATCTTCTATGTTAACTTCTCTGGTTAATGTTCCTGTTTCACTTGACAATGAAATTCTCTGCATAAAAGTATCATTTAAACACAAGAACCTGTATGTTATAACTTTATATATAGTTCCTGGAAGTCCACAAGAGGTTTATACCAAAGCTTTCGAATACTTAAGCTATATCCATGACTTATTGGAATACCAGGATGAAATCATTTGCCTTGGCGATTTCAACCTTTCCAATGTCGCTTGGACGCGCTGTCGAGACACAAATGGTATGTTACGAACTGGTAATCTCAGATCCAACGACTCTAAGCTAATTGATGATTTAACTTCACTTGGACTTCTTCAATTAAACGATGTTTTAAATATTAATGGAAAACTGCTGGATCTAGTGTTTACTACCATTGACGATGAGATTATAATACAAAAATCCTTGGTCTTGTTTGAATAATTGTTTAAATGTTAGCTTAATGGTGTTTAAATTTTACAATATATTGTTTGATTGTTTTCTTAAATCTGTTCCCATAGCGATTATTAAAACAAGATCTTTTGTGCCAGTTTGGTACGATAGTGAAATCAAAAGTCTGAGAAATCGAAGAAACAAGTTATGGTCTACTTTTAAACTATATCCAACAGAAACCAATTTTAAAATTTATTGTGAATCGAGGGATATTTTCAATAGAATATCTAGTTTAAAGTATCTAAATTACATTCAGAAGGTGCAAAGAGATCTAAAAATGAATCCAAAGTGTTTTTGGAATTTTATTAACAGCAAAAGAAAATCTTGTCCTTACCCGTCTGTTCTCAAGTTAAATGACATATCAAGTCATGACCCACGGGTTATAACGCAACTTTTTTCTGACTTCTTTCAAAGTGCCTTCAACTGTGATACTTCTAACTGTGATACTTCAAACTGTGATACCTTGAACTGTGGTTCCTCAATCTGTGATATATCTGACGAAATGGCTCAAAGCTTTGACCATTTGAAATCTTTTACTTACTTGACTGATATGAACTTTAACATTGATATCGACAACATTGTAAAGTTTATATCTAACCTTGACGACAGCTGTATACCAGGTCCTGATGGTATACCCTCTACTATTTTGAAAAACTGTGTACGTCACTTGTCATTACCTTTGTCTATTTTATTTAATCTTTCAATGTCAACATGTTCATTCCCATCTATTTGGAAAAGTTCATTCATTATCCCTCTACATAAAAAAGGGAAAAAAGACGAAGTGAAAAACTACAGGCCTATTGCCAAATTATCTGTGATTCCTAAACTTTTTGAGGCTATTATTTGTGAAGCTTTATGTTTTTATGTCAAGTCATTCATTGTTCCTAATCAGCATGGTTTTATAAAAGGACGTTCTACTGTTACTTTTCTAATAGAATTAGTTGAAAATTGTATTGATTCATTTAAAAACAGTAAACAAGTAGATTGTGTATTCACTGATTTCAGTAAAGCTTTTGACAAGCTATCACATCGTGTTTTGCTTTTTAAGTTAAGAAAATTAGGTTTTAGCGAAAATTTTGTAAAATGGCTTCAATCTTATTTATTAGACAGATCTTATTCAGTGCTATTTAACGGTTGCGAATCAAATAAGTTTAAAATCAACTCAGGAGTTCCACAGGGTAGTCATTTAGGCCCTATCCTTTTTATTTTATTTATAAACGACTTACCATCTGTGTTAAGATACTCCAAGTGCCTCATTTATGCCGATGATGTAACAATCTTTAAAACTGTTACAAACACTCGTGATTGTGAAGAATTGCAATGTGATCTTAATTCGTTTTTTGACTGGTGTACTCGTAATTGTTTGTTTCTTAATATCGATAAGTGTAAAACTATGTGTTTTACAAGAAAGTTTTCTTTTATTTCGTTCAACTATTTGTTTAATGGCATATCAATATCCCGTAAAACAGTTATATCTATTCTTGGCGTCACATTTGATCGTAAACTCGAATTCATTCAACATATAAACTCCATTTCAAACAAAGCTAATTCAATTCTTGGTTGGATAAAAAGAGAGTCGAAACAATTTTCCGACTCTTTCGTGACAAAGCAGCTTTTTATATCTTTTGTTCGACCCATTCTAGAATACGCTTGTCAGGTTTGGTCACCTCATTACGAATGTCATAAAAATAGACTAGAACAGGTGCAAAAAAGATTCATTAGGTTTGTCCTCAGGGGACTTGGCTGGGATAATCCTTATGATCTTCCACCTTATAATAACATGACTCAGACTTATTGATTTACCTAGTCTCGAGAATAGACGTTCCTATTTATGTTTCGTTTTCATTGTAAAATTAATCAACGGTAACATAGACTGTTTGCACCTTCTGTCTCGTATTAATTTTAATATTCCTCGAAGAACTTTGAGGAACATACCGGAGAGTATACTTATTTCAAACTATCGTACCAATTATGAAAAATTTTCTCCATTAAATAAAATGTTTAATCTATTTAATATTTACAATCTTAAATATAACAATTTGTTTGATAAAACAATAATTAATTCATGTCAATTTAAAACAACATTTTTCCATGAAATTGTTTAAGAATCTTAATTTACACCTTTGTAAGAAATTTTTTGTAAAACTAGCAATTTAGTTATGTAAATAAATAAATAAATTTTGATAAATTTTTAATACTAAGCTCCAAAATTGTTTGAATAGTATTGTGGGTATTTAAATACAAAAAAAAAGTATTTTGGATTATCGCTTATGGTCCATTAAAATCAACTTTTAAAAACAAAATAATAAGGAGCACAGTAGTGTAAATTGTTATCCCTACTTTCCTTATATGTGTTGCTTTTCAAATATTTCTTTTCTTTTTTCTTTAAATTATAGTTCTCACTGCTTTCCCATAAAAAGCCATCGACCCGCCAGAGTAAGAACAAATTTTTGAATTTTTGAAATAGATCTAGATAGGGAGCAGGATCTCTAAATGTTTTGAAATACGAGTTAAAAAATAACACCTTATATTTCGAAAACAACAGGCTTTATTTCTTTAAAAACTTGACAAACTAACAGTTTTTTAACATTCTCTTAGAAAAATAATTGGTACCCACGACACAAATGTTAAAAAATGGTCTTCGAACATTATCGGTTTACCGGGCTTAATTGAATTTGTTTATACAGAAGGTTCTAAAAAGTAGTACCCCTTGGAATAATGGTTAGAGCGTTGGACTGTCTTACGAAAGGTATCGAGTTCGATTTTTAACCGTTGCAAACAGTTTTTTAGAGGTGTACTGCCTCTTGCGATGAATTGACAAACCCTTTAAGAGTATATCTCTTGTCATGGAAAGTGCTGCTCATTAGCCGTTCGGAATCGGCGGAAAATTGTCGGTCCCCTTCGTTCCTGGTAACACACGCACACAGGAATGGTTAAGAGTTGTAAGTCAATAGGTCCTGGTTCACTTCGGACTATTGCACCACCAAATTTATTTATTTATTTCTAAAACGGTCAAAAAACTCTGCATATTAAATCTTAAAAAAAATATTTTGTGGATTTAAACAAAAAAAATCAAATCCGTAGATTTTTGAAAAAAAAATCAAATCCGTCTGCGTAAGTCGATATCTCAGAAACAATTCAATGATATTTTAGTTTTTTAATTTTTATTTTCAAAATCATAAAAACTTAAAATTGGCGAACCGAAATGTTTTTTTTTAAATTTATGTTTAAAAAAAAATTGCTAGAACGACGATTTAAATTGTTTGCTTGCTTACAATTTTATTTGTTAAATAAATCACATTATATTCTGTTTTAAGCTCCAACTACTCAAAGAGTTGATTAAGGTTTTCTCTAATAATATGTTCGTGCTTGTTATTAAAAACTTCTTTATTGAAACACTAAAGTTGCATTGTTTTTTTGTGTTTCTTTTTATAGATTTTTTGTCTAATTTCTGTTCGTTCTTGTCGATTCTCATTTCTTAGAATTTCTATTTTCAAGTAAGATTGTTGCTAAAAGGAATATTGAGAATATGTAAATAATTTGATTTCAAAGCAGCGGAAATGAGCCTGCAGAATATACCTACAGAATTTATATTCCCATCGACAAAAGCTGAGAAAACAACTGCAGAGGATCCATAAAAGAGATCTCAACACAGCTAACAACGACTACCAGGCCTTACGAAGTGAACTGCAATGTATTAACATATTTTTTTGGAACTCTATTCATAAGCACAACAATATCTAATTCCATATGAGGTTAGAAGACATTAAACCAGACACTAGAGGCTTTTAAGTAAATAAACCGATTTTTATGTAAAATCCAACATGTATCCAACACCATCCTCAGCAACAACACTGAGGTGACATTAACTGCCGACAAAGTGGAAGTTTTTTCGTAATACTTTGAACAAAACTTCTCGCCTAGCACATCAGCAGACCTGGTATTTTTTGGACGAAATCAAGGTAACCATCCAACAGACTTTGCAGCCAAATTTAGAAGCAGTTCAATTTGATGAAATTTAACCGGGAAGTGGCCCAACCATCAATAATTGTGCAATCGAGAGGAGATAGCAGAAATCATCACCAATTCCAAGTCAAAGAAGTCATCTGCATCAGTAAAAATTCTTCTTGTAATAATGCATCCGATGCTGAAGTTCCGATCTGACGTTTCCATACTACTCAGCAGCTATTGTGCCACCCTTTGTGGATGTCGAGAAAGCCTTCGGCAATGTACGGATTGAAGCCGTTTTCGATAAACTTCGTATACTTGGAGTATCTTTGTCACTAACGAAAATCATATTTTCTTTTCTCTCCTTGAGAACATTCGAACTGGATAACTGTTTTTCACCAAATCCATAAAAACTGAAGTCGCTCAAAGATCGAAGCTGAGTCCCTTTCTCTATAATTTTCTAACATCTGATCAATCTTTGCTAATCAATTGCGAGAATCTGCTTTTTGCCTTATCGATAAAGACAACCATAACAACCCGAAAAGTAATAGCACACATCACGATAGCCTTCGAGTGCTACAAAACTACAGAAGCCAAGTTTCAAGTACCTCGGGGTGAACTTCAACAAGTTGTTTAAATTCAACCCATACTCAAGGGCAGTGCTAAAGATGGCCAACTTTGCATTCCGTCACTTGCACCCCTTACTCAAAAAATGGACCGGATTAAGTTAGGCATATAAGAAGTTACTTAGACCATTCATCAGCTGTTTAGTATACCACCACGAAGACAACTATGCAGAAGTTCCAACTTTTTGAAATAAAAATTCCTTCGATCAATGGCGGCAACAAAAGAGTCTACGAAAAAGTCAAAATCAAGCCACTGGACCAGTTTCTTGTGCAATCTGCGAAAAAATGCATCATAAATAATTTCAACCACCCTAACGCACCAATCAGATTCCTTCTGCGCTGACAATTGTAGTAAGTTTAATTGTTAATAATATGTTCAAATAAAACAAACTTGAAATTGCGGAAATGAGCTAAATAAATAAAAATGTCTTTTCGGCCATTTTGTTATTTTGAAAACAATGGGATCAATTTCTAACCATAAATATTATCTGTTGCAAAGGCTTGAGATTTATAATAAGAAATCTGCTTCAATATTAAGGACTTTTTTATCATTATATTAGCGAGACTAATTCATTTTTAAAGATAGCTCGCAAGACTTTAACGAAATTCCTCATAGTGTATTTTGAAAAACACATAAAATACCTGCATGACAAAGAAGTATACTAGCAGATCCCCTAGTAAGTGTAATTTCCATCTTCGACAAACAAAAGATTACCTCTTCAGACAGTTTTGCTATTCTTAATAGGTAACGTCATATGCACACATAATACTAATATGTAAAATTATATTTTCTTAACATTTAAGTCTTACCATCTTTGGCGGGATAGAACTTTCTTGAACAAAGTGCATAAAGTTTTTCTCCTTGAGGCAATATCCTTTCAATAGAAGCACAAGCTTTACATTCTTTTTGAAGTGTTTTCTTTTTTAGTTTTTATTTCTTATTTTCTTTTCCTAGATATTGACAAAAAGGTAATTTCCGGATTGTTAAGAGATGTAAACGACTTTTCAAGGAGAATTCTTACGTATTACAAAAGAATTTTTCTTAAGTAGAAGTAGAAGAGTATGTATTGTGAAGAATGGCATCTTAATAGAAAACTTACAACTAGGACGTGTGTGTATTGTTGTGTCATAAAAGCATATTTCATAGTTAGTTTATAGATAGTTTTCATAGTACATATGGAAAAATAATACTCAACTTAAGTATCCTGTACACGTTTAGTAAAATGGACTCGACAGCTGCTTGTCTCAAGGGTTAAGTTAAATGATGTCCTGTAAAGTGAAGGCACTCATAAATAAACAGAGTAAGAGCTCTCGTTTGTACATTTTTATATTCCTTGAGTGTAGTTTTCAGCATTTTAGGTTGTAATAAACGTTCGATATTTTAAAGAATTTTTATTGACTACTTATACTTTAATACTTAAAGGTACTATAGTACCTGTATCGCAAGTAAAAATACAAGTAACGACAAGTAAGTATTGATATCAAAACAAAAAGATTTTAAGTCAGCAGCTATATACTGCCCATCGATACGTTTTTCAACTGAAGGAGACTATGCAGAACTCCTCACATGAACTTCCTTATTTGCGACGACTTCAATCCCAAGCACGCCCACTGGAGTTCTAGGGTCATACCTACAAAAGGACTATACCAAGGACGGCTCAAAACTTTTGGTTCATCCACTTACTGGCCTGATCCTAAAATACCAGACCTTATTTACTTTTACGTAGCTTAAAGTACGAGTATTGAAAAATTTACGATACATCGTCAGATCATACTGTAGTAATTGTATCACTGCGTAAGGTAAAATTTATAGAGCAAAAGGTCGTAAATAAAAATTTTTTTTAATGAATTCGAAGAGAAACTTCAAAGTTTTGTGAATCCCTGATCTCCTATGAAAACAATTGAACAACTTCATCATGAAGTAAAATAATTTATTGAAACAGACTTTCAAAGAAAATACTCTAACTATTTCGAACTGTAGAGAAAATAAATTAAAATATCCTTTCGATTTAAAAGAGCTGATATTGGAAAAAAAAGAGTTCGAAGAAAATAGTAAACTACGAAATTTTCCCTAAAGATAAAGGCAGTATTCAGCCTCTTAACAATGCTTTTAAAAACAAAAGAATCAGTAAATTCAGAAAAGATTCACTTAAGAGATTCTTAAAAAGTTTAGAAGGTTATAAGAAGCAGTCCAGCGTCTGAAAAGTCCGCAAACAAAAAACTCGCCAATAAACTTTCAAGAAAGAAATTCAACAGGAAATCCGAAACAAAAGGCTAAAATATTAGTTGAATATCTGGGAAATCTCTTAAAGCCATTTTCAATAAATGCAGCTACAGATTATTTGTAGTTTGTTAAAAAAAAGCGAGGAATGTGAAATTTTCTTTGTCAGAAATTTTCTTTGTCAGAAATTAAAGAAGTAACAAGCATGTGTTAATACAAAATATCTAACAGAAAATTACCCGTTTACGTTCTAATAACTGCTCAGGTTTTGAAAGAAATGCCTTCAATAGTTCTCCAGTTCATAATATACGCATGGCTTATACTTAGATATGAGCCACATCATTGGAAAAATGCAAAATTCATTGTTATAATTACGAGTTAACAAGGTAACAGAAGCAACATCTCTCAGACCAATATCGCTTATACCAATCAAATCAAAATTATTCGAAAAACTGCTCTGGAAAAGACTAAACAAAAGAAAGAAGACCTGTTTCGAACCATGAATTTCGATTTAGTAGAAATAAACATTCTACGATACCAAGTGCATCGAATTTTCGTGTTGATGTAGAAAACGCACTTAAGAAAAAGAAGTATGTTTAGCTCTATTCTTAGATGTTGATGAAGCCCTTGGGACTTGAGTTTTAATTTAAGAAGTTTGAAGGCGGTGTTCCACAAAGCAGTGTCCTAGAACCAACCCTGTATTTGTTATTTGGATGAACTAGGGATATTCCAGTCCCTCAAGGCTATAATGAGCACTTTTGCTACTGATACTGCAATATTGCTGCTCTCTTACTCCGTCACAAAAGCTATGCTTCACACACGACAGTGACTTGGACTATCTGGCGGTTGAAATGAGAGTTAGATTGAATTACAGGATTACAACTGAACGAGTATTCCCAAATACTAAGCCCGATAAGACAAATTGAACTGGAGAAGATTCCATTTAAAAGAGGAAGAATGGCTTACAGAAGTCTCCAGCGTCAACAACCTCAACAACAATGAGATTGATAACACCATTGATCAGTTTGAAACAGTGATCAACAATTCTTTGGACAGGCAGAAAACTCCCCGACTAGCAGAGATAGGTATGCAAACTTGTCCCAGTAATATATGCTCTGCAGAAAAGACTCCGTAAAAGCCTTCAAGGAATCTACTACAGGAAGGATATCGGCTAATTTCGCTGCTCAACTGTATGAGCAAGATATTGGAGGTATTAATATTAAAGAAACTCAACATTTTCTGCACAGAAAGAGATGTCATACCGGAATTCCAGTACGGCTTTCGAAATAAACACTCTACCCTATATCCCCTCCTGCGAATCCATACTGATGTTACACTTAGATTAAACAAAAAGGAAACGACTGTAGCGTGTTTGCTGAACATTGAAAAAGCTTTCGACAGTGATTCAATAAAAGGATTACTATTCAAACTCTTGGAACTTGGACTTCCTAATCACTGAGTAAAAATATTCAGAAATTTCCGCTGCTGTTATCAATCAGCCAAAATACTAGGTACCAAGACAAAGCTTTGTGTGCAGACAACTCCATTACATACGCCAGCGCTTTTACACCAAAAATAGCTGTCTGGAGAATGCAAGAGCACATTAAAAACCCTTGAGAATACTATGTTAAATGGAGACTGAAGCCAAATAGCGAACAAACCGAACTGTGACTGTTATTCGAAGACTACCGTTTGTAATACGCTGTGATGTAATCAAACTAAAGTTTCCAGACAACACTGAAGTAACAGAACCGAATTTCGTTTAACGTGAACACCTGCCAGTTAAGGCTTAATTCCACGGTGGGCCTACCCACACTAACGGAGTCAGAGCTAGTACAAGACCAACCCAGTAACAATTCTGCGAACATGTTGAGGCATGTCCACACACCTTGCTGAGGTGCGAGGCCTACCTAGCACCTCTTGAATCCAAGTAAACTTGGAAACCATTTGCTTCCACGATTTGGGGCAACCACAGCCACCACGATACTCCCACAAAGGAGCCTACCTCATAGATAGTCTGAAGCAGAGGAGCCAAGTATCTTGCACCCCACCTCCTGGGCACTATCTCCCGTGGTACCAGTGACCGTGAATGTCACTTCTAGATGAGTTTCACAAAACTTGAGGCCTAGCAACCACGGGTGCACATCAGTCATCAACCAAGGCAGAAGCCAACAACTAAGCGTGCATACCCAAACACACAAACACACAAACCTACCTAAGGTCCCGCGCAAGAAAAACTACCTGAAACCCTCGACGAAATCAGATGGAGGCAAGCACCATCCGAGTCGATCAACACATCACCAGGTGGAACCCCAGAACAGGCAGTTCATGCCGAAAGCACACGCAGCCGCCCAGAGGCTCAGAAACAAGACAAAATGACCAAAAACTACAACATGGAGTTGCTGAGAACACGCACGAGTCGCAAGTCACTTAGCACCCCCAGATCGTGGTACCTACCTTATTCAGGTACTTTGATCAGGATGACTAAGCACACATATTAGGCACCCCCAACTCCACACTGAAGTAACAGTCAATTCATCAACAAAGTACTTGCGAATCAACTTTTCCAACAAACTGAAATTCAAAAAGTATGCAGACTTGATGTTGAAGAGAGCCAACTATTCTTTGCACTTGCTCCATCCGCTATTCAGGAGGCGAAATTGACTAAGTAAAAAGATTGTGTACAAGCAACTTATTCGACCCGTTCTAACGTACGCCTTTCCCATCTGGTTTACTACAGTAATTTCACCTACAGCAATGAAGAAGGCGAAGCATTTTGAAAGAAAGATTCTCCGCAAAAAGCATTATGTAAAACCAAAAGAATAAAGTTGGGCCCGTATAGTTAAGTAATAAATTAGTTTTAAGTAAAATTCTATATAAAATAAATCGAAAAATTAAAATTCTTAATCTAAGAAAAAACCGTCTACAATGAACGAGACAATGTTCGCAGACTTAGAAGAGGCCAGCCTCAAGAGCTGATGGTCTAAAAGCTATGGGAAAGTATAAAAAGTTTAGAAAAATCATATTTCGATTTTTTATAAATCGGTCCTAATCCCGTTGGCACTCATGCGGTTTAGAGTCCCACACAACTTGGTACCAAATATTTCCAACTTTCGAAGGTTTTGAGCAACAAAAAAATACTTCGTTTCCAGTATTCGTTATCTATCGTTAATGCTTTGCAATTAAATAACTTACCTTCTCCGGGAAATTAAACCGAAGCACGGCATGATTCTTCCAATTGGAGGGTTAGATCTTCATTCAACTCTAAGAAAAGGAAGCCAACTAAAAAGTCACTTCAGCTTACTATTTGTCTATTTATCCTCTCACTCAGCAAATGTGCAAGAAATCCTTAATTTTATTGTTTTTTTTTTTATTACCTTATTTCTTCGGTCTTTTATTACAGAAAATCAAGACAAGGACATCAATTTGAATAGATGGAGATGGTGTATACTTTCTTCTCGAATGTGCTATAATTCTTTTGAAAATAAATGTTAAGCTTGCCCTTTACTTAAAATAAATTTTAAAGATAAGAATTTATCAGTGTTTTTATTGACTTTTAACCCTTCCCAAATGCCACTTAACTTCTTATTTAAACATAACCTTCCTCTAGTCCTTAATTGATTTCTTCCTTATTTCTCTGTGTTTGGTTTTCCTATCTTCCAAATAAATACCTACCTTTTTGTGTCGCCTACAGTAACATGTCCCACTTAATAAAAAGGTACTTTATTTATTTAATAAAAAAAAAAAAATAAGATAATCTCCACCATAACTTATGTGCCGTATTCCTTAAGTTCAAATCTTTTCTTACAAAAAAACACCATTAAGACGCCTTAATAGGATTTAAATCATTTTTAAATGCACGTGTGTCTCAGACATTTCCTACCAAATACACAAATAAAAATAAATAACAATAAAATAAGAAATAATCCAGAGTTTCAAGTCAAATAAATTTTAAGATACAGTCGCGCAGGAGAATCCTTTAATCTCCATCAGGAAAATACTTTTTTTTTGTACAAAGGCCATTATTATCTGTCGTCGTCTGGATCGGAAACCTAGTTAGTTTTCGTTCATTGAGCATCCTTCGAGAAGGACTAATTTTTTTTGCGAGGGGTTATTAGACCATTTTATCTTTATTGTTTCAAAGTCAGAACACTTGCCGAAAAGTCGATTCCTTAAGCTGTTCACAAATGTTCATTGATAGTTCGTGAACTTCAAATCCTTGTAAACAGCAAGGGAAAATGAAAAGGAAAAAACTTCGTCTAAGATCTCTTCGATACACTTTAATAACATTGCAACGGTCCTTTCCCTGACACTTAAAATCCCAATCACAACCAACCCAAGCCCGATTTCACCATACCTACCAAACAGGACTAATGATAATGTTGATTGTGTATTACCCCGATAAGGCAATGTTTTGAAAAGGAGACGCCTTTTGAGTATAAGTTGACTACAAAAAGGACGAAACTCAATTTACATAGAAAACACGTCTCTTTGTACTTTGACGTGGCCCAGGGTTTACCCAAAGACCAAGGTTCTGTTCATTTGCTTGTCATGAGATTCTGGTGTGTAGATGGTTTTTAAATCACAACTTTTACAAGCCACTATTTGGCACCATACTCATATCTCTATATCTATGGATGTAGCTTTTTGCAAAAAGGCACAAATGAATTTGGTTACACATAGGAAAATAGATAGAAAAAAAAATAAATGTTAAACCTCTATCTCCACCTTGTGTGTTCTTGAGGATTATCGTTCCGTATACAGTCGACTCCGCTTATCTGCACTCCGCTTAACTGAAAATATCGGATATCTGAAACAATACATCTATCACCGATTTATTTTGTACTCTTTTCCAAATAAATAAGTTCGCTTAATTGGAACTCCGTTTAAGTGAACACTCCTTTTATTTGAAACAATTTTTCCCCCCCAATTAAACAGTTTGTATTAAAATAACTCCGCTTAAGTGCAACTTAGAACGTGTCCAAAAATTTTCAAACGAACACACATAAAATTTTACATTTGAAGTTACAATATGAAGTTACATTATCACCCTTCCATCAGTCATTCCAATCGTCACAGTCGTATTTTTACCTGAAATTTGAATTAAATGCAAATCGTCGGCTGGATGCTATCTTGTTCAAAAGGCCATTTTTTACGAAATCGAGTTAGGTATGCAGTCCTCGTAATTTTGGGACGCTCTTTCATTTGGAGCAAACCATTTTGTTCTATCTCTTTTAGTTTTCAATTTACAGAGAACTGTTTTGTTCAATAAGACACTTTTTTAACGATTTTTCAATTCATTTTTGTTCAATAAACTGCTTTTCATCTTTTTTTGTATTATATTGAACAATTGTTAGTATATTAAAAAAAAAATGCATAATTTCTATCTTGTACAATATCCATACATATAAATGACTTCCTCGTTGATTTTAATTTATAACTTAAGCCTAGTACTCACCTAGCGTGAAATGAAAAATTAATACGTTCCAAATTACACGCGAAGAATAAAAATGAAAATAGAATACACTTTTCCACGTGAATTTTTGATACTCACTTTGAATGAAAAAAAAATGACAATTATTTTTAAACTGGTTCGTTCTTTCTGTTTATAAATTTTCATTTTTTGTTTTGAAACAAAATATTCAAATCAACTGACAAATATCACAGTTTTCCACGTTGCCTTAAACTTTTTGCTGATGGTTGCACATTGAGAAATGAAAATCATAGCGTGAAAAAAGTTGTGGAACATATTTGTTTTTCCAATCCACATTTTAGTACTCACCTCTCGTTGCGGATTTCATGCCAGTGAACTAGCAGTCACTTTTATATGAAATTTTCATTTTCACCTGAACTGAGAACTAGGCTTTATTCAAAATAAAATAAAAACAATTTCTGTAGCTTGATTTATAAACAAAATTGTCAAGGCTTTCAGAAAAAAAATAATACCAATCAAATAATTTCTTACATACACAAAAACTTTTAATTTGAACTTTAAAAATCGATTTCCCAACATTTTGAAAAATGGACATTGAACAAGATAGCATCCAGCCGACGAAATATGCATAAAAGTAAATATAATTTGAAAACAACTCCGCTTAAATGAAAAGAGTTGCATTTATCCGAAGTTCGCTTAAGTGCAACAAGGTTGCAGTTATCCGAAGTTCGCTTAAGTGAAAAATCCGCTTAATTGCAACGATTCTTTTGCATTTTGGGGTTGCAGTTAAGCGGAGTCGACTGTATAGGGACCAGGATGGTCCCATTGAGTGGAGATGTTGGGTCACTGTGTGTATGCATGAAAGTTTTCACTTCCTTTTCATCCTCCCGCTCTCTGCTGTGGCGGTATTTTCCTTTCATCATATCCGTGTCTGTGTTATTTTATTCCATAGGGGGCTTTGGGTTCAGGTTCAGTTGTGTTCAGGTAGCCCACTCTATCCATATTTAGGGGTTTAATGGAATTTTTGTTTAAGTTTTTTTATTTTTTTTATTTTTTGTAGGTACTCAGTGCTCAATTCCTAGAGGTTGTAAATGGAAATGAACCGAGAAATAGTGGTTTAGACAAAAAAAAAAAGAAAAGAAAAACTTTGCGTTCTATTTCTGGTTGAGTTTTAGGAAAATGTGGGGTCGTTAGATTAAAATTGTGTTTTGAGTTAAGTCGGGATGAGAATATTCTGAGCATGTTACCTACGTAAGAGAGAAAATAAAAATAAACTATGAACCTTTTGTGGACACTCATAATTATTAAAAGGAAAGTTTAACTATTTCTTGTTTTACGTTTTAATGTATTTAGCCTGTTTATTTCATTAAAATAATCATAGTTATGTTTATCTGCACATTTAAAAATGCTCTTTATCCTGATTCATTTTTCTTTAGGTTAAATTAATAATCTTTTTGTTCAAATGATTTTTAATGAGTGTCTTATCTGACAATTTATGTAATGAAGTTTAAAAAGTTCATATTTTTTACAATTAATATTAAAGTTTACTGAACACATAGTTGATTATCTTCAATTACTGGGTGGAAATTACTTGTAAGAACTTAAGTTATGGTTAGCATAGTCATATGATAGTCAGCCGTAGGTAAAGAGCAACTACTGGTGATCAGTATTGATGCCTATGCCGTTGAGACAATAATGAGAGCGAACCAACAGCTTAGCTTCACTACAAATTTTGAAAAATTAATGTTTCTGATCTCCGGAAAACAACTCTCAGCTCTGCTCTCTAAGAACAAGTAGAATCTTCCACAAGGCAGGATAAGAGATCCTTGTAAGCGTAAACCGTAAGAAGCACCCAATTTTACCGATCTATCACACCTCCCAGTCTCAACCCTTCAATAAAACAGCACCAATCCCTCAAACCCCATCGCTCATATCATCCGAATCTACATTTTCTCGACAATAGGAGAGATAGAATCTCCCAGCCAGAGAAAATAGCAATGGGTCCATTACACAATAAATTAAAAAGCGTAGACCTCTCTCAAAGTCCAAAAAACCAAACAGAACAGTTTCCCACCGAAGAGTAGGGAGAGCACCGGCTAGTAGATGATGGGGCATTAGCCCCCATCTGTTAATAAAAGACGATGCCGGCACACGGGATCAGGACCAGGCTAGATCAAGTGAACATCCACGACGCGATTGCAGCATCAGCTGTTCTGGCGAGGAATTGCACTACGAACAACTATACTCTGTCCAGCAAAAATTGTCAGTACAGGGAAGATAGGACGTTTGTCTCTCATTCTGGTTGCATTGCCATGCATAAGTAAGTCGCCTTTTAAAGCTCTCACAGGGATTCCGTAGTTTAAATTATAAATCGCCGCAAATGAGAGTAAAGAACGCGTAGGGCTACCGTCTGCTGATTCAAAACGACTGAAAACAATATTCAATTTACCTTTTCCCACAACGCCAAGCTGTAAGTTAATAGGCGCGTTTTATTTTTAAGTTGAAAAGCAATACGACAACACTCAACATACTCATCTTCTTAAAATGTGTTCTCAAAAGCTTCAAATCCCAAAAGCTCCTAAATAAAAACCACTGAAAAAGCTCCTTGCTTGCAATTGAGAATGATAATGGTAACTCTGTTTTGAAGTAGATAAAGAGAGCACGATCGTATTGAGTGACACTTGCACTTGACACTCTTGACAGTATCTCATCAGCAGTGGGATACGATGGTCGTGTTGGGGTGTACAACTTTTTGCAAAGAATTACAACAACAATTCCTTAAGAAAAGTCAGTGGCTTTCTCTTTTTTAGTGGCATTTTTCCTAACGCATTGTAGTGAGGGTGCATCAGGCGCCACTGCTTTAGAAAAAGCTCTCCCATAAGGCCTGTACTGACAATTTTTGTTGGACAGAGTATAAGCGTTATCACAGATCCAGGAACCCTGGACTTTTAAGTGTCAGGGTTGCCAATTAGCGACTCTAAACTTATATGGAACACCAGGGAAGACTCACCCAGAACTTACGTAAAAATAAGAAATAACATAAATTGTATATGTCTTTCAGAATTTATGACAAGGGATCTGGTTCTGGTTCCGAAACAATGTTCGTACTTTTTGCTACTAGAACTAGAAAGGAAGTCTTAGACGTAACGTAACTTTCGGTACTCCGAACGTAGCCTGTCTAGAAGGTCTTACCACAAGGATACTTGTGGAAAAAATTTTAAGAAAACGATCTGGAACCTATACAAAAAATGATTCAAAAACAAACAATTAACGTGCAATTAGGTCCAGAAAGTACGATAAAAAGCCACCCTTAAACCGATAACTAAGCAGAAAGACGCTTCAAGCCAAAAGAAAACCGAAATATCAACAACTTGGAAAACCCTAGAAAAAAGCCAAAATGCTCGCGGGTATCTATATTACGGGAGCAATGAGAACCTGCCATACCGCAGCTATGGTGGTTTGTCCTCCATCTACCTCCGTACGTTAGGTGCGGTACCATGAGATCCTCAAAGGACGGAACTGGGACAAGCAAAATTATTGGTCTCAGTAAAATAGACTTAATCAGCATGTTCACAGTATAATTACCCCCAAAATACATAATTCATTCATTCATTCTTTCAAGGGCTTAAGTTTCATTCTGAAATGTGTCGTTGAATTAGAAATTATCTTTGGGAACGCTCAATGGAAGATTGATGAATACTTTTAAATATTATATTCATAAAAAAAATGCTCGTATGCCTCAGGGCTCCGTTTTGTCTCCAACTCTCTTTCTTATATTCATCAAATATCTACTTTTTGAAATTTAAAATTCATTAAATTATTTCTCTGACACATCCCTGTACTTTGGATGTAACAATGCAACAGCAGCGTATAACTCATGAAATTCTGATCTTGAAACCACAATTTAATATGAAATCAAAATTGTAAGAGTATTGACTAATTCACTGAAAATGAATTGGAATCTCCAACGTGTGGCTAGTACAAAGATGAGAATGGGGTTAAATTCCACATCAGAATTTGAATTTCTTAAAATAAAAGTTAATGGCGACTAGCTGGCGTAGCGGTGGCAGCATTCAGTGGTCCTTTTGGAAATTTTCAACCAAAATTTATCAAATTTGGGACACTTAATGATCTAGAGAGGCTGAGCCCAGTAGTACTGTCTAGTTTTTTTAAATTCAAATTCGAAGTTAGAAAGATAGAAAATTTCCATATTCAAAAAACCATTTTCAGAGTCATTAATTCAATAGAAATCATGTTTTAAATTTGTGATTTCATTTTAATTATTTCTTTTTATTGATTTTTTAATATTTATTGATTGATATTGATATTTTGTTAACTGAAAATAATTTAAAGCCAAATCCGATCTAATCTTATAGACATTTGACAATGTTTTGCATTTATAAGCAAAATAATAATTATAAAAATTTTGTTATTTTTTTTTTCGTTGCTGATTTTGACTTTGCTGACTCAGAATTAACATTCTGACAGTTGACAGATGTTAACCGTTATGATTTGAAATTATTCTTTTCGCCAAAATGTATGAATGGGACCAGGGACTACTATGCGGTGGCGTGAAGAAGTAAAAAATTAGAAAAATAAAATCCCAGGCTTGGTCGCACGAAATCGCTCTTGTGTTCAAAAGAAGAAGAAGTTTTAAAAAAATTGAAATGGCTAAAACAACTCCTTTAATAGTTTGAACTAAAAAATGATAAAAAGAATATTCTGCTAGTAAAAACTTAATCTCCACAAAAATTATTAACGACATCATCAAATATGGAATTTGCAAAAAAAAATAATTTTCTAAATTCAAAAGCTATTTTTTAAAGTTTCTAAATGCTTTGTTTTTACTTTTAAGATGTTTTTGAATAAAACATTTAGTATCATTGTAATATATTAGGTCGATAATGAGAAAGTCAAAAAATAATTCATTCTGTTAATAGAATATTAATTAAAAATTGTCCTATTTTCAATTATTATAGGTAATAAAAATTAAGCGATAATGAACAAATTTTACATTCTTGTAGTCGTTTTCGAGAAAAAGATAAGTTTTTCCGAAACGGTTTTTTTATTGTTTTGTATTATTTTTGAATTAAGGATAGTGTTTAAAAAATGTTAAGTGCATACAAGTTTCAAAAAAGTAGATTTTTCTCAAATACTCTCAAATAATGTTAATAAATATGTAATACTATCTTAACTTTATTAGAGAATCTGCACCTTTCTTGAAAAAATTTAAATGTTTCTAAATTGCCATATATAACCATTTTCCTGTGGAACCATTTTAGAGAATGAAAACAATTTCTTTTATTTTGAAAAAATCTAAAACTTTTCACTTCAAACAAAATAAAAAATAATTCTTATCTTACCGTTCGGACTTGGTAGAAAATGAAAGGTCCCCTACATTCCTGCAAATACGCGCCCTGGGGCCTATTGCACCATCTTACAAAATTGTGATTACAAGCATTTTTTTAACAAATTTGTAAGAAATCGAGTTTTTTTCATATGTAATTTTTATTAATCACAAATTTGTACTTCTAATTTGTAGTTGGTGAAATAGGCCCCTGGAATAACTGAGAGTTGTAAGTCACAACATATCCAACACAACATATGTTAAAATAATTTCGTAGGTTAAATTGAACTTTCCATTAGTTCAACATTTTCTTACGATAAGTTTCATGATCCTATTTTTAAAAACGAACTGATCTTGCGAACTTGAACAAATATGCTTCATCCTGCTGTGGATGTAGAATCGTAAAATGAATAAAACCACTTTTTTCACAATATCTACTTGTCCTTAAGGGCAAGAGTTATAAATATTTCTCCTATCAAGCTCATGAAATTTAAAATGATTTTTCATTCGTCCAATTCCATAAAAGAATAATGAGATACCTTTCAACGCAACTAGCACGCAAAAGAATTTTAGATCGAAAAAAAGATGACCATCAGCAGGAGCAGGAGGATAAAAGCTTGGATGGCTTTTCAGCCAGCATTCTGTGTATGTTCTGTCCATGATCTAAAACGTACAGTCATGAAGTCTTTGTTAGAAAATGTTAAAAGAGACAATTTGCAAGAAATCATAATAGTATACGTATTTTTCCCATCAAAGGTAATTCTTTTTTCTTTTTATTTTCTCACCTGGATTTCCATTTAGTCGCCGAACACTTACTTCACAAACATATATTAGGTATATCAAGACATTATATCTCCTTTGCCGCAATGAAAGGATTTCTTCTCAATGTAACTCAAAGGATATCTGGTCTTTTATGTTCTTTTTTTTTTTTAAGGACACGAAATGCCTATCAGTAGTGAGTTTTTAGTTGAAGATATGGGAAAGGTTGAAGCAAAACAAAAAGAAGGAATCTTTATCCTGGTCATGCAAGGAATATATTCATTGTGCATGTCCTGAATACCGGATGCCAGTCAATTTTTATTAAAGCTCCGTTCTTTGCGTGTGTTTACAATCTAAGCAACTCAATATAGACACATACGATTACATACATAAAAGGTATACTCTTCAGTCTACACACCTACTTATAATGTTGTACCGCTATATACCTATAAAGATTCGATGTTAAAAGTTTAGTGAAGTGATGACCTCGTCCGCATATCAAATGCGAACTCTCCGAAACAACAAACACGGAGTATAAGGATCAAAATTACAAGCGATGATGATGACATGGGAAGGCATGACCTGGAAGAAGATTTACACACATTTTCCTTCCTTAATCTTTCCATATATACAAATACACCTACTACATATGTACGAGTAGACCTTCATATTCAAAATGAACGTGGGGCATCAATAGATAAAGTTTTATGACACAACATTATGACCATCATTCACATAAACAACAATCCAACGGACAAATTTCTGTTTTCTCTCATCCCTCCGAAAGGACCTTTTATATTACGAAAGGTATGAGACTGTGATTTGCAGTTTAGCACTTTGATAAACTTGCGACACCATCAGAAGTAGGCTTTCACAGGAATTTTCACTGTCTTTTGCCTTTTGGTTAAGAGACTTTGAAAAGGAACTTCATAATTAAATTCGAATAAAAATAAATTTTTTATAACAAAACTTTTAAGTTTGTTGCAAAATGATTTCAAGGATATCTGCGAACCATACTTTCGAAATAGCCGAAACTCGATTGCCAAATATTTGTAAATTGTAAGTATCTTGACACAGTCGTCTTTTCTTCATTTTATAGAAAAGGGTAAATGATTTCTGGGAATTGACTCTATAGTCTGTCAGTTAAATAAATATCTTTACAGAATAAAAAAATTTTTAAGCACCAGAGCATACTTGTAGGACATTTTTATTACTCCTTTTTATGACTAAAGTTTAGGGTTTAAGTGTAATTTTGCGGATTTAAAGGTTTTCGTACATTTAGTAAGGTTCTGATAAAACCGTTGATTTTCTACATTATAATTGTTAAATGAAGTGTAAGGGTCAAAAATATGAATACAAATATTATTCTTTCATTGAACAATTACTTTCAAAACGTTTTACCGAAAGAACCATCAAAAAAGCTGACATTGATTAAGGTATGGAAGATCCAACAGCTTACAAGAAATTTAGAAGAAGGACATCATTGTAAGGAAAAGATTAGAAATAACATAAGATTCTTTCTAATGCGTGCCATAATACATTTAAACATTTCTGGAATTTCTTTCTATACAGTCGATAGATTGACTGTCTTCCCAATAATGAAAGTGCCAAATAGAATTTTGTTCAACTCGATTGCGTTTGCTAAGTGGAGTTGAGTGAATATATTTTTGTATCCGGAGCTTTTACCGAATGATTGTGTGTCCTGAATATAGACCATTTGATACTGGGTAGTTGAAATGTTAATGGATAACTTTACTAATCTGTTAATGAAAAAAGTGACATCCATTATTTTTATGAATTTGACAAAACTTAAATTGCAAGGTAAAAATATATTAAAGCCATTTTAGTAAGTTACTATAAGAATTTTGCTAATTTTAAGCGATTTCAGCATCTTCCTATCTCTTAAAATTTTACTAAAGTTAAAATCACAAACTGAAATCTGTCATTTTCTCAAAAACAAAATCAATTTTATTTGAAAGAGTTAAATTGTGTTTTTTTATGATTTTTGAGGTAATTTTGTTTTTAAGTAGATAGATAAAATAATATAAAATGTTTTTGGAAGACGAAGATTTTGATAGTTTTGTGCATAAAAGTACATTATTTTAAGTCCCGAGCAAATCCTATTGAAGAGCTGGACGATGGAGAATTTTACTCCAGGTATAGGTTTGACAAGATAGCAGTTCGGTTTTTGGTTGATAATCCAAACGTCCAAGATTGAATTACAAGCCCTTGGCTTCCAATTTCACCAGAATTTCAAGTACCAACTATTTACATTACACTTTTATGGGAGAGGTTAATTATCCATGAGGCTGATGCTGGTAAGCTTACTTCATAATGGAACACCTAGGATATATCTTTGTACACCAATTAATCTTATAGGAGCAATACTTTAAATGGTCCAGTCCACAGTGGGAAAAAAAAAAGATTGTCACAAATAACAAAATTAATTGAGGCTGCCCCTTTGACTTTTGAGTTTCCGACATTTCAAATTATTAGGTCCGTTCCCCAGATTTAGTTTTGTTTATTTTGTTAATTTTCACGAACTGTCATGATTTAAACGTGCTCAGATGCACCGTTTTTAATAAAAGGAAATTAGTGTTTTACTAGTTAGTAAAACGAAAAAAAAAGGTTTAAAATTTTCGAAGAGCTAGTAAATTACTAAAAGTTTAACAAAGTGCTTACTAGTAAAATGCTAAGCTCTTAGTAATAGGTTGTTTAAAATTTTACCCCAATAATTTTAGTTTTATTATTACTCGAAATACACCGCACATAACGCCAGTAAATATTTGCTTTCAAATAGAGATAAATGTCACAGTTACAAAAATGTAAAGACTTTGACATTTGCGAACGGGGGGATTTATTGCTTTTTGGTAAGAAGTTCCCAAATATTTTACCATTTATAATTGTTTTTTTTTTTAGAAATTTTCAATTAGCTGAAACAGATTTGCCGCTTTTTGCGTGATGTCAATTTGAATAACACTAGTTATTTTGTAAGCAGAAGTAATCTAGGCTCATCATGTCTCTGATTCTTATTTGACTTAGCAACTTAATTACGAAGAAGGAGAATAAGCGAATAGTTTTAATCTTGATTTTGTTTTTTCCTTATTACAACCATAAGGATTTGAAAATTTGTATTCCTGTCAAGAAAAATCGATTTTTTTTTTGGAGTGAAGGAACAAAACTTAAAATTTTTATTACCTTAAGAATAAAAATTAAATTTCAAAAAAAATATTGACCCGTTTTTGGGATATCGAATTTACAAAAAAAAAATGTTTTTTTCTTTTTCTTCCGAAAACTCAAAAAATATGTTTTTTTATGTAATATTTTAGACTTTTTCGGAAACTTACCGCGTTATTTATTAGAAATATTTATTTATTTCTTCTAATCCCGTGACCACGAAGAGTGTAATTTCTTCGAAACGTCGGGAAGAAGAAATAAATAAATATTTCTAATAAATAACGCGGTAAGTTTCCGAAAAAGTCTAAAATATTACAATGATCAATGTCCGCGAAAAGAAAAGCTTAAAATTTCATATGTTTTTTTATGTTTTAAAATGCTATATTTTTCAAACTTTTTAGAATACTCTGCATAAAAAAAATTCATTGAAATTCGTTATGACGATAATGAGAAATTCCAAAAAATGGTTTTACAAATTTTCTTATTGAATTAAAGATTAAAAATTTCTGTTTTTGCCGTTACGTCCACATGGACTTATCAGATGACTGTGAAGGAATTGTCAATACGAGATTTCTGTTTCATTCAGCTCATCGTTAATCGATTTTTTAACAAAAATCTAATGTGAACTATACCCAACAAAGATTAACATTTCAATCATTAACGCTGTAAGATTTTGCCCGTGGCCTTGCATTGTTTCTATATGAAGGTTTTTATAATACAAATTCTATATATAACTTTTGTATATATAACCTATTGTATTATCATGGAGCGTGATTTTGTATTTCGAACGATATCCCGGTGGTGGCGCTGAAATCAGTGCACGATCTTACAGTGGAAAGTAGGATAAGATTATTATTAAATTTAGCAGAGACAAATCTAGCAAGTACTGTCCCTATGCTTAAGATGTCGCCACAATCGTTCGTCTTCTTGATAGTACTATAAGTTTTATATACAAAGATATAACTGAAATAAATCAGCGAAGCAGAAGACTTAGCACTATTATTGGACTTGTTGAATTTAACAGAAAATTCGTATTGACAAGGCCCTCACTGCCAACTTATGAGGCCATGTGAGATCGCAGGGACGAATTGCCAGTTTTTGTGGACTAAAAGCTTTTTTGAAAAATTATTTCAACAAGTCCAATATATATATATGTATATAGAGTTTGTATTATAAAATCTTTCTTATTGAATTAGATCGTAAAAACTAATTAAAAGAAAATTATCAAAATTGCAAGAGCCCATTTTCGAGAAAAATACGATGTTCGAAAACCAGTTTTTATCATTTGTATAGTGGGTACCGTTATGTTTAAATAAAATTAAAAAAAAATCCTGCACCATGTACATAGTATTAAGGAACTCTAAATAGTAAAATTGAAAAAAATCGAAATATTAATAATTAATTAATTAAAAATATTAAACTAAATTAATACCATTAATAACCATTTTTCGGAAAGAAAATTACCTAGACTTAACTAAATAACATTTTTTGAATTATTCTTAAAAAAAAATCTGTTCGAAAATTTTTGAGAAAAAAATATATTTTGGCAGGTATTGTTATTTTTGGTATTAAAAACAAAAATAAAAAACTTTGGCGAAGAATTTAGAAATGCTATCTACCAAATTTAAAGAAAATCAGCCGATTCGTTTAGGCTGTAGTCAAACAGATAGGCAGACAGCATTCCGAAACCCACTTTTTTCGTCTTCCCTTCAATCGTAATGTCTGATCAAAATTTCGAGTTTGATTTTTTTTAAGAATGCATAACTTGCCATAATATTTGTCACAATTAAAATATTAACCGCGTTTTACTATCGCCAATGATCCATATAGATTAATTCTTGAAAATAAAACGATACAGATCATAGTGACAGTTGTCTTGTATGCTCATCTCCCTTTTGCTTATGTTTGTTAATTTTCAAATGTTTTTTTGTCTTTTTTCTTTACACTGTAGTTTACACTACCTTACCAGAAAATGCCATCTACTCGCCAAAGAAAGAACTAATTTTTGGATCTTTGAAATAGATCCAAATAGAGAACAGGATCCAAAATTGTTTTTGTAATACATGTTAAAAATTAATCCAGATCCGGATCCACATAGATCCGCAGATAATAAAACGCACCTATTGTCATTTTCGTTTTGGCAGATGTGTTCCGGTGTAGCTATGGATACATCGATGTGAACAGGTGTTCTGCACATCGGTTTTAACTGCTTTTCTCTTTCTATTTTTGACGTTTCTATGCTGTATTTCGATTCAATCAAGTGCATTGATAATAATTCGGTAAGCTACTTTTCCTGGTTTAATGACATTTTCTCAAGTGGGTTTTCCATTTTAGAAGAAATTCAGTTTCACCATATAAACCCACTATACTCAAGTATTTTAAAAGTATTTGATGTCCTTAGGACCAATAGAAAAAACTTTCATATGTTGGCACATGCAAAACCAACGGCCACAAACTCCATTAGCATTTTAGTTAACACTTAAAATTAATGGCGCAAAATTTTAAACAGCCTATTATTAAGGTATAAGTATGATACTACTTAACAATTTGCTAACTTTATAGTAGTTTACTAACTCATTCTTAATTTTAAACATTTTCTAACTAGTATCGTACTAAAAGAATTTTCTTAATAAATTGCTTCTGAACACACCTAAAACAATGACATGTCGTGTACAAAAGTAAGTACACGAACCTTTTTTGATGTTTGCAAATGTCAAAGAGTCATATGAAGCTAGCACGATACTAAAAAAATAAAGTAGGTGTTCGATGATTTTAACTTTAATAAAAGGGTGGAGAAAGTATGATGCTATTTCCGATTAAAATTTGCAAATTCGTTGTATTAACCTAGTATCATACTAAAACCGCTTTAGTATCGTACTAATTCAATTAAAATTTTGCGCCAATGAGTTCACCATATCTTTCTATTAAATATTTCTGTATCCAATACCCAACCCTAAAATTATAAAATTACTGCAATATTCTTACCAGGATAATATCTTCCATCTGGGTGCTGAAAAAAGAAAAAACTATATATTTATTCCGATTTATCTAAATCCTAATCATAAAAATTTGTATTATGTAATTCTTTCAACACACACATGTTCCCAAAAAGAAAAAAAAATAAACCTTAGTAAAAAAAGTCAAAATAATCTTACCTTAATGTCCTTGCCGCTTATCACATTTGCCTCAGTCCAATTCAGCAAACTGTTGAAAAGTATTCCAATCAGTGGCAGGAGTATAAGCATTTTCTGTAAATATAGAAAAGAAATGGATATAAGAATAAAACCTTTTTTTACAACAACAACAAGAAAAACTTAACTACAAAAAAAAAAAATAAATGTATATCTGAAGCTTTGCCAAAAACGTGTTAAAAGATAAAAATTTCCTATTCCCTATATTTTCGACTTGTGTGTATCTTTGTGCCTTCTCGAATTTATTATTACAAAACGAGTCACAAAAGAGCTGAAGTAGAAGAAGTTTTTTTTGTGCTTCTTTCAAATGGAATAGAAAGGTATAACTATCCCTCAGGGAGTAAGAGACAGCAGAGACCATTACCAATACGAAAATGGCTAAAAATAAATTGCTTATGTACAAAAAAAACGGTATCAATGCCGAGAAGAAGGATATTCCTTTGGTTCTCGGTTCGGGATTAACCCCTGCGGAAATTCTAGCCACCATTTCTTCCAATCCAATCCACTTACAAACTAAAAAGGAACCTTCTTGAATAGAATTGAAGTTTCTGGTCGAACGCCCGGCCCGGCTCGTTGCCGCCGCACCGTCGTCGTCGTCGTCGTCGGTCGTTGCTGCCTTCTGATGTTTGCCTTATAATTTCTAAAAAGACATTGTGTACTATTCAGAAGGAGGAACTATTATGTGCCTTGAGGAAATTTGCTGAATACCTTTGGTCACGGGAGAGTTGTGTGTTTCGTATAGGGTGTTTCAATTGACATTTTCAAGACATTAAAACAGTTTTAATTTCTAACCAGAGTGGTATCCTGTTCCTGTTATCCTTGATAATCTTCGAATCTGTAGAAATTGTTTTGACGAATTTTTCAATTTTCGATCTTATCTGATTGTCTAAAGGTCATATTGGCTACAAAGTTCCTTCAGTAAAAACACCCTGTTTATATGTATTCACTTGGTATGGCCCATTATAATATTTTCTATATTAGCTCCGTTGAAGCCCATCAGATCAACCCTACAGCAATTGACGGGTCGAGAAAAGTCAGGAAAGATGATGGCTCAAGGGTTAGGAGTGTGTTAAAGATTTCCTTGAATCCAATGTATTCCCCGTCGATTAATGAAAACATCCTTTGAGGCGCAAAAGAAACTTATTACGCAAAAATATTGATTGCTAGGAATCTTTTGTAGAAAAAAGCAAAGGACGAATCCGACCACCGCGTGTGCAGTGGTACAAAGAGGTACAAGGAGAGTGAAAAGCCTTGGAATTACGTTATATGAAATTTGATTGATTGCCTGAACTTTTCTCATTTTGACAGACAAGCTAATGGAAATATTCATGACGATGTCCGATTGGGAACATTGATTGGCTTATAGCAGCAGGTAAAAAGCTCCTCACTCAAGTGTATATATCTGAAGTTTCCGATTGATGATGGTGATGGTGCGATATCCTTGTAAGTAGTTAAAAAAAAAGTTGCAAGTAACTAATGAGACTATTCTGTTATATTGATTTCTATCATCTGATATGGTATAGAAGGTTGTTAGCCTTGCCGTTGTCAGTCATAAAAGATTTCTAATGATGGATCGTAATACATGTACATATATGAAGGTACAGAATCAAGATTAAGAATCTGTATTATTATTTCCGTAAATGATGGTGCTTTCAGACACAGAGGGCGCGGCATTAGATTTTTTGATGTAGAAGGAAATGTGCTTAAAGTTGATTATTATGGGCGTGTTACTTGAGGCTTATTTTAAATTAGTAAACATTACTTAACACAACCTGCCATACCGTAAAACGTTCGTCAGCAAGAAGTTTCTGAATGGCGTAGTAATGAGAAAAGTTTATCGCGTTTCGTTGCGGGGATTTATGTTACCGATAATACTATAATGTTCACATCCTAACTTTTGGTTATGATAAGTAAATGTTCACATGGAAACATCATATGCAGATGAAAGCTGATGAGTGTTTTTGCTAAGTAGTGAATGTTATTTTTTGGAATATACGTAGATTATAAACTTTAAGTAAACATTAATACTGCTCGCAATAGCAGCTATAACTTGATGGCATAGATAGTACTGAAAAGTGTTTGAATTAAAAAATATGGAAAAGCAAATCAAAGTGTGGATTAAATGATGCAAATCTACAGTAATAAGCTTGGTAATGTGGTCTTAGTTTTTAGTAGTGACTAAAGAACTTTGAAAAGAATTATTTATCCGCTTTTTATATAAATTCACTTTAATCGAATCGAATAGCAAATATTTCTAAAAAAAATGTTACTTAAACTTTGCATATATACCTTCAAAATTTTAAAGAGCCCTTATGCCTTAGATCGCAGCAATTATGTAACTCGTCTGTACGTTTGTATCAAGGCAAGTACACCTATAACGGAACTAATGTGTGATCATCTTCTAAGAGATATAAAATAATATTCAAATGCTGTTCCACTTTTGATAAGTTCGTCGACTATAGAAAATTCTGAAAAGAATGGAGTTTGTAGTGATAGAGTCTATAGGTTTAATAGTAGCTTGGATATCTGATAAGATGCGGATCTCCGAAGTCGATATCATGTATTCTTTAAGTCAAGATAAGATTTATTTTATCGTCATAAGTTTCGTTTGGAATAAGCTACAATACAAAAGTCTTTTGTCTTAAGACTTAAACTTAGTCTGTCTGAGTCAACGCCTGCACCAACCTCTTCACTTTCTTGATTTTTGATCCGTCGATGTAAAAAATTTATCATTTTATCTTCTAAGAATAACTAGTTCTCGAAGGTTTACAATTATATTTAGGAAATTTGGACATTTGGAGCAATGATTAACCCAAATACTCCCGGATTATTTATATAAATCTTATAAAGAGGATTGCGGCCGGTACTGGAATAAAAAGTCAACAGTGCACGTAATTTTAAAAAATAAACTAAAGTTTCATCTATACAAAAATTCAAATCATGTAAATTACTATTTTTTACGAGAAATTTAAGCGAAAACTTAGGTAGCCAGTGCTCATATAGGCGTTTTTCTTTTTAGTTCAGAGCAAAGCTCTAACTGTCAAACAAAATTGCTTTTATTTTAAGCTCGATGCTTTTAGAACTTTGAATTTTTGCCTTTTTTCTTTGACCCTTAAATCATTTTTGTACGTTTCCGGTTTCATATCAACTCTCAGTACAATTTCAAAATAAAATCTTGGGATGAAAATCAACGCGATATGAAACAAATGACTCACGACCTAAATAAAGCAAAACAGATTTAAACGTAAATTTTGATTTTATTTGATTACGAAAAAAAAAATATGTGGTAACCCTTTTTTTGAAAAAAAAAAATTATGAATAAAATAATTTATATATGTATCTATGCATTATTTTGAAGGCGCTTTGTTTTTTGTTTTCAATTTAAAATGTTATAATTAGTAGATACAATTTTAACCGCATTTATATTTTGGTTCCCATATGTGCAAAACAATAAATATAATGCATCTCCATTTATATATAATAATTTATCGACTTACGACATAAATACTATCACAAATATCAAGCCCATCAGTTTGTTGATATAACACATACAATGTATACATTTAAAGTATTTTGTTTCTTTCTTCATTAAGTTTACAAATACTCTGTTCTTTTTTTACCACTTCTCATTGAAAGATATGCATTCTCATAACAAGATTTTGCCCGTCTTTATTTGAGCCTTAAAAGCGCCATTTTAATATATACTTATGTACATCTGTCACCCATAAGAAGAATAAATTTCGAGAAAGGAGACAACAAAAATTGCAAAATTTTAATTGAATGAGTACGACGCTAAAGCTGTTTTAGTATGATACTAGGTTAAAACAACGAATTTGCAAATTTTAATCGAATATAGCATCATACTTTTTCTACCCTTTAAAGTTAAAATCATTGAATACCTACTTTAGTTTTTAGTATCGTGCGAGCTTCATATGACACTGACAAACATCAAAAAAGGTTCCTATACCTACTTTTTTACACGGAATGTCATTGATTTACGTGTGTTCAGAAGCAATTTATTAAGAAAATTCTTTTAGTACGATAATAGTTAGAAAATGTTTAAAATTAAGAATGAGTTAGTAAACTACTATAAAGTTAGCAAATTGCTAAGTACGAGTAGTATCATACTAATACCTTAATAATAGGGTGTTTAAAATTTTGCGCCATTGTTTTTGACCTTCTTGCCATTCCGCCAAAATTACAATTGGTGTTATCTGCACAGAGGACAACAAGTTTTGTCTAAATATCGAATTTTTCCAAGACATATATTTTGTTAAAATATCAGAAGATTCTCCTGGCAGATTGTTGAGTTCTAAAATTTTACCTCGAATGCCTTTCTTAGGCATAAAGAAGAGGAGTAGTTTAGGGGCATATTTTCGTACTTCCATGATTTGAAGTATCATATTAATGTCGTTTTTATTTGGCAATCCGGAAGCCTTCTGGACTTTTCTGAAAGTGTTCACTTGGGAAAAAATGACAGTTCTGATTCTAAAAAGAAGAGAAATTTGCTTCTGAATTTGAAATCCGAATCGAAACCAGAAGCACTCACATTCATATGCTTAAACGCTTTCTGAAAAATGATATAAGATTTTTAGTTGATGCGGCAGCTAGATTTGTACTTTTCTGTTTGGCCGTTTTCAAGTGCTGTTCAATGTCCTTTTTTCCATTATTTGCAATGGAAAAAATGGCCATGCACTTATTGCACTTTACATCACCTTCGTCTGTTTTTTTTAAGAGCTCAAATCCTCGCTGAAGTTTTTCATTGAAAATACATTTGTGTCTGGGTACCATCTAGAACTTTAGACGGAGTTATAAGTATTCAATCAGTTTTCTTTTAAAATAATTAATTTAAATTAACATACCAATTTGTATGTTTACCCCAGAATCAAAACAATTCCCTTGCTGATTTTTATTTCAATATTGACGTTTCGAAATTGGGCATGTTCAATGAATGATGAAGGCTGTCATCCATAATGAAATATTTGAAATACATTACAGTTTTTGCACTAAGAAACTAAGGCACGTTCACATCTTCACTTTGTTGAAAGAATTTTGAGTTGGTTAGTTTTTAGTTTGACTTTTTACGAAATTACATATACAAAAAAATGGACATAATGAACAGCTTTTGCAATAATGGACATTTTTATGTTTTTAAAACTAAATAATTCATAATGAACATTTTCTCCAAATAATGAACTGTTCATTATAATAATGAACGGATGGTCAGCGTATGTATATGCTGTTTTGCTTCTTGACGTATCTGCTCTCGTTGGTTGTTAAAATGTTCAATAACCTCCTGTTTAAGCGCGTCCACAATTTCGTAGTTTACTTCATTTTAACCCCAAACTTGTACTGCTTCGATGTAGCATCCATAGGCCCAAGATGATCGATATGCAGTGTATGCATATTCTCCAAATGGGGTGTGCAATAGTTTTGCTGAATGTTTTTTATGAATTGCTTTTTGTACTGCAAAGTGGCCGAAATTATGTGCGTCTGCAATAACCTCACGCTCAATGGACTTCTGTATAACCAGCAAATCGTTTCTATTTACAGTTTTGTAAATTAAATCACCTTTTCCTCTGAAATTCTCATATGGTCTACTTACAAGGATTTCTGCAACTACTTTTACATGCTCATCTTTTTACTGTGCTTTTAAATAAGTGATGTTATTTCTGCAGATATTGTAAGGACGTTCTGCGGATATCGACTTAAACAATCAACATGCTTCATTCTTTCACCAGGTCTATGAACAACTTCATAGTGAGATATCTTCCTTCCTCGTTGTTTTCTTAAATGCTGCACAATCTCTAACCAATTTAAAATGAGTGCCAAGTTTTTTAGGGCAGGTTATACTGCTTTGACTTGAAGTATATAACTATGACGTTGCGCCTCTTGAGCTGACGTCTTTTTGCTCCAGAAAAATACAGGGTGCAGTTGTCCTTCAATCATTTGCAACAGTGTTGCTCCAAAACCTTCTTTTACCAAATACTTTTTCCATTTTCTGAAGACACGTTTCAGATGATTCGGCGTATATAATTATATCATCCATAAATAAATATATAAATCGAATAAATCGAAAATAGCTGGCGAGTTACAGACATCAAATGAAAAAAAAAATTTAAAATGAAAAAATCTTCAACTTAATCGGACATTCTGTTGATCTCTTTGCTGGTTCATAGTTTCTTATCATGGTTTCTACAACTTCTTCGAACTGAAAAGGGACATCAATATCATTATTTGATTCAACTTTCAATTTGTACATTATAGATAAGATTATTATTTCTGTCAATGCTTTCTTCAATCAATAAAGGAGAAAATTGATACCCATTTTTGAACGATGTTAAGAAGAACTTTTTGATAAAATCATATCCAAGGAGTGCGTCAAATTCAATGGTACGAGTATCATCGGAAACCACAACACATTTCTGGAACGTCTTCATATCATCAAATACAGTTTCAGTGTTGAAATGTCCAATAGAATTTATTACCAAGGCCGAATAGAACCGAAAAACTCTTCTGCAGTACTTACAACATTTTTCAGCTTTTTGAATATGCACTTCAAAATCGTCACATCCGATCCTGTGTCAACTAAGCAATAAATTTTGACATTGTTGACCTCGATTTGCTTCAAACGGTTTTGGTCAGAAGCAACATTAACGTTCCTTGTTCTGGGACAAAATTTAGAAATATACGAGTAGTTGCATTTGAAGCATTTTGGTTAAAGTCGATAATCTCTTCGAAGATGATCCGTAGATCCACAGTTGAAGAAATGATTTGGTTTATTTAAGTTTTTCTTGTAACTCATGTTCTCGTTTTGGTTTCTCTTGAAAACTACGTTCTGTTGCCTGCCGTCTTTTTCTTTTTCGTTCAAAAATATCGTATTTTTCTTTCAGCTCCTTGCAGTTATACATACATATTGTATTTAACTTCAAGTCTTATTTCCAAGCCATCGACAATATACCGAATTATGGAATCAGTTTCAACATTTCCAAGCGTTGCTATTTTTTTCATCTGCAAAACGTATCTACTCGTGGAAACTTTCGTCCTTTCGCTTTCTCCATTCACTTAACTGCTTATGAATCTCTGCACTACTATAACTGCGCTCAAATTCACTTTTCAATAAGAAACGTAGTTCTTTTTACTCACTTCAACTATTGGCGCAAAATTTTAAACAGCCTATTATTAAGGTATTAGCATGATACTGTTTAACAATTTGCTAACTTTATAGTAGTTTACTAAATCATTCTTAATTTTAAACATTTTCATACTAGTATCATACTAAAAGAATTTTCTTAATAAATTGCTTCTGAACACACCTAAAACAATGACATTTCGTGTAAAAAAGTAAGTACAGGAACCTTTTTTGATGTTTGCAAATGTCAAGAGTCATATGAAGCTAGCACGATACTAAAAAAATAAAGTAGGTATTCGATGATTTTAACTTTAATAAAAGGGTAGAGAAAGTATGATGCTATATTCGATTAAAATTTGCAAATTCGTTGTTTTAACCTAGTATCATACTAAAACAGCTATAGCATAGTACTAATTCAATTAAAATTTTGCGCCATTGATTCTAAAAAAAAGCTTAGCGGTGTGAGTCATCTTCTTACCTCTAGCTTGTACATATTTCTGTTTTTCAGTTAGACCATATGCATCTGCATTCTGCTCAAAATTCTGAAACCAATGTTGAACTAGAATTGCCTCACTATCGAAATCTGAAATAATTTTTGAAAAATTTTCAACTGAAAATTTCGGTTCGTTTTGTTTGATTTCGTCCGCTTGAATTTTCAAAGTAAGCAATTGAATAATTTGATGCAAACTTTCACTATTGCTCTCCACCACTTTTTGCATCTTTTCGTTGGCCTCTTCCTGAATTTGAAATTAATATGTTTTACAACCCTTGTCTTCTTGCTAACTGAATTTTCAACTTTTAAAATACTCCTTTTTTCAACTTCTCTTCTTTTAGGATTGTATCCAATTAATTTCGTTCTTGCTGATTATATTGGTGAATAGTCATGAAATCATGGACTTCCTAGGTTGAGCCCCCAAATGTAAAATATTAATTAAAATATTAAAAGATGTATTTATTTCAAAAGTAAAATAAATAATCAAAATAATTTTGGAAACATTTCAAACAATATCGACGTTAAAAAATCAAACAACAATAGATTATAGAAATTATAGCAAAGTAATCTTCGTCAAAGTAATTGGACGGCTGAGATTAATATTTACCACTGCTATAGTGCTATTGAGATCCATCAACGATGCTTCTACACTTTTACATTACACCAATTAAACATAATCATACATATCTGAAATTAAGCCAAGTTAAAGCTTTGAACCATCCATGCATTTTATTTTAATCCTAAATCAACTTTCTGATTAAACTACTTTATAATGCATTTATGTTTGCATTTTTCGACAAAATATATCTAACGAAAACTAAGATATAGCTCTGTTAAGATTCATAACACCGCGGATTTATTATGTAGAAACCCCAAAAACCACTCACAATTATATAATAAAATTGAACTAGGTTTATAAAAAGGCTTTGCCAGAAAACACAAAGGCCATCTGCGTAATTCGAATCAAATATTTAGTTGCTTTTTTTAAGTGCTTTTTCGCCTCAACAATCATCTCAAATTCGATACTATTTATAGTTGAATTAAAATTCAAAGTCTGTCCCCTGTATCTAGTTTCCCTCATCAAATTTTACTTCTATCCCAAAAATTAAGTCTTTGAAGAAAACTCAAAAGCATAAACAGTGCTTGCTGATCCTTGAAAATATAAATTATTAGCATTTCCCGTTACAACTCGTTTTACCAAATTTATTGTCCATTTTCCGAAACAAAAAGCCTTTCAATATCCTTATCCTTAACCCAATTATATATGTAGAATGTCTCCTTAAAGTGTCATCTCCAAGTTTGTTCAATATCACTCGCTCTCATCCCTACTATGGCTTGAGATTCTATCATTGGCAAGGGCAAGACAAATGTTTCCTCTTTGACAATTTAATCCGTTTTGAATTAGGCAAAAAAAGGAATTTTCAGGAAGGACCCAAGTGTGCACGTCCCCTGGGTATGATTTGTTAATTTAAATCCACAAAATCAAAGCAAACATCATTTTACCACAAACAAAAAAAAAATAAATAAATCAAAACAGACACAACATTCAAACCCTTGCCTTCCTTTGAAAGGAAACAAATAAAAATTTAAATCCTTGAAAAGCAAAAGCATCATCAGCAACAGAAAGAGTATGGGGGAACTCCCATGAATCACGAATTAGATTCAATCTGTCTCAACACGGAAGTAATTTCAAATCATAAGAATCTCAATGAATACATTAAACTGACAGGGACAGCTTGGCGCGGCTGATGGCGGTAGTGGTGACAAAAAGTCGATTTCCATTTGGTATTCCAATCATGCGGCCACAATGGGAAGGCCAGAGAGCACCTCTCGTCCCTTAAAAGCTAATATCACGTATCTCTGAATTTCAATAAGCCAATTTTAATGTAATTCTCTTCAGCCCGTCCATGGGGGCTATAGCAACTTGCAAAACGATGTTCATTTTTCTGCAACTCCCTTAAAACCTCCTATTTCCCTTGCTCTATCGCATCATTGTAGTGCTCTGTGCAATAAGCTAACGGTGTAGAAAAGGTAACTACATCTTTTCTCCTTATAATTTTTTTTTTTTTTTTAGATAGATACTCGAACCTGTTCGAAGGTCCTTTGTTAGTTACTCATCGCCGCCGTGGTGTGCAGTTATGTGTACGTGACATAGAAAATTACATAAAGCCCCGAGGAGGACTAAGAATGGGAAATTCAGCTGGAAGCATCACTTACATGGTTCGGTGGTGTTAAAACAACATGGTCGTTGTTTGTGGTGTCACTTGGTGCAACAGCAGCATCCCTGACTCATCGAAGGCTCCAGACAGCACTGGCAGCACCCCTACCTACTTGGTCATTGAAATAGGATCAATGCCAATAAAGTGGGTTGTGGTTGAGGTAAGCAAAAGTTTCTAACGCTGATGCTGATGCTGGTGCTCCTGCTACATGTGCTTCGGGTGATTGGAGTTGGAATGTTCTGTTCAGGGGATGATGGAAGCAGGATGAGGTTTTCAGTGCGGCGGCGGTGGATGTACCGGATAAATGCGGTCAAAGATATCAATGTTTAAAAATAGCTCAAATTGAACAGAGCAGCACTTTTTTTTGCTTTTAGTCGAATGGTGGTATGTGTGGTGTATCTGACAGATGGACAAATGGAGGCCATTGGTTATGTGGTGGAAGCATCAATGCCAGATAAGGGGAATTCAACTACAAGCTGTTTTTTTGCAAGTAAAGCTAAAAATCATCATCGATGTTCAAAGGGTGGACACAGGAATTCAAGAGGACATAAGCGTCCACAGGTTTTGTCTCAAAAAGAAACTCTGTCTATTAACTTCTACTCTCATATTCTTGCGGTGAATATCGGGAGACCAGTACATTAACTGCAGATGGGGTTTCAATGCTTCTGGAAGGTGTTTGAGAGCACAAAATGGGTTAGTTACACAAAGACAATTTCTATTACATACAAACATCAGAGGAAGAACTCCCCAGATGGAATCAATGGGAATTAGTGGGATTTAGAGTTTTGGGTAGGCAGTGGAAAAATAAGACGTTAGAAATGTAAAGATCGATCAGCAACTCGGAGCCATCTTCTAAAGAAAGAATAATCAAGAGCTGACAGGGAAGTAACAATGCTTGGATTTTTGAAGAAATTTGAACAAGCTTGGTTTACACTTACTCCAAAAGCTTGACGAAATTATCACGTGTTAAGCGTTAATTTTACGTATTGGATATACAGAATATCAGAAGGAGCAGTAAATTGCTGTGATAGCAGGACCGTTCTATAGACTCACAAAAGGAGCAAAGATCAAATAATACGTGGGTAATGGACTCTCTTGGGTTATTCCAAATTTCAAAATAGAACCAGCTCAGGACGCGAATGGAGCACTTCACTTTGGTTTTAAATCGAGCTTCCATCAGAAATGTGCACCCATTGTCTGAGTTAATAAATTCTCGAACTCGCATGATTACATCGCCATGAAGACGAGGTGTTAAAAACTGACATCATTGACTTATTTACTGCGTTCACTCAAGAAAACAGCCTAAGACTCAGGGAGCTTTCACAAGGAGTGGATAAAATATGATTTCTAACCTGCTGAAGAATAAAGACGACAATGAGAAAATTGGAGAAATATTTTGTTTGCTGATTGCGGTTGCCAAGACATTAGCGAATTGAAATTCATCCAGAAGACACATTTGATGCTGAACAGCTGAGAAACGACACTGGATCTTCACAAAGAAGTGGGTTCAATACAGGTTTCCTCTTCATCTACTGTTTCATGATTTTCACCATTTTTAGTTAGGAACTGGCCATTTTGATTGCTATTATCAGGACCAATGAGTATTAGTTATGTTTTGGTCGAAGAGCAATGCTGTCAAATCAGATTAAAATCAAAAATGGAGTTAGACTCAATACTTTTTTTAACTTGTGATAAATGTACTACATGCTCTTTTGACGAACGGAAATGGAGGAATTAAGTGGATTCCTTAATACTTGTCTCTAGTTACGGCGAACATAAACTAGATCAGCAATCGAAACGAGGGAGAAAGGATTCATTCCTTGGGAAGTTGGAAAGTCGCATCGGTTGTTTGGAAGCTCCAAACACATATATCAAGGAAACATCTGAAGACATTTCTGGCTCTGCTGTTTCTGCAATGTTTATAGCTTCATACGATAACGTGTCAGAAATACTTAGACGCTTATATTCGAAGAGGAAAGTTGAAATGGCATAATGGTTAGTGCGTTGGACTGTCATGCGGAAGGTCTCGAGTTCGATTCTCAGCCGCTGCAAAAAAGTTCTTTTTCAGGGGTGTACTGCCTCTTGCGAGGAATTGACAAATCCTCCAAGAGTATGTTTCTCTTATCATGGAAAGTTCTGCTTCTTAGCCCTCGGAATCGGCAGAATCGGCAGCTTCTATAGTCACTGTTACTTAGATATGATCAGAATAAATTCAAAATGGAGTAGTGGCCAATCTCATTATAGACCGAACTGTATCAAGGTTTTGGAATGAATGTCTGACTAACCGTATGTAGGAATTGAAATACGTAGGGTAATTCGGCAAAGGAGACCCCGTTTATTTCCAATAGTTTGTTTTTCATGAGATGCAACAATTTTTACTCCTTCTTGTATGTTAGGTTTCTATTTCAAAGTAAGACGAAAATATTTTGTTTGATTTGATAGAAAAAGGATCTATACGAGTTATTTGAATTTTCGTGAGAAAAAGTAAAGGTTTCTTTCTAGTTCGAGGCTTCACAGCCAGTCTACCGTAAACTTGTTTTAAGCCTTTTTTAAAAATGCTTTAAGATACATCAACGTCATTCACTTAGGCAACCAGATTGTTGTAGCTCTTTATTTGCAGGCCTTGCAATAACTCATTAGCTCCCAAGTTAAAAAGAAGTGGAGATAGAACACCACCTTGAGGCGTACCTCTATTGGCTTCTTGCAGAGGATCATCTTATCTATTTCTTAAGGGATATATAGGGTTTTCCAACAGGGACGCTACAAAAGTAGAGCGACAGGGACAGCAAACGACGCCATATTTCTTGCCGCTCTTTTGACTTTTCTCTTCAGTAAGGTTTGCCATTTCATGATGGAAAATATACCGAAATTCGGAGTCAGTGGCCTCAACGTTAAGAGCGCTACGTCCAATTTATGGTCGTCATAATCGTCCTAGCAGATCAACAATTGAGCGTCTAGTGGAAAAATTTGATCCACAGGCACAGTCGTGCGACTTGACGCCATTAGACTATTTCCTGTGGGGCTACATCAAGTCTATGGTCTATGCCAACAAGCCAGCGACGATTGATGAACTTGAAATTGCAGCAGTATCGGCCGATTTATGCTTGAAAACCGTCGAAAATTGGGTTCTGCAAGCGTGCCCGTGGTGGCCATGCAAAAGAAATCGAATTCCATACATAATGGCATCGAACGTGCTTTCACAGGAATACAAAATTTCATTGATATCCGAAACCGTTTTTGTTTTATTTAAAAAAACTTTTGTAGCACTCTTATTGAAAAACCCGATACTTCGTTGTGGCAACGATTGCATTTAGATCCAAGGGATACAACAAAACGGGTAAGATCAGTGGAAGCAATATATCGTTCAAAGACAACCCAACGGAAATAAAAGGATCACAGAATTTAGTGAGTATTGTTCAATATTTGTTATTTGAAAATTGCCAATAATGACTTCGTGGAAATTCCAAATACTATTCGAAATTCGAGTCTTAGAATTGGCAGCATCGAAAAACATGGTCGTTGCGAGTACCAGGTTCCCGCGTAAAGATATCTACAAAGCCACCTGGGTATCACCTGATGGAGTCACTCGTAACCAAATAGACCACGTGTTGATAGACCATCGCCACTACTCGAACTTGATGACGGTACGAACGTACCGAGGTGCCAATATCGACTCGGATCACTATCTTGTTGGTATGGTTTTCCGAGGGCGGATTGCCTTGCGAAGACGCATTGCATCTGCCGATCAGGTTCGAATCAACACGGCTGCCCTGCGCAATGAAAACACCAGTAACACCTTTGGTAATGCGTTAGGACTCGCCCTAGAATCACTTGATTTAGGGAGAGTAAGTCCTGGAGCCAGTATGCTGGGCGTAAATGAGAAGTGGACACGCCTTAAGAATATTGTCATTAGTACTGCCAACTCTATCTTAGGCAGCAGTCGTAAAAATCGGAAGGACTGGTTTGATGATGAATGCAAGCTAGCGACTGAACGTAAGAATGTTGCGTACCGAGCAATGCAACAATCTCATAGAACGCGGGCACGCGAAGAGGAATATAAAGAGCTCAGAAGAACAGAAAAACGGCTTCACAGACAAAAAAAATCAGCCTGGGAGAAGAACCTAATCTGTGAAATAGAAAATAGCCGAGAGCGAGGTTCGCACCAGGCGCGGAAGTTCTACCAATCCGTCCGAAACATGACGCAGTACACACCACGCTGCACATGCACATACTGCAAGGACGGAGAGAGAAATCTGATCACCGATCCTGAAAGCATACTGGAGCGATGGGAGGTGTACTTTAATGAATTGCTAAATGGTCAGCTCACTGCAGAAGTGGAGGCTCCACTACTTCAAGAAGAATACCCTATGTTGCCGCCACCAAGCATAGAAGAAATTGAGAAGGCTATAGGCCGGCTTAAACAGAACAAAGCCCCGGGAGCCGATGGCATACCAGCCAAATTATTCCATCACGGCGGGCCAGCCTTACGTCAAGCAATTCATGATATTATAGTACACGTATGGGAGCAGGAAGAAATGCCAGAAGACTGGCGAAAAGGTTTAATATGCCCCATACATAAGAAGGGAGATGTCACAACGTGCAGCAATTATAGAGGTATCACGTTGTTGAGTACCGCCTATAAGATACTCTCCTCTATCCTACAAGACCGGATAACCCCATACGCTAAAACCGTTATCGGACAATATCAGTGTGGTTTCATTCCAGGCAAATCAACAACTGATCAGATATTTACCCTTAGGCAGGCGATGGAAAAATGTCTAGAATTTAACATCCCAACATACCATCTGTTTATAGTCTTTAAGGCCGCCTATGATAGCATAGCCAGGGTAGAACTCTACAAAGCCATGAGAGAATTCGGCATCCCAAATAAATTGATACGACTATGTAGGTTGACAATGACCAACGTAACAAGCCAAGTAAAAATAGCCGGATTGCTATCCAGACCAATCAACATCTTTAATGGACTCCGATAAGGGGACGGTTTGGCCTGCCTCCTCTTCAACCTGGCGTTGGAGAAAGCAATCCGTGACTCTGGCACGGCAACAAGAGGGACCATCGTCAACAGGTCCAGCCAGTTACTGGCTTACGCAGACGACATCGATATCATCGGAAGAACCGAACAAGCTGTACACGATTCCTTCATCCAGATCGAGCAGGCGGCACAAAATCTGGGGCTGCACATTAGTGAAGGTAAAACAAAGTACATGGTGGCGTCGAATGTGAGAGGAACAGTTGGTCAAACAATCAAGGTTGCGGAGCACGAATTTGAAGTGGTGCAATCCTTTAAATACTTAGGGTCAATAGTAGCAGCCGATAACAATATAGAAGAAGAAATACGCGGGCGGCTTCTCAAATCCAACAGAGCCTACTATAGTCTGTCAAAGCTTTTCAAATCCAGAAATCTCACCATAACTTCAAAACTGCTGCTGTACAGGACCATGGTCCTGCCAGTACTCACATATGGATCCGAGACTTGGGTGCTTAGCAAAAGGCACTCCGACCTCTTAGCTGCGTTCGAGAGAAAAGTCTTAAGGAGAATTGTTGGCCCCGTATGTGGGGAAGGACGATTCCGGAGACGGTACAATCATGAACTGTACGCAATCTACCTTGAAGCAGATATCGTGACAAAAATTAAGCTCGGTAGACTCCGGTGGGCAGGGCACCTAGCTCGCATGAGCGAAGAGGAACCTGCTCGGAAAGTTCTTTGTGGTACATTCTATGGTAGACGACAGCGTGGTAGACCATGCTTGCGCTGGAGAGATGGCGTAGACCAGGACGCCCGAAGCCTTGGGGTGCGCAACTGGATGGCGTCGGCTAGAGACCGGGATAGGTGGAGAGACTTGTTGAAAGAGGCCAGGACCGGAACCCGGTTGTCGAGCCGATGATGATGATGATGATTCGAAATTTTTAAAACATATTCGAAAACGTAATATTTTAAATTTGTTTGAAAACTGCGATTTGATATGGCAATGCTGGATGCTTTTAAAGGTTTTTTTTTCAATTTCAAAGGATATCATTGATTTTTCGTTTCATTTGGGTGGTTCGATTTTGTACAATTGAAACACCAGAGAATTCACTTTCACAGTTGAATTTCATATATAACTTGATGGTTGGGTTGATGAAGAAAGGAACATCAGAAATTGATTGGAGGGATTACCAAGAATTTAAAGTCCGTTCGTTTCGCAGTCACAATCGCTCTTTCGAAGTCAAGAATATTTAACCTCCTCAACCCACTTCTCCATTAATGTTTCTTTTCTTTTTTTGTGGTTGTATATTTAGATGGAGTGAAAATGGTGAAACGGTAAGAGGACAGACACTTATGAGTCCACCACCCGTTTCCATCCTTCAAAAAAAAAAAAAGAAAAGATAAGTTAAGCAATAAAAATGACGCATAGCTTGGTTGGGGACTTAATGATGCTCGCTCTCACAGTTGTATTACCTTAAGGGACTTCCGACTATAGCAAATGGGTCATATAGCGCTGTATGAGAGATTTGCGTGAATCGATATTGTCTGTTGTCCGGAGGGCACAATTATTTATCATTCTGACCTATTTTTCAATAACCTTTTGTTTGGGGGTTGTATGTTCGAGAGAGATGGAACTGCTGATGTGTATAGATGAATAGAGTGTTTTTGCGATTTGCAAAAACATGAACAATGGGTTAGGTGGAATTGGCTGTGATTAATCATATAAACTTGAACACATTAACACGGAAAAGAGTCATCATTCATTTTGTTTGCACTTTACTTTGGGATCACATAGACACGTCTAAATATGATGGTCTTGTCATTTCAAAAGGACCTAAGTGGTTTTGTCTTGATTGAATAAGTTTTTTGTTTCATCTTTCTTCTTTTCTTTTTTTTTCTCAGTCCTATCGACACGATTGAAATAGGGAATTTAATTTATTTCCTATTTTCCGGATTTTCAAGAGCCAATAATTAAATTAAAGAATATTAATTTTATGAGGATAAAGAAGAAACCGGGAAGGATAATAGGTGCACATTTAACGATTCTCCTTATCTTTACACCAAAGAGCAATATTAATTGGCATCTTAATTGAAGTTAATTCAATTTAATAATAGACATATATTAATTTTTAATTAAATCATCCAAGTCAAGCACACAATACAATACTTCTTTATAATTCCCACAGTGCGGTTTAAGGGGTTAAACATGTTTATAAAATGTACTTTGGCTTAAATGTTTACTTCGGATGTAAAGAATTACAGAGTGAAGTCAAATATCTTAACATTCCAAGAAAATTCGCAACTTCTATTTATAATTCTTCTCCTAAAAATGTGGTTACGAGTATATCTTATATACAATCTTACTTGTTGGCAACTGCATGGTTCACTGGGCGCAATGTGACATTTTTTCTATCATAAACTCTATCCTCAAACTAATAACATGTCATGGTTAACCCCTAGGTCAAATTTCATTGAAATCCATCCACTCGTTAAGGCGTATTTTGAAGAACAAACATTCAAAGAATCATACGTTCATATTTATTTTAATATTAGTACTAATTATAAGATTATTTCTACTGTTAAATTTGTTTTAAATTTTAAAATATAAAATAAATAAAATTCCTTTATCCTCATCAAAATCGATAAAACCAATGTAACTTTTATCAATTGCAAGTTCTTAAGAACAAAATTCTTAAGTGTACTTAATCAAATGAACCATACTGTAAGTACTCCTGTTACCTTCAGCCATGATGAAAAGCTTTATAGTGAGAGAAATATTACAATGAAGGTATTCATCCTATTTCACACTGAAAGACAGTGAATAATTGAATAAAATATAAAAGAAAATAATAAAAGGGATAAAGGACATTATTTGCCTTCCGTGGAATGGTACATAGTTTGTTGTTTTGCTGAATTGAATAAATCAATAATGTAAATTGTAAATTATTCGTTAGCGGCTGAAATTATCATGAGATTTGATTGAGTTGATGTTTTTGTTTAGGCCTTTCTATTTCAATGAAGTTTTGTGAAGTATGCAGTGTTGTTATATGTTTTTATTTCCCACACAAAAAAAAAATAAAAAGTCAATCAATTTTAACTGAGAACTTTAAGCCTTAGTGAGCGTTTGCATTATCTAATAATATAAGTAAGTGTATATGAATTCCTTTCGTTCCCTATTGACTAACTAAGATCGATAGATATTTACTTTAACCATTTTAAAATTTACAGTTTTTATAAATTTAAATTTAATTTATAATAATCATCATCCCACTTCTGACAAATTTTTTTTTATTAAGTTATATGAACAATTTAAGCAGAATGTCGGAAGGAAAATATTAATTTGAAAAAAATATTCCTGTTAATACTTTATTAAATAATTTTTGAACTTGTGAAGAAAAACAATAAATTAGTATGTATATGAATGAAAACAAAAAAATAATTAAATAAATAAAAAATAAATAAATGTGACGTTAACAATCAAAACGGTGCTAAAGGCACTTTTTTCAAAATATGGAGTGTGGTATACCAACATTTGCGTATTAAAGAGAGCTATGGAATGGTGGAAAAATTGTATTTCAAAACGGGCTGGTTTAGAAGTTATTACTATTTTAATGTTTTTAACAATCAAATGAGTGCTATTTTTCATACAATGCTTGTAATTTTCAAAACAGCTCTATTTTTCTCTAAATGAAATCAAATAGATAGGATTGTTTTTCAAAAGGAGCTAAATAATTTTGGGCGCTAAAATTGTTGACACTTATAAAAGGATCTTTAGTTGTTTACCTATCGTATTCTTTGTTAACATTGTTAAATAAGTTTTAATGAATTCCAATAAAAAGAACTTTTCCTTAGTTAAATGTTCTCTTCTTTTTTAATTTTACAGGCATTTGAGAATCAAAATTTAAGAAACTTGTTTTCAAAACGCGCTAAATATATTTTTAACAAAAAAAACTGCCTAAAAAAAAACATTTCACTAAAGGACGAAAATAAAAGGTCCCTTTAGTATTTTTATTGGTCAATCTAATAAAAAAGACTTCTACAAATTTTACAAAATTTACTGCATTGAATTATCTTAAATATTTTAGGAATTATAGTTTTCCGCCCTTCTGCTCGGTTTCATGTTCATTTTTTTTAGCCTCTATTTGATTGTTAACGTCACAAATACAAGATAAATGAACGACTAGGCAAATAAATAAAAAGAACATAAATATGTTAACATTGTTGATACAAAACATCTTTTACAAGAATATATATGTAAATAATTCATTAAATTAATAAATAATATTATGTACAAAACATTATTATTCACTAAGTTCAATATTTAAAGCGTTTTCGCTCTTTGAACATGTTCTAAAGAATTTTTCAGTAAATACATACATTTGCTCTTAAGCGGATTTAACTCCCAGAGTTCTTCGTGTCGTCTTGATGTTAAGTTAAACCAGAAAACACGAAGGATCATTTTTAGAGAGTTATTTTAAAATACTTGAATTTGTTTGTACGTGCATTTTGGCGCATTTATCTCAGACGGTGAATTCATACAGAGAGCTTATCATGATTTTTTACAATGGCATGTATCAAAGGATATATACGGGTGGACCATCTAGTGGTTTCTTTTAAATCTTAGGTTATTTTGATACTGGCAACTGTTCCCCCATTGAAATCTTGACAGAAATCATACCTCCGAGGAATGAAATGATTTTTGTGTAGCACAAACAGTGCGTTTTGTGAAAAGAAGTTTTGGCCGAAATGAAGTACCCACCAGTGGTACCACTTTACTTCAATTGAATTAGATCTACTTCTTTTTTTCAAAATATTTTAAGATCTACTTCCTACTTCACACCATCAGTAAAATACTGAAATCTACTTCATTTAAAAAAACTCAGTTTGAAACTACTTCAATTTTACAAAAAAAAAGGTCAAATCTACTTCTATTTCACTCTAGTAAGAATGTAGCACATAAAAATACACAAATGAGTAATTTTAAGACCATAAAAACACGAATCTTATGAAAATTTCTCTTGCGTATGTGTTTTTATTTTAAAATTAAATTAAATTGAATTATAGTAATTTTAATGTTATTCTTTGCAAATGAAAGATTTATTAACAAATTAATTCTTTATAGAGAAATTTCTTTAAAATCAAAAGAAATGCGTATTGACAAATTTATGTTTTTAAAAATATACATTTAAGGAAAAAAAGTTATGTATACAATATTATTTCAAAATCAAAGAAGCTCCGATCTAAAAATTTTGATCGAAATCGGTAGTCAGAAATGAGAAAAAACAAAATCAGAAAAAGGATCTATGACAGGTACCGTTTTAAATTATTTTTTTTTACCAAAATGTAGACCGCATTATTGGTAAATAAAAACCATTAGATTCGTTTTCGAAATAAATATAATATTTCATAATGGCTGTATGAAAAAAAAAACATTTCAATTTCTCCTCTATGCTGCATGTTTAGGTATAGACCTGCAAACAGACGGAATCTACATATACTTTTTCGTGTTGTAATGTCAATTGATGAAAATCTCGAGTTCAAATTTTTCTAATAGCAAGTTAAAAGTCATTTTAAAATCTACTTCGATTTTTCTCAATCTACTTCACTTTTTTCTTCAAATCTACTTCGACTTTTTTTACGGAAGTGGTAACGCTGGTACCCACCGCTGTACACGATTTTGTGCAAAAAGTTCGTGAGTCAGTTCACTCTTGGTGCCCGTCGTCACGCACTAGCTTGAGGAGAATTCTGCACAACGATCTCCGATTATTCGCTTGAAGTGAATGTAATTCTTATTTATGTAAACACCTAAGTACTTGACAGAATTGACCCATCTTATATTAGAATATTACAATAATTATTATTCGCCTTCAGATTTGTGCTGAGTAAGAAACATCCCAACTATTTGTTTAAGTCTTTATAGTACGGGAGGTAGCGCTATAGTTGACGAAGTCATTTCATCCCGGCTGAAAATCATAACAATAATAGTTTTCCCCTAACACATAACAGATCTGAACGTCAGCTGCTCCGAAAGCGGTGGAGCTAAAGGAGACAGCATGCAAAAGTCATTGGAAAAAAATTTGCTCCGATGAATTTTATACCAAGCGAAACTGTATTAAATTATTGTTTTAATCATATTTCTTCAAAAAATTATCGTCAGCTGTATTGCCGAGGGGGGGTTCAATGTCAGTCACGGGCATAAACCTCATTTAAAATTTGAAAAATAAATTTATTTTATACCTTATGAAATTTATATATCTCAATTTTTATACTTTTAAAATAATAAAGAAAATAGTCAGCTGCACTTTTGACGGGGGTAACACCGTCAGTCAGCGCGATAAACATGTCGCGCACTCAACGCATTCGAGCGTCGCATAGTATCTTTGGAACATAAACTGACGATCTTTACACCCACAAACAATCAGCTGACGACGATTTTTTGTTTCTTTAACATTTAAATTATCTTATACTTAAAATTCAATAAGTATAACATCAATTTCATATAAATAACATCACAGTTTATTTATTTATTCCGTGTAGGTTTCAAATTACATATACAGGGTGATTTGCATAAGGTGTGACAAAAAGCTAGGGCATGTAGGTTGGACTTAGACAAGAAAAAAATCGTATGGGAGGGGGGGAGTCTATTTCCCCCCGTTTAGGCGGGAGGGGCAATTTAAGAAAAAAATCACTTAAAACAGAAAAAAAATTATTAAAAAATAACGGTGATACCTACAGAAAAATGCTATAGCATTTTGAAAAGCCAGAAATACATTCTTTAATTCTGTTTTTAAATAAAGTTGTTCGAGTGAAAAGTTTTTGAAAAATTAATTTTCAAAATTGAAATTTAAAAAAAAAAAATGAAAATTTTTTTTAAAAAATTTTTTTTTCAAAATTTTACGTAATTAAGTATTATTTCTTTATTCAATATTCAGTGCTTTTATTAGTTTTTGATCAAACACAAAAAACCGGATGTCAAAATGTTTTGCAGTTTTTGAGAAAATCAAAAATAACAAAAACTACTTTTGTTCTAAGAAAAGCCTTTTATTTTAGTTTTTTAGTTTTTTCGTTTTTGGATTCTTAGGTGAATTTACGATTGAAAGGATTAACTTTCTTTTTACTATTTTTTTTTATTATCGTCTTATAAGCATACAATAATGTGACAAAGTACTGGATTAATCATATTTCACACATTTTTTCATTGAGAACACCTGCGTGAGAGCATTGTGTAACGTGGCCAAATTGCATAACTCATAGCTAATCATTTTATAGTGTTCATAATAATCATATGTTAGTAATCATAATCATAATAATAATAATAATAAATTACAATAAAAACTAGGCATACTAAATACCATCCATAATACCTATGAAGGGAAGAGGTGATCATACACACCCCTTCTACCTGTATGTGTCTCATTAAAGGGCATTTACCCTGCAAAAAAAACCAAAATTCCAATTTTTTTGGAAAAAAAACCAAAAATCCAATTTTTTTGTTTTTTTTTTTTAATTTTTGGTTTTGCGTGGTTTTCAGTCCATTTTTGTATGAAGTTACCATAATTCTGAAAAGATATAAAATAGTTAAATAGAAATAATAGAATAATGATCTTTTATATCTTAAGATGTAAAGAAAAAAACGAAAATTCATCTAAAATCTGGCTCAGATATAAAGTTCAAAGCCAAGTTTTTTTGTTTACATCTTATCGATATGGGATTACATGTCTAGGTTATGTATGTATACCTACCCATTAGCATAAAATTTTTGTTGCTTGTAGCACAAAATCTGTAAACATAAATATAAATCAAAGATTAAAATCTAATAATAATAATATATAAAACAAAATATATAATAATACTTACGAGAAAAAAAATAAGAAAACTTTGTCGAGATGCCACCACATTTCTTCACAATCCATGATAAATTTTGACACTTAGACTAGAATAATTAGTCATGTACTTTTTCTCACTCTTAAAGGAGTGCAGATATATATCACTCTCTTGCGACGAACATATTCTTTGCGGCGAATAAAAATAAATAAATATATTCAAGGCAAATTGAGTAAAGGAGGTAATAGATTTTTTTATAGGAAGATCTTTAACTTACAGGAACACAGGAAGTAAAGCCCAAATGTCTGTTACATTTTGAAATGTAATTTATGAAGAGGGTAGTTTTTTAAATAAAATAAAATGAACAATTTGTGTTTGAAATGTCTGTGATAATAATGATCCTGTGATATTAGATTAAGAGAAATATATTTATTATTTATTAGAAATTTTATTTATTTTATAGTGTTAGTCTAGCTAATAGGGTAAGTGTAGAAGAGAAAAGAAGACAAAAGATTATTCCAATAGTGGGATCCAAATACTAAGTCAGTTAGGAACTTATATACATTTTAAACAAAGACATATCGACTATGTAATAGGGGTCTTTGTGAATTTAACAAGACAAAGGATAGTCAGACGTCTAATAGATTTACGTTAGTTCAGTTTGTGAAATCTTTTATTCTGATATGTACTTCGAAAGTTCTGGAGAGTAGATTATAAGTGTAATCCTCATACGAATTTTCTTTTATCAATATAAACGAAAAAAAAAAAGAAAAAAAAAGTAGAAGAAAAAAACAGAAAAATTACAGATATAAGTGAACAAAAATCAAAAAGACACTAGAGTTAAAAATATTTTTTTTTGGAATTTTGGGAAACCCCTACCTATCCAAAAGGATAATCAATTAAATATTGCATATTACGCAGAGGTACTTGTTAGTGATCCTTGGGGTTACTAAAATTGTATAGTGGACATAATAAGTGCCTCTGCTTTTGGTACAGAAGCCCTGACCGAATCAAAATTTAACAAAAAGCGACCTATTGAAGTAAAGCTGAGAAAAGGATATATCTCAAGAATCGAGCATAGGATATGCACATTAGGGATTGTCTAAGAAGGAACAGTGGTGAAAGTGGATAAATAAATGAATTTAATGAACTAAAGAAAGACTAAATTTAACGCTAGTGGAATACATTTCTTACATATAAATAATTAACGTAATTGAATAATACTAATTGAATTAATTATAAATTTTCTATTTCCGTTATTCAACTTTAAGAGGTGGATTGTACAAACCTCATCTGCTTTTTTTTGGTTAACATTAATAATTTTTTTTGAGAAAATCAACTTGTTTAAAAGTGAAATTAAATCATCAATTCCTGAACTGTGCTGCCGGCAGGACGTCGAGGGATTAGAAATCTGTAAGTAATCTTACATATATATATATATAATTCTTACTGGAAGAGGGTGATAATTCCCAGCAATATTACGAGCACATATTTAACCTTTAAAGGCAGATATTGGTTTTTTTCTTTGTCTTTTTGCATTCTTTTAACATATTTTTGTTATTTTTATTTGATTTTTCCTTTTTTTTTTCTTGAATTTTTTTTTAAATTTGATATACAAATATAAATTGGTTTTAACACTAGTGAGTGTCTTAAAGTAATGAGTTTTAAATTATTTAACTTTCCCGGAAAATAAGTAGCGTAAATAATCTTAATAAGAATGATGCTGTGCTAAAATTAAAGCGATTGGTGTGTGAAGGGGTCTCGACAGGCCGTCTATGAAGAGTTGAGGAAATGACAGGATGACTTAGAAATAACGTAACGAACGTTTATATAGCTTGGGAGCAAATTAGGGGCTGTCTTTCATGAAATAGGCCAAGAAAGATAGCGATGGATATGTTTCGACATATGGGAGGGTTGGCCAAGCCATGCCAATAACACCAGGCAAACTTTCTTGATCCTAGTGAACCATTCCGTGGCGAGAGGGTGGGGGTGAGTATGCCTCTCCCTTGAAAATATAGATACAAAAAAAAATATTTAGATTTAAAGTATTTAGGATTAGATAGGGAATAGGTTTAACGAATAGGTTAGGTTAGGTCATAGGTAGTAATTTTTTTTGATTATCTGATATTCAAGTCTGAGGGGTGTCGTCATTTACCCATTCTTTCGTCAGGGTAATGGCAAAGGTACGTGAGTGTGCCTTTCCTTATTTCGATTTCTTTATCTTACTTTCTTCTCTCCGATTCATTTGTCCGTCCGTTATATTATTCATAATTCGTAGCTTTCTCCTTCTTATTTTGTTTCTATAATAATCATCCTGGCATGTTAATATAAAGTGAAATTGAGCTGAAGGTGTGGTGATAAGGACAAGAACCTCCCCGTCCGACGAGCTAAGCTGAGCCGTGACAAGCATGCCGCTGTCCCAAAACATAGCACCAAAGTCGCCCCTGTGGCCTAAGTTAAGCTCATTTCAATTGGTTTAAAATTGACCTGCCACTTTTTTATTACGGTGGCGTCGGCTTGGCTTAGGTGCATTTACGAAAGAAAGGATTAACTTTTTTTGTACAATTTTTTTATTATCAGTCTTATAAGCATACAATAAAGTAACAAAGTACTGGATTAACACATTTTTTCTTTAAGAACACCTGCGTGAGAGCATTGCATTAATATTGACCTGCGAATGTTTTTTAAATAATGCAACGTTACACGCCCTAACTAGTGACAAAAAAATGCAATTGCGAAATAAGAACAAAAATGTTCCTGAATCTTGAAATCAATTAAAATAAGAAATATATGCATTTTTAGATAAAATACATAATTACTGTTTATTATAATTTTTAACTATTTTTTAACTAAAGCTTATTACAAAAAATTTTCCATATGATCCCCATTTTGTAGAAGGCAAAGATTATAGTGCCTTCTTATTGCTGCACATAAATTTATACTTGATAAATTTTCCTGTAATTTGACTCCAGCCACTTCAATCCGTTGTTTCAGTTGTTCCAAAGATTCTATTTCCACTTCGTACTCATAGTTCTTCATGAATCCCCAAGCATAAAAATCTAACGGAGTTGTACAAATTATTTCTAATTTGAATGCCAAGTCGTCAACATATCACGATGTCAAATTACTCTTGTGCCGGATTAACGGATATGCATTACTGCTACGGTATGGCTCATAGTCGAAGTCGTGAAGCGCAAAGACTCTACGCTGAAATGTATCTCAATAGGAGGTGTCCCAGTCATACGATATTTTCAAGAATCCATCAACGTCTTCGAGAATACGGAGTACTGGAGCACTGGTCAATTTTAAACCAATGCTCTCACGCAGGTGTTCTCAATAAAAAATGTGTGAAATATGGTTAATCCAGTTCTTTGTCACATTATTGTATGCTTATTAGACGATAATAAAAAAAAAATAGTAAAAAGAAAGTTAATCCTTTCAATCGTAAATTCACCTAAGAATCCAAAAACGAAAAAACTAAAAAACTAAAATAAAAGGCTTTTCTTAGAACAAAAGTAGTTTTTGTTATTTTTGATTTTCTCAAAAACTGCAAAACATTTTGACATCCGGTTTTTTGTGTTTGATCAACAACTAATAAAAGCATTGAATATTGAATAAAAAAATAATACTTAATTACGTAAAATTTTGAAAAAAAAATTGTTTAAAAAAAAATTTTCTTTTTTTTTTTTAAATTTCAATTTTGAAAATTAATTTTTCAAAAACTTTTCACTCGAACAACTTTATTTAAAAACAGAATTAAAGAATGTATTTCTGGCTTTTCAAAATGCTATAGCATTTTTCTGTAGGTATCACCGTTATTTTTTAATAATTTTTTTTCTGTTTTAAGTGATTTTTTTCTTAAATTGCCCCTCCCGCCTAAACGGGGGGAAATAGACTCCCCCCCTCCCATACGATTTTTTTCTTGTCTAAGTCCAACCTACATGCCCTAGCTTTTTGTCACACCTTATGCAAATCACCCTGTATATGTAATTTGAAACCTACACGGAATAAATAAATAAACTGTGATGTTATTTATATGAAATTGATGTTATACTTATTGAATTTTAAGTATAAGATAATTTAAATGTTAAAGAAACAAAAAATCGTCGTCAGCTGATTGTTTGTGGGTGTAAAGATCGTCAGTTTATGTTCCAAAGATACTATGCGACGCTCGAATGCGTTGAGTGCGCGACATGTTTATCGCGCTGACTGACGGTGTTACCCCCGTCAAAAGTGCAGCTGACTATTTTCTTTATTATTTTAAAAGTATAAAAATTGAGATATATAAATTTCATAAGGTATAAAATAAATTTATTTTTCAAATTTTAAATGAGGTTTATGCCCGTGACTGACATTGAACCCCCCCTCGGCAATACAGCTGACGATAATTTTTTGAAGAAATATGATTGAAACAATAATTTAATACAGTTTCGCTTGGTATAAAATTCATCGGAGCAAATTTTTTTCCAATGACTTTTGCATGCTGTCTCCTTTAGCTCCACCACAAGTGCGACAACTGACGCTCACTTTACTGAATTTCGAACATTAAACAACTGTTTGAAGTAAAATTCATTCGGCATAAAATTCCTAAAAAAATTGCAGCGCTACCTCCCGTACTATTAAGGGCTTTTGAAATATTGTGAACAATACACTACCGTATTCATCAGAAGCATTTATAGCAATATCATGTTCATCGCAGTTATGTAAACTAAGGAAATCCAAAGTGAAAATAAAAAAAAAAGTTGTGGGGACAGAACGGAACCTTAAGAAACTCCCATAGATACTGCTTTATTTGAAGAACATATTTTATTTAATGCAACTAAAAACCATCTGTAACTTTTAATTACTTTTACTATGTATTCTGGAAAATTATCTATTGTTGTATTGTTGTTTTCCACATCGTGAAGAACAAGCCCAGTTTTTTCTTATTATTAAAATTGAAAATTGAAAACTTCAAAGCTGAGGTGGTATAATACAATATTTATCAATGTTTTTTTCGCAAAATAACTTTTTCTAGAATTTTCCTAATGTTGAGTTGATGTGTCTGTAACTATAAACATCGTAACGTGGTTTTCCAGGCTTCAAAATTAGTACCACTTTAGCCGATTTTCATTTCAGAAAGAAAGTACTGCAACTTGAAACAGGTGTTAATAAAAAATGTTAGAAGAAAATACAGTTGGGTTTTAATTTTATCAATATCAGAAGATTTTTGATTTTGAAGATCACATACGATTTACTCAACATCTTCAATTGAGAAAGTTTCATTTGGGGCAATACAATTAATCTTTTTATTCTCTCATAAGCATTGTGATTGATCAGATATTCAAATCCAGGGTTAAGATGCTGGGACACAACGCTTTGGCGAGTAATTTAGTCTTAGCATCGTAACAGGTAATAGGACTACCGGAAGTCTTTAAGATGTGGTACTGTGGGATTTTTTTTTATAAATAAATATATATTCCAAAATGAATTTCTATTTAGATGTAAAGAACGTGTTTTTTTCGTTCTATGTTGTGGAAATCTAAGTTTGTCTTCGGAAATCAGTATATTAAGGAGGTTAATTTCATGAAAATCAATCAGGTGTCCTCTCAGCGCATTTCTCTTTTTAATAGGAATTAATATATCACATAGTAGAATTATAGTTCTCTTTGATATTTTTTCTTGGAACATCTATATTATTAACTATATAACTAACAATATTTGTTTTTAATTTTTCTCTTATTAAATTAGTAAAGACGATCCCTCTAATCAAATCTATTTTAAATATTTATGTGTTGTCGTTAAGGCAGATAGACATGGGTTAGAAGAATCAAATGTATCTCTTAAATAACATTGTAATGTAGCGATTAAAAAAAAAAATACGTCTATACCGCTTAAGATGACCGGATCATGCAAAGCGGATGAACACCGAAGTTAAAGCACGTAGAGTCTTCAACACCATAAGTGAGGTTTCAAGAAAATATGACAGACCTCATTTTCGACCAGGTTGAATGTGATCTTATTTAATAAATCTTACTTTTAGACTTGAGTATTTTAGTCCCCGAGCAAAACTTTGACATCGGGACGAGTTCCGTAAAAATTTAAATGAGTGCGTTTTTCAATGAGTTAAAAAAATAATGTTAAAAACAACATAGTCTCGGGTTGAAACTGCGTACTGTATGTTGCTAAAAGTAACGCAATTACCAAGAATTGCAGTGTACTAATTTAAAACATTTCTTATTTAATATTAAACAATCTTCTTAGTTTAATTAAACATTTTACCAGATTAATTTAATCTTACTTAGTAAATGAGTTGAAATTTCTGAACTAAATAATTTCTCGTTTGATTTAACCGAATAGTGATAGTCAACATAAAACAGTCCATTCCTTATTTTAACTGACTGAAGATTGTTAAAATTGCACACCAATTTGTAAAAAACAAAGGCGCAAAATTTTTTAAATCTTAAACAGACTATTATTAAGGTTTTATTATGATACTACTTAACGATTTGCTTACTTTAAAGTAGTTTACTAACTCATTCTTAATTCAAAACTAGTATCGTACTAAAGCAATTGCTTCTAAACATACCTAAAACAATGATAGTTCGTACAAAAACTAAGTAAGGTAACCTTTTGTGGCGTTGGTAAATAGCACTCAAAATGATGATTTTAACGTTAATAAAAGCTTAGAGAATATATGACGCTACATATATTCGATTCAAATTTGCAAAATCATTGTTTTAACATAGTTTTCTACTAAAACAGCTTTAAAATCGTACTACGAGTAATTCAACTAAAATGTTGCGCTAATGAATCAGATTTATCCAACTAAAACTTTGCGCCAATGAATCAGATTTATTAAATTTATTTACCAAGTTGACTCGTGGAATTTTAACCGGGCTAGTTTAAAGGTTCTTTATTAGCAGTCTCACTTGTTTTTTTTTAAATTTTTTACGAGTTGTACGTTGTTTTTAAGTTTTCATTTTTTCGTGTGTAGGTTCCATTATAGAGGTCTTCAGTTGCATCAGTCGAAATGTGTTTATTTAAAACGCTTGTGTTTGGGAAATCTGCTATAAATAATAGATGACAAAATACGAAACTGCATCCTATAATGTGCAATATTTTTTCGCAGTTTTAATGAATATCATAATTTTGGTTTCTTTTCATCATAACCAATCCTATCGCTGAAATTTATTTATTTATTAAGTAGCGGTAAATAGTTATCTTTTACATTTGGTTTGATTTAAAGATTTAGGATAAACATTTTCCTTTAAGATATATTGATAAAAAAAAATCGTACAATTCATTAATATATGTTATTTAAGGGAAAGCTACACATAAAAACCCTTATCCTATTCCTTAAATGTCGTGGAAGTAAATGCTTTACACCGCGTGGGGACAGATTTAGCTTTTTAATTAGCACCTGGGCTGCAAAGTACAATCAGATTTTTGAATACCCTAGGATCAAAATTCATTTTAAATTGAACATAAACTCTGGATGAGCTCTTGAAATCAGTATAACAATGCTGTTCAATTCTTGGAGAAATTTGTTTTTAGCTTAATTGATGTTAGGCTTCACGGGTTTGTTGATTTGTATTTTTTAGGTCACTACATTCAATAAAAGCCATGGAAATTAAATTGTTTTCCTCTCATTAAATATACATAAATTTTTTTTTATTTTTAAAATATTTAAATTATTTTTAGGTGTAACCCTTATAATCCCCTGAATGTTGGCTTCTCTATTTCCTTTAATGAACCATTAGGAAAGGGTTAAGGGTTCTTGCCTCGCCTACCTGTTTTATTATTAAAGAACCTTTCGAGAGGGTAGTATAGCAAACAATTAAAAATTCCTAATTTGTAGAAAGCCCAAGTTTCATTAATTAATATTTTAGTAATAGGTGACTTAAAAAAAAAATTTGTTGAATCTTGGGTAGAAACATTATTCTAGATACTCTTTTCAATGCAAGGCATGGTTATGATACTCTGGATTTAAATGCTGATGGCTACCAGGATCAGTTGGCCATTAAAGAAAATTAGTTTTTAGAAAAATTTTGAAAAGGTCGAGAATGGCTCATTTATTTGGCAATTATTCCTTAACCTTAAAAAAATGAGATATGAAATGAAAGATAATACAACAGATATAATATTGCTATAAAAATTAAATTTGAATTTTCAACCTAACTCATATTTTTGTAATTTTCCGAAAATGGCTTTTACGATTTTGATCAAACTTGGTACATGTAATTATATGAACTAGTTGAAATAATACTGCGCTTATGGTTTTTCGCTTACCGATGCACATTGGTTTTGAATGTCTGAATATTTGAATGAAAGGGTAAAGTATTCCACATTCGTGTAGTGCGGCTTAAGAAAGAATCCCTGAATTTAACCGTACGTCCGAAGTTGGACGCAAGGGTAAGCTGATGGACGTTCCCTGAAGCGCGAGTAATACGAATAAAATGTTTAAGGTGAGGAATGCAACCGGCTACTTCATTAGGACACAGTTTCTAAAAGTAATGTACAATAATGAAAGACAAGAAATATCGCGACGGTACTCGAGAGATTCAAATTTTTCTGTTATACTTTATTTTCAAAGCTCAGTTTTGGATTCTATCCAAAATACTCAATTGTGTTATTGGAGCACCTGTCCAAATATGGAAATCGTAGAAGAACTTTGGACGAATATAAATCTCATAGATTATTTACTGAGAGCAATTCGTTTTCCTCAATTCAAGTGCCGCTCATGAATAGCGATATGGGGAGTGGGTTGCGCCTTATGGAAAGAAGATAGCATTGAGTTTTTGAAGCCTTTAATTCTAAGCGGCTTATAGTTCCCCATTTGACAATGCTATCGAGATCAGAATTTAATGAGCTTTTCATACGCTGCCGTTCTAAATCCATATCCATCTGGAATCGAATATAAGAAGCTGAGGGTACTGTCGTCAGCAAAAGAAATAAATGGATTAGAAGTTTCAGACAGAAGATCATTGATGAATATCAGAAAGAGAGTCGGAGACAAAACGGAGCCCTGTGGCACACCCGCATTTATCTTATAAACTTCAGATTTAAAACCATCCAATACAACTTGTATTAAGGGGCTTAAGAGGTAGTTTCTAATCCATAGAAGAAGAGACTCATCAATACCAAATGCACGCATTTTCGATAAAAAAAAAGACTTGATGCAGAACTATATCAAATGCTTTTGAAGTATCAAGTGCAATAATGTTACTTGCTCCAAAACAATGTAAAGATTTGTGGCACTGTTCGGTGAGATATAACATCAGATCACCGATGGGTCTATTGCTACGAAAGCTATACTGCCGGTCATTGAGAAGCTTTTGTTCTTCAAGATATTTCTTGAACTGATTATTGGCTTTTCCATGACTTTGGTAAAAATTGACGTAAGTGCAATTAGGCGATAGTTAGAGGGGGAAGAAGATTTGCCTTTTTTAGAGACAGGCTTGACAAGCGCTGTTTTCCATCCACTCGGAAAGAGGCCAATAGAGGAGGACAAATGGAACACCTCCTCAGAACAATTTGGGTGATACTATCTGAGCCAGCGAATTTATATATATCGAGATCTTTCAGTACTCTTGCAACTTGTCTGTCGGTTCGAGGTTCGACTACAGCCGAAACGGCTCGGCCGATTTTTTTCAAACTTGGTAGATATGAGTTTTGATTTTTTTCCCCCACACGTTTTTTTCTTCTTTTTTTTAAGACCAAAAATAACGGTACCTGCCATACGAATTTTTTTCGAAATTTTATAAATATTTTTTTTCTCAAAAACTGTTTGACAGATTTAAATAATAAAAACCCAAAAAAATTCATTTGGTTAAGGCTGGGTAATGGTTGAAAAAAATTTTCCGAAAAGTGGTTATTGAGGGTATTTATGGAACCCTTTTTTTGTTTTTGATTTTCTCAAAAACGGTACCACCGATTTTGATCTTTTTTTTTTTTTGCTAAAGTTCTCCAAAAATTTAAATAGAATTGTGTATTCAAATTTTGAAAAAAATTTTTTTTTTGGATTTAAAAAAAAAAACTTCAAATTTTTTTTTTCAAAATTGAATATTTCGAAAACCCCAAGGTAGATTTTTTTTAAACTTGACAAATAAAAGTTTCTTAGTATAATCTACAAGATGTGAGAAAAAATATTTCATTTTACCTTAAAATAAAGGTACCTACCATACAAATGCTAAAAAATTAAAAAAAAAAATGGTTTTCAAAAATCGTATTTTTCTCGAAAACGGCGCCTAGAATTTATAATTTTTTTTCTTTCAGTTAATTTTTACGATCTTTAATTTAATAAAAATATTTTTTTCGAATTTTGAATTTCTCATTATCCACATAACGGATCTTAATGAAATTTTTTATAGATAAGCTTCTAAAAAGTCTAAAACACATTGCATTTAAAAACTTTAAAATAAATATTTTTTGAATTTTTGAAAAAAAAAAATATTTTTTTTCTTTTTTTGAAAATTCGATATCTCCAAATCAGCTCAATATTTTTTTTGTAAATTTAATTTTTATTCGAACAATAATAAAAACTTTAAATTGGCGTACCAAAATTTTTTCTTAAAAGCTTATTTTTAGGAAACCACTACAACGACCTATAATTTTTGTTCTTGCATAAATTCATATCTGCATAGCATTCTGTTTTTGTCTCTTACTACCAAAAGAATTTAAAAAAATTATTTTATCCTTATGATTAGGTTTCTCTAATAACATTCGTTTTTAAAATTCCTAGTCTATTACATAGGAGCAAGTTCGTGCGACCCAGTCGTGGATTTTATTTCAACAGGGTTGGCTTTATAATATCGAAAACCCACTTCTCTGACTCTAACCTCTCTACAGCTCGAATCAAGCCATGAATTCTCTTTCGGTTTGATAGATTTTTCCCTATTCGGCTTTGAGCTTCCAAATCAAATACATGCATTCCAGTTTTAATTTATAAATAAAACATACGTTCATTTTTTTTGAATTTCTTGATCAACAAAAGACTTTCAAGAACATTCCTCGATTCACTAAATAATAATAATACCTATCCCACCTTTTTTGATAAAAACGCCATGAACTCTTACTTACAGAGCAACCTCAACGGAAGTAATCGCTTAAACGTCGGTTGATTTCGTTGGATTTATACGAGTATTCAATCAATTGAAAAATAAAAGATTAAACGTGACTCAACGTTCTAGAAATAAAAAAAATATAAAAACCTATAAGTCTCCCATACACTCGTATGTACGTATCCTTAATTTCATATCCAAAAACTTATAAAAGGATTTTTTTGTCCGCACATTGAATGGCTTGATTCCTGTTTTTACTCCAACAATATAATAAAAAGAATATACATACATATAAACCTACCAGGGACCCATTTAACATCAATCTCGATTGTTCACCATTTTTCTTGGTAGAATTCGTTTTTTGTTCTCGTTGCTTTCTCTTTTCAAATAAAATCATTCGACAGAGTTCACAAAACAAATTGTGCATAACATAATCTCACTTCAAACATCATTCGCATCGATAAAGACATCCAAACAACCTTAACTTGTATTGCATTCCATCGGACCAATATCATCAATCACGGTCTGAGACAAAAAAATATCAAAGAATATAAAAGAAAAAACCACCATGAAAAAACTAAATCAAAATCAGTTTCAGTCAATCCGAGATATCTTCATCCAGACAAAACTTAATAGATTCACAAAAAAATAGGAGCAAATATCGACATTCTCTTTTGCATATGTCAGGGAGCGAACACCCTGAAAGGATAACACCAAGGCAAAATGACAGGGTATCACTTTTTAAGTCGTCCATAAAAGCTTACGAGTATAAAATATGATGATATGAAGCAGTTTTGCTGAGCCCTTTTCACCCTCGCACACTTCTTCAGTGGGAGTAAACATATTGAACATCTCCTCCTATATATATTACCATTTCAAGGACACTTTTGTGGAAATCCTTCACTAAAACAAACAGAATGTTTTTGCATGCTTTCTTCTGGTCGGCGTTTTGCTCACTTCTCGAGATCTCATATAACAGTGAAAACCTCGTATGTGAAATGTGTTTGTTTATGTATGTTCATTTTGGTCAATGTAGGACAACAAAGTTAAATTGACTACAGGAGTAATAAGGAACAGAAAAAAATTGATGTATGTACTTGTAAAAAAATCAGTATAAAATCAATATACTTGTATTGAATAAATCAAAATAACCGTCGTTTCAATTCCCGCTGCTTGATTTTGGCGGCCGGTGGTGGCCATTTTGTATGTTAATTTTTGGTGACATCTGTCAAATATATGTTGATTATTATTCAATTACTGATTCCAAATCATCATGGGCTGGTGGCCCTTCACAATCGACTCCCTTCAACACCAAATATGAGAAAACCGGTTCGAAAAACAATCAACTAATTATCGTTCGTAAAAATAAAACAAGATCGGCCAAAAAATCGCCGAGGTCTGTAAAAGTGCACAGAAGAACCAAAGGCAAGCGATTCCTCGTCGTGCACAAGAACTTGACCATTGACAGAATTCAAATTTCGGGGTTGGGACTTACACCCATACAAGATACAACTGACCTTGAGCTCAAAGTTCATGACCATAGACAACGACGTTTGTTAGCTGACTGTGCTTCGCAGCGTTGGGAAGAGGACCATAATTTTGGACGAAAAATCATCTTTAGAGAAGAGGCGCATTTTCGTGTAAATGGCAGTGTTGAAGAGCAAACTTCCCGTATATGGGACGATCCTCACCCGCACAAGGTTCACCAGGTGACAATGCATCCTCAAAAAGTTGCCGTTTAATGTGGATTTTGGCCCTAGCTCATTGGTCCGTAGGTTTTCGAAAATACGGTGGTGAGACGGTCACCATCAATAGCGAGGGCTACAGGACGATGATAAAATCAATTTCTTATAGCCCAAATTGAACCATATGGACCTAGATGACTTGTGGTTCCAGCAGGACAGCGCTTCGTACCAAACAGCAGACTGCAACGATTGGCATTCTGCATAATCGATTTGAGGTTAAGTTTATCTCTCGCAGATGTGACGTGGGTTACGCAATTTGATACTGCTAGACATTTTCTTGTGGACTTTCAAGTCTATGCTAATAACCCACAGTCGTCCGATGCCCTTAAAGTGGCCATAACACCATTTCAAATTCAATCGAATCTATGCGAAAGAGTTATTGAAAATAAAACCACCTAAATCCGTGCTAAAATTCTAGGCGCCGTTTACGAGAAAAATACGACTTTTGAAAACCATTTTTTTAATTTTTTAGCATTTTTATAGTAGGTATCTTTATTTTTAGGTAAAATATTTGTTTTTTCTCTAATCTTGTAGATTGTATTGAGAAACTTTTATTTATCAAGTTTAAAAAAAATTTAACATGGGGTTTTCAAAATTTTGAGTTTTGAAAAAAAAATTTGAAGTTTTTTTTTTAAATCCAAAAATTTTTTTTTTTTGAAAATTTGAGTACACAATTCTATTTATGTTTTTGGGGAGCTTTAGCAAAAAAAATTATCAAAATCGGTTGTACCGTTTTTGAGAATATCAAAAACAAAAAAATAAGCGCAATAACGATTTTTCGTAAATTTTTCTTAACAATTACCAGCTTTAACTAAATGAAAGTTTTTTGTATTTTTATTTTTAAAATCTGTCGAACCGTTTTCGAGAAAAAAAATATTTATAAAATTTCGGAGAAAATTCGTATGGCAGGTACCGTTATTTTTGTCCTTAAAAAAAAAGAAAAAACGTATGGCGGGAAAAAATTTAAAGTGATATCTTCCAAGTTTAAAGAAAATCGGCCGAGCCGTTTAGGCTGTAGTCGAACAGACAGACAGACAGAATTGCGAGACCCACTTTTAAGTCTTCGCTATCATCGTAATGTCAACTTTGATCAAAATCTTGAGTTCGATTTTTCTTACGAATGCATAACTTGCCTTATAGTACCTATGTATCTATAAGTATATAGTACAGTTGAGCATTTCCAAAAAAACCCATCCGCAGAAACCTTTAACATTTTGAAAAAAACACACCAAAGGAAGGAAGTTTAGTACAAAAGTTTGCAAAACTATTATAGTTTTTTAAAATCCAAAATTTTCCAGAACATATGAATGAATGATTATTTAGGGGGGTTATTGCTCTGTGACTTAAAGATGTTTTGTGTCCCCATTCAGAGCTTGATGAGTTGCTAACCCTACTGGTCTTCCTCCAAGTTTATTCCTTTAATGAAATTGATTATTTGGAGCACCTTCAAAAAGGATAAGTCATTCTCTTCAACCTAAAAGCGACCAATGTACTTATTTTTTGATGCATATAGGAATTTTTTCAGTTGTTCCTACTTAAGCTGATACCATTCATGAAACAATCTTGGTTATAGTTCTCAAGGAATAGTTTACTCAGCTTTTGGCGTTCTTTAAATTTTTTTGGATCTTTTAATTTTGTTTTCTCCTGTTCCATAGTTGGGCTCTGGCCCCATTAAAGAAGTCCTTGCGTCTATTTCTAGTAGAGGGTCTGCCTCTTCATTTCCCTGCACACCAAAATCTTCAGGTACCTGATGACGTGAGATATTATTGTTCTTACCAAGTTCGTTTAGAGTGCCTACACTTTCGAACACCAACTTAGACCAACTTGAGTGGGGTTTGACTTTCTGACATAATTGTAATGTTTAGGTTTCGATATTTCCTCTTGAGATTTTGACCTGCACATTCTGCTATGACATTGACATATTTATGGTAACAAAATATCGAAACAGTGCGAATCTTTTGGTTTCAAGAAAAGTGTTTGCTCGTAGATTATGGTCAGAGTCGTTTATGTCTCATTTATTAGATGACGTCTTCGGTGGTGATATTTGTTGGGTTGGATCAATACAAATTTGATTTGTTAACTAAATTGTATGCGGTCTTGTATTGATTGATTGTTGAATGAATTACAGAAATTAAATCCGGGATTTATATTCCACTAAGTTTGTTTGCCAAATGCAATTTAAGAAAAAAAGCTTTAAGAATAAGAACTTTTTAAGAAGCAAGAGTTGATCTCATGACTGTGATGCCCTTTTGTAAAGCACTGGTTCTGAAACACCCATCACAAACTTTGAATATGAATCCCAATTTCCGGACCTGAAACAGACCATGTACAGGTGAGCCGACGTAACATCTAGTATATCATGAAGTGCGATGGGATGGAGAGGGGAAATAAAGACATATCTATTTTATCTCGAAAACGGCTCTAACGATTTTGAAAAAAAAATTGAACGTGATATTTTGGATATGGACCATAATTTGATCAAAACAAAATGGGGGAAAAGGTTTTTAACGGTACCTTTCATAGAACGGTTTTTTTGATTTTCGAATTTCTCATGAAAGGCTCTAAAGATCTTAACCAAAATTTTTATGCAGGAGTTCTTTTGCATTTGAAAAAATATAATCTAAAATTTTTTTTTCAAAAAAATAGTTTTCGGATTTTTAAAAAAATAATACAATTTTTTTTTTGCGAAAATTCAATGTCCTAAAAACGGATACACGAATAAATTTTTAAATTACGTGATAAGAGGTATTTTATTAAATACTATCAATTTTTTTTATAAAAATTTTAAAGAACATTTAGTACACAAGAAACATGTTTCAGTGTGTCTGTATGTCTGTACCTCTCCCTACAGCCTAAACCACTAGACCTATGTTCTTCCATCCCGGTAGTTAAAAGTCTTTGGTGATTCTCTAGAGGGGAAATTGAAAATGTTTGTTTAGCTCCAAAACTCAAAAACGGCTCGAATGATTTTGATAACAAAAATTATGTGTGATATTATGGTAAAATGTTTTTAATTGTACCTGCCATAGAACCGTTTTTTTTTTTATTTTCGACTTTCGCATTAATGGCTCTAACGATTTTAACCAAAAATTTTCAGCAATAGCCCTCTTAAGTTTAAAATAATATTGTATATAAAAATATTCGATTTTTTTTTTTTCAAAAATCCCAATTTTGTTTTTTGAAAGATCAATATCCTTAAAACCTGTGAACGATTATTTTTTGAAATTCTATCCTAAAATCCATACTACCAAATACTTAATATTGGCATCCCAAATTTTGTTCTGGAAACATTTTAAAGAAATTCGTTATATATAAAAAAATACTTTATTAATAAAAAGATTTTTAAACTTTGTTTGTATAAATTCATACTTTTCCGGAAATCAGACGGCAATTCCATGCATTTGAACTTTTTTATCTCATTAAATCGATGTTTTATATTTATAAAATGTATTTTAAATTCCAAATTACTTTTACAAAAGAGCAAGTTCGTGCGATCCAGTCGTGCACAGTGCCGCCGCTGGGTGTTCGTGCGCCCTTGTGCAAGAATCTTAAATTGCCGCCCCATGGCTCGGGTGCACGGGGGTATTTACGTTGAATAAGTGAAAGTTTTATTTATTCTCCATTTCGCAATTGAAAAATTTAAACAAACGTGCATTGTTGTTGTCGCGTTCCGAGCTACACCAAATTCTTATACAATGAACGTAGTCATTATAGCATATACATATGTACAGTTTTTGCATCGTTTTAAGATTATTTACTCTTTTTACTTGAGACTAATAGGTACTATAAAGCAAGTTATGCATTCGTAAAAAAATGATAAAAATTGACATTACGATGATAGCGAAGACGAAAAAAGTGGGTCTCGAAATTTTGTTCCCAAACGTTTTTTTTTTCTTCTTTTTTTTAAGACCAAAAATAACTGTAACTGCAAAACAATTTTTTTCGAAATTTTATAATTTTTTTTTTAAACAATGTCCAACAGATTTAAACAAAAATCAAAAAATTTAAAGAATCGGTACAACCGATTTTGATAATTTGTTTTATGCTAAAGCGCCCCAAAATTTAAAATATTCCTGTGCATTAAAATTTTCAAAACTTTTTTTTTGGATTTAAAATTTTTTTTTTCGAAACTCAATATTTCGAAAACCCCATGCTTGATTTTTTTTTAAACTTGATAAATATAAGTTTTCGAAAATCGTGTATTTCTCGAAAACGTCTCCGAGAACTTTGATAAATTTTTACGTTCTATAATTAAACAAAAAAAAATTGAAATCAATATAATTACTGGCTGTACCAAACATAGAACATGTTTTATATTTTTTTTTTGAAAATTCGATATCTCAAAAAAGGGCTAAATATTTTGTTTGGAAACTTATTTTTTATTCGTAAAATAATAAAAAAAATGTTTTAAAAATTTGTATACCTACAAAAGATTATTTGACTTATAACTTTGTTATAAATTTTGTTCTTGCATAAACTAATATTTGCTTGCATCACATGGCATCCTGTTCTTAGCCCCAGCTACCACTTAAAGAGTTGTTTTAGTCATTAAATAAATTAACTTTATGTTTATGAGGAGTTTTTCTCTAATAGCATTCATTTTTGAAATTCTTAGTCTTTTACATAAGAGCAAGTTCGTGCGACCCAGTCGTGCATTGTATTTGTTTTAGTTGTGACCAGTCACAGGAAAACAAATTAAAATATGAAAATAAATTCTATTTCCAAATGTTTGAAGGGGTTGTTGAACTGAGGTTTCAACGGCTGAATAGTATCGTTTAACTTAAACTTCAGAATGAACTCTGTTCAAGATTTAAACGAAACTGTGAAACCAAATTTGTTGTTGAACTGAAGTTTAAACCAAAAGTGGGGCTTAAACTCCCACTGTGAAACTGGGGGTTAATCATTTACTTCCGGATCTGGAAGTATTAAATATAATTCCTTGACATCTTAGGTATGCTTTGATGAAATTTGACATTTAAAGATGGTTTGTTTACATTAGTTGTGTTCAACCAGAAAAAGGCCAGTGTAGAGTAGTGTAGTGCAGTGCAGGTTCATGAAAACTGTCAGAGCAAACTCAAGCAGAAACGTCATACGTCAGATGTTAAAGAAAAGAAAACAAATTAAATTCGGCGCAAGTAAAATGCCTTATGCCTGCGCTGAAGTCGATGGAAAGGGAAGAAACTCATTCCCAGAGCTTGCGACGACGTTGTTGGCTTTTTGGGCACAAAATCTCTTCCTCCTCTTCACCTTTTTTCATCGAACTTTCAAACACTTGCGTTCGGAATTCTTCGTGCAAATATACATACATAGATTGAATTAAGATATTATTGGATTAATTGGAGAAGACTGAATCACCAGAGATTGCCCTTCACTCCAAGTTGACTCTAATCTATGCATTATTTAAAAACTTTAATCAAAAATACAAAGCGCGGAAAAAAATCAACTTTATTCGTTATTTAAATATAATCGAATAATGACATCAACTGATTTTGACAGTTTTCACCAACCTGCACTAGCTCAAAAGGTAGTGCAAAATATTCTGAACTAGTGTACACTAGTTCAGCTCAATGAACGCTAATCAGTGTAAGTTAGTGCAAAAATTTTCTCAATGAACACAAAAAAGCTACACTTTTCTGCCCCGAGTAGTCCAGTGCAGCTGGTTGAACAGAACTATTTTCCATCGGTAAAATAAGGAATGTTTTAAATCATCTCCGATAATTTTGTTCTTGTTATCAACTTATATTTAAGATATTTAGCTATATCATTGCAATCAGAATATTAATACCCATTCATAGAAAAATACGAGTAATTAGCAAAATTAATGTTGTCGAGACACGGTTTTCGTTTTATTTTATGGGAAATACATGGGCTTTAAATCTAAAAAAAATCAAAATCCTTTTCGAGTTTATAAGTCTGAGATGAAGGTTACGTGGAAAGCTATTTCCCAAGTGTCTATCTATGGCGACATGGCGTTAAGCAGTTAAGACTATGACTGCAATCGAAGAGGTTATTTGGTGTGAGAGGCGACAGTCACAAACAAAATATGAATAAAGATTTGTAGTAGATTCTGTATGGGAACTACGTAGTGAACGGTCAAATGTAAACAAGTTCCAAAAGCTTAAAGAAAACTTTTGGAGTATGTTGTATAGGTTGAGTTAGATCGATCTCTTAATTTTCCGCCCCTAGACGTTGGCGCCCTTGTGCGCCGCACATTTTGCACATATGGTAGCGGCAGCCCTGGTCGTGCATTTTATTTATTTTGTGATACGGGGAAGACTAAGTCAAGAGTTCAAATCAGATTCAAAATAAATTCAAAAACATTACTCTGACGTTCACACCTACTCTCGAAAGCGAGAGATTACTCAACTAACGAAATATTCTACCATCTTCTCAATAAGACAAATGAAAAATATCTAAATAATGGCTTCAACTTAAATGTAAAATTAAACAGGAAGTTACATTTGATTCAATAGTCGGAGGACCAGAGTTTGCACGACAACACATCCGGTAATTTACTCAGTCTGTTAGACTTTTGGGGTACCCGGAGGAATTGTTATCCTTACTTGCAGTCGATTACTATACTTTAATGTACCCTAGGATTTGGGGGTCTCCAGATTAACCGAACCGTCAACTAAATTGGTCATGTTGCCATACACGGATGTCCGAACGTTTCGAGTCGACAATATAGAGTCGGACATCTACTTGGTAATATAAAACTTACTGGTACCCATTTCAATGACACCACAACAAAGCTACTATTGCAAAAGAACGGTAACAAACAGCAAACAGTATTTAAAGCAAAGAACCCGTTAAAACAACAGGCAAGAAAATTACAAACCAAACAATGATGCAGATTATGGATGCAGGACAAGGAGTATAGTGGACAAAAAAGCCAACTTCTTAGGCTAGTCGCGCACTGGTAACTGTGATCGAAATCAAATATTTTAATCACCAGTTGAAAGAGAACCGCGCACTGGCAACTCTTTACTCACGCTCACACTCTTTTCTCTCTTGCTCTTATAGAAAACAGCTCAACTGTTGCGAAGGAAATCGTTTAGTTTGTGTCAAAATACAAACTTTTTAGTTGCTCGAATCAAGTTGCTCTAAGTGCGCGGTGTCCCATATAAGCCCATATGTTTCATTTTAGCAACTAAACAGTTGCGAAACTAAAAATTTAATGTACGCGCCTGGCCTTAGTAATATAATTGGAGAATATTGAGATTTGTTCAAAAGTTTTATGAAAGGGTGAAACGATTTACTCAGGACTTCCAGGGCAGAATAGAACACTGCTAGAACTGAATACAAAGTTGTCGCTCAAAATATTGAAGAACTCTTTTCCAAACTACTTATCAACCAACAAGAAATTTGCGCAAATAGTAATAACCCAACTAAACAACAAAATTGCTGCAACTGGTCCAATTGGCCTACCAACCGATCTATTCAAACTAGCAAAAGATAACTTGGAAAGAAGCATATACACTTAACTGAGACGATTTTTACCGTTTGAAGTCTCAGCTGACTCGCTATTGCAATGCGGTGTTCCCTCAGGCTAAGATGTCCTTTAATTTGTAGTTAAGCAGTTTTTCAAAGAACCAAGGAGGACTTATGTAAAACTTTACTTATCCTGATATTGTCTCATAGGACACAAGAATAGACGTTCTCAAGAACGGATAAAAGTTAGGTTGGTTGTTTTTGAGAAAAATTGTTCGGTTTATATTTGATCCTCTTTGTATGGATGGAGAGTGTGAAGAAGAAGATTTTAAAAACAAATTCTACAGCCTGCACAAGGACATCAGCCGAGTCATAAAGCTCAAACACCTGCGACAGAAATGACTGGAACACGAACAGGGAATGGCCATCGAAAGACTAGTCCATTTAGTCTTAGAATCCACAACTGATAAATAGGTTATAAAAGTAAGACTCAACCTTGGCTGGTGATGCGCTTGACTATCAATCAACTCGATACAAACAAAAATTAGAGACAATTTTTTCAGGACTGGTCTGGCAGGATCTGCTTGTCTTTTTCAGGCCGTAGTCTATTCTGGACTTTATTTTTTTGTAATCTAAAAGAAAATTCATTTAAGTATGCTTATTAGAATCTTATGTAGATGTATACAGTGAGCACCCTAGAGCTCAAGATTTTGGTTGTTCGACATTTAAGTTTTAAGATTTTTTGAGTATTGGATACTACCTTCGATACATATCGCAGGTTCTTAAATATCATTAAATTCAAATATCAGTAGTGGAACTATCCTGGAGTTGTAAATGTGGGATTGACGGATTTCGATAAATACGAGATTTTTAAATAATAATAATTCTTAAACTGCATAGATTTACAACTTGTCAATATCATCTCACTCTCAATTGTATACCGATGACCTAAATATTCAATTCTCTATTTTATATTTTTCTTTTTTCTAAACTATCCTTGTTGCTCCTTGACATTATATAAAAAAACATCATCCTTTTGTAAATAAAAAAGAAATACGAAAATTTTCCTTATACATAGATTTTCTTGTTTGCCCTTGTGTCGTTTGGGATGATTTGTTTGCTTTGTGTTACTTTATTTTGTTGTTGTATTTGATTTAAGTTTTTGAATTATTCCTGTAAATTCATCTTGTCGTTTTCTCGTCATGGTTACCCTTTTTGATAAAGGCCACACACAGATGTCTGACGTAATATTCCCTAGTCCCATCATCTTGTATCCTGCACAACTCATGTGTGTATTTTTCATTAAATTCATCGAACATCGAGCAAACAGATAACAACAGAAGATTTTTTTTAAGGATAAATCCTTGAAGCATTCATCAAAAACCTACGCAGTTTACCGGTATTCTGGATATAGTTCGTCAATGGGGAGCAATAAATCTAGTCTGGGCTATATGACCTATCTCTCCTGGGTAAAAATAGACATATGAAATCGACAATTTTGATGTAGCATATAAATCAAAATGTCCTTTTAACTAGCCCAGAACAACAAATACGAGCAAGCAAAAAGGTGAAAAGGGAAGCTTTTCATTGGTGTTTCATGGAAAGTTTTTTAATAAAACGCACTGACTTAATTCTCCAATAAATGGCCCACTATACATGACCTTAATTATGCTCGAAAAGTCGGCAATTTATTGGTCGAAAGCATAGGTTGCTTACGATGCCAAGAGGGTCCTGCTTAAAGGTTAAGTATGTGCGCTCAATTTCTTTGAGAAATTAATCCTGTGAAGATTATATCTTTGCAATTAAGGACAACACCTAGGATAGGTGTGTGGTCCTGAAAACAGCCGCAGTGTGTTGAAATTAAAATCGTTGATTAATATTGCGATGAATCAAAGTGACACATAATTATACACAGTCAGGTTTAATTCCATGCTTTCGGTCTCAACTCAAAATGATGAAATGGGAAATATGTCCTGCGGCATTTATAATTGGATATTACGTTGCACTAGGACGAATTAATCCAACATTAATTGGAAGTACATATACCTATACTGTGCATGTGGGCCCTCTAGAACCTATACAGTGCCTATGCCTAGGGGGTGGAAGAGAAAGGGATTAATATTATGTGCCAAACACAGGTATACTTGTAGTTGCGAAAATCGGTTATGGATTTCTATTAGCATAAGTTAAATTTATGTGGGCTGGAAGGTGTTTATTTTGAACTTAGAAATTTGATATGTAAAGCAATTAGCAGATTTCTACTTTGATTTGATTAAATGTGAAACTTGAATGAACGCAGTTAGCTGGTTTCCATTTATTATTCCATGTTTTTTGCACATTTCATGTAAAAGGATTATAAAAACCTTAAATGTACTAAATCAAATCAATATCCTGATTGAAATTGCTACCAGTAATCCGTATACTCGTACATACGTACTCTTGGTTTAGTTGCCTATTTATTTCCCAATTCCGAATTTGTGCAAAAACATGGATGAATGCTTTTAATAGTGAATTAAATCACTGAGAATGGTTCGTTTTATAAAACGAAATTTAATTCAACTGAAGCATGGAAGAATTTTTTGAGTATTACTAATATTAATTACTTAAAAGTAATAAACCTGAAATTAAATACTTTTGGCAAGCTTCATAGTTTCACCTATTTTTTAAGGAGATTTTTTTTAAGGGTCTGTTGTATTATGTGATGTCTTAAATACATTGGACTATCAATGCTGATTTCCTGTAATTTATTAACCGCTTATCCCACAAACTGAATTTCCTCCTTTAAAGAAGTGCCAAGTCTTTAAAGACTATCTCTTTTCATGGAAAGTTATTCTTCTCATAGCATGTTGGAATCAGTAGACAATTCTTTGTCATCTACATGGATACAGGTATGATTGAGAGTTGTAAGTGAAATTACAATTTGCTTACAATGCACTGTTTTGGGCTTCTTAGCTGTGTCAGTCTCCCGTTGAAATTATCTAGATTGTCAAGTTCGTCAAAATGGTAAAAAAATTAAAGGTGGTCTAAACAGTCTGGTAAAAAAATTGTCTTAATTTGCTAGAAAGCCTAAACTAACAAAATGGTGGTATGAGTCCCATTACTGGTCGTTGGTCGTAAGGAGCCTAAGCCTAGTGACTTACAACTCTCAAGCATTCTTGTGTACATAATAGTAGGAATGGGGGACGTACAATTTTCTGCTAATTCCGAACGGCTAAGAAACAGAACTGTTCTTGATATGAGATACTCTTGGATACTCTTGGACATATCACTCCCTCGCAAGAGGCAGTACACCTCTGCAGTGGCAAGAGTCTAGATTAGATTGTTTTAATGCTCAATAGTTGGTGAAGAAGCTGTTTCCCAATCAGATAAGAATTTTGAAAATTCAATCTTGATACTATTGTAAATGTGAAAATCTGTTTGTTCCTCTGTACTGTCTAAAATACTTAACAGCTTTTCATTAAACTTAGTGAAAATATACCTTTGACTTCGCAATGAACATTATTCTATTTTTTTTTTGTCAAAATGTTGAAATAAAAATTCGATTATTTACAAAAAATATCAAATTATAGGTAAGTAATGGCTTTTGAAAAACTTTTGCGTTCTTTTTCTCAAGGGGATATTATCAATATAAAATACCCCACTTAATGTAATGCGTTCTAAAATACCGATTATTAATATAAAATATTCCATTTTATGCAATGTATTCTGAAATACAAATTAGTAAAATTTTAATCACCGTAGACGTTAAAATTCTAAAAAGACCGATATTTGTACATTATGATATCTTAAGAGCCACGTTCAATGTTTATTTATTGAAAAAATCATATTCGTTTACGGATCATTAGTAAGTTCTTACTTTATTTACAAAATGTAGAACATTTCAGAATAAGCACAGTAATGCCTGTGACACACATCTAGTATAGACACCATCGTATACGAATGAACCACATGTCTGTCAGGGTATACTACGGTAATGGCAGCCGAGCAAAGTAGTATGAGCGTGGTATCTATACTAGGGTTTTTTGCGTAGTATAGTCTTCTCCTTAGTGAAAACAGCTCCATTTTTCTGAAGTAGATTTACATATTGATGTTTATTATGATTTTTTAATTTTTTCTAATTTGTAATTGACAAAATCGCCAAGATTTTCAATATTTGGAGGGAAAATATCGACGCTTTAAGCGGAAATTTATTATTATTTAAAGTGATTAAGCTGAAAAGATCCTTACAAACCTTAAATATGTATCTTCATTTGAATGATTGAAAATTTGTGTTTGCCAGAATATGATTGGCTGTCAAACTATACTACGTTCTGTAGTGTGTCACGTAGCATGGTATTGAGAGTACTATGGAATTCATACCATGGTGTCTATACTAGATGTGTGTCAGGGGCATAAGGAGATGAACAAAAAACATGCCTTATGTACAAAAGCACTCGTACATATTTAAGTACTTGCAAATTCCTTCAAATATGTTGACTTTCGTTTAATGCGCCGGCTGTCAATACTCTTCAATAAGAATCTTCAAACGTCAAAATACACTGTTTCCTTTATTGTGAAGGCATTAACTGTCAAATTCCAATACTAGTATGTATTTACAAAAATTATCGATTGCTCCGAAAAAGGTGATTTTAATGACTTCCGTCTGGAAATTTTGAAGAAAAGAAAAGCAAGACGGACAATGTACACGTTTGAAAAAATACGAAAAAGCTATTCCCTGGTTCCACATTGCACCGTGAATTTTCCAATTACAAAGCTGCACAATGTGATCAGTTTTTTTGAGAACCCCAGTTTGGCTATTGCCATATAGATACGGTGACCATACGTTCTCGTTTTGAGGAGACAGTCCTTTCTTTTTGTATCTAAATTTATATTTTCTTATATTTTTCTAAATTGTCCTTTCAATGTCCTCTTTTTCTCTTTCAAAAAACAATTCTACGATAAAAAACACATTTAGTACTTTTTTCATTACTAGATCACTTAAACATAAAAAGTAGACAGCATCACTGCTTTATGTCATTGAATTCTGTCATATATTTTTTCCTATTGTGAATGATTTTCAAACTGTCATTTCCATACGCAAGTAAATGTCATTCTCGTTGGCATTTTTTCGTTTTTTGGGTTATTATTTATTTAAAACGGTGAACATTTATTTGGAATAATTATTTGTAATGAAAAATTAATTTATTGTTTTTTATGCTTTCATATGGCATCTAAAAGCAAATGGCGCAAAATTTTAAACGATTTAGTAATATGCTAAAACCATTTTAGTAAATTACTGAGCATTTTGCTAATTTTAAACGATTTTAACATATTACTATCTCTTAACATTTTACTAAAGTTAAAATCACAAACTGGATACTTTAACTTTTAGTAATTTGCTAAATCCATGACTTCTGTCATTTTCCTCGAAAAAATTTCTTAGCAATTTATTTTGAAAGAGTTAAATTGTGTTTTTTTATGATTCGTGAGTTACTTGATTTAAAAAATTAAATAAAATAATATAAAATGTTTTCGGAAGACGAAGATTTCAATAAGTTTGAAGACTCAGCTTTGTTCAGAAAAGTGCGATGTTTTAAGTCTTGAGCAAATTCTTTTGAAGAGCTGGACGATGGAGAATTTTACTCAAGGTATAGGTTTGACAATACAACAGTTCGGTTCTTGGTTGAAAACCTGAAAATGCAAGACCGAATCACATGCCGTGGGCTTCCACTTTCGCCAGAATTACAAGTACTAGTTACATTATACTTTTTTGGGAGAAATATCCATCAGGCAGATGTTGGTAAGTAGGTAAACTTCATAATGGAACACAAAATAAATTGATGGGATGCCACAAATATACGAATTACAAAATAAATTTTAGGTTGTCACTCTGACTTCTGACAAATCAAATTATTAGGTCCGTTCCTCAGATTTAGTTTTGTTTGCTTTGTATTTTTCACGAGCTGTCATTGTTTGGACGTGTTCAGATGCAGCGGTTTTAACAAATGCAATTAGTAATTTATTAGTTAGTAAAACAAATTGCTCACTAGTAAATTGCTAAGCCCTTAGTAATAGGTTGTTTAAAATTTTGCCCTAATGAAATGAAAAAAGAATTTTCATTCATTGTAAAAAATCTAAGCGAAAATGATGTAAAGTGTCCAAAATACTTATCAAATATGTCAATAGCGAAAGGGCGAGCATCAATCATCACCTTTAAAGTAAGAAACATAAGAAGGCTATTCTTGGTAGTTAGTTGCACCATTTTTTCGCAATAAACAACTTAACAACAAAGGAAGAGAGCTAGCTGTTGTCAATGGAATTTGGGCTTATCATTCCGTACAGAATAATTTCTTCTTAGAACTCGAACGACTACACTTCTAAACTGAATAAATTATGTTTCCATGACATGGATCAAGATCGCCAGAACGAAGTGTGAAGCGATTGTCAAAAACTCTTTCCTTGGATTTGATAAGAGTCCACTTTCATTACTATGTTCTTAGACTGCTCCAAAATTCTTCAAGATATTTTAAAAGCTTATGAAATCATAAGAAAGATGGTAGCATTTTGTGCCGATAACATTAACTGCAATTTATACTCTAAGTTTCGGAAATACGAAGGAAATATGTGACATGCTGGTTGACATAATTTCCTGCTTTGGAGCGAATTTTGAAACTTTGCAAACCTTTAAAAGAATACTTTCAGATGCAAGAAAAGTGTCCTACAGTGTTCTTAAAGTTTTTATTAATGATCAATGTCCTGAATTATGGATTCCTTTTATTCAAAGTCAAGCATCCATACTTCACAAATGCATTCTCCATTTTGGAGTCACAATGAAAGTTCAATGACAGAAGTTTCTATTTAAAAAAAAAATTAAATTAAAACTTATAGAAAGAAAGCCAGAAGTGTTCTTACCATTCACTGTTAATAATGTTCTTGCAAGACTAGAGTTGATAGGTAGAGTCGATACCTTCAATTTTAAATCCCAAATAAATTCTTTTTATCAATCCTGCAGTGACTTCTGGAATGCAGCATTTAATTATGTGGAACATTTTAAATGGATACTTTTGAATAGAGCTCCGCTTTGGAAATCTGTAGAAATGAAATGCACGACTGGGTCGCACGAACTTGCTCCTATGTAACAGACTATAGGAATTTTAAAACGAATGTTATTAGAAAAAACTGTTCACAAGAATAAAATTATCATCATTTTTTAAATTCTTTTAGTAGTAAGAGACAAAAACAGAATGCTATGCAAATATGAAATTATGCAAGAACAAAAATTATAAGTCGTTGTAGTGGTTTCTTAATAAAACAAGGTTTTATATATAAAATTTTTAAAATATTAAAAAAAAACTTGGTACGTCAACATTAGGTTTTTATTATTTTATGAATTAAAATTAAATTTCCAAAAAAAATATTGACCCATTTTTGAGATATCGAATTTTCCAAAAAAAATGATGATTTTTTTTTTCAAAAATTCAAAAAATATTTTTTCTTAAAAGTTTTGAGATGCAATGTTTCTTAAAGTATTTAGAAGCATCTCTATAAGAAATTTCATTAAAATCCGTTATGTCGATAATGAGAAATTCAAAATTTTAAAAAATCGTTCTATGGTAGGTACAGTCAGTAATATTTTGTTTTCAAAATGTTTTGTATTAAATTATAGATCTTAAAAACTAATCGAAAGGCTAAAATTTAAGCAAAATTCTTGGAACCGTTTTCGAGAAAATACGATTTTCTAAAACCATTTTTTAACATTTGTATGGGGGGTACCGTTATTTTTAGGTAAAATTAATTTTTTTTTCTCATATCTTGTAGATTATTTTAAGAAATTTTTATTTATCAAGTTTTAAAAAATCGAGCATGGGGTTTTCGAAGTATTGAGTTTTCAAAAAAAAATTATACATTTTTTTTAAAAATCCAAAAAAAAATTTTTGAAAATTTTAATACAAAATAATACTGAAACTGCTGGGGAGCCTTAACATAAAAAAAAATAATCAAAATCGGTTGTACCGCTTTTGAGAAAATCAAAAACAAAAAAAAAAGGTTCCATGGAGGGTACCAAAAATAATAATTTTTTGAAATCTGTGGGGCAGTTTTTGAGAAAAAAAAATATTTATAAAATTTCGAAAAAAATCGTATGGCAGGTACCGTTACCAGGCGTTGCAAGGAGCCACATGCTCCTACGGGCCTGGTGGGAGGAATGATTGCTCAAGTGGAGGTAAAGGAAAGGAATACCCCCGAGAAGGCGTATACCTCTCCCTAGCCAGGCTATTATGTGATATTAGAAATTTCAATACTTTAGAAATACCCTCTGACATTTCATGCTAAAGCTTGCTGTATCCCATCTTTACCCTTAATGGGCTTGATCGACATAGGATTACCATAGGTTTCAATACAAGGGGTCACAAACCCTAGGGTATCACAACGGATCTACATTGATTTAAGTGTGACGGTAACAAGATGAACTGTCAGCCCACTAACCTAACCTAAGCTAGTTCGAGAAAATCGCCGCTCAGTAATGAGTTTACTCTGAGATAAACAAATCCAGACTTAATTCACTTAAATTAAGTGTGTTAAATCTTATTTTACTCGAGATTTTAATAAACTGTAAAACATAATTCAGACGAGTTAATTCGAGTTTAACATTGAATCTCGTATGATTTCAGACCGAAAAATTGCGCCTCAGTGGCTTAGAGTCCAGGTCAAGTTTTAAAGAAGAGACAAATATCGTCTTCGTCTTTTGTCACGGTTGGTCGAAATATAGGATGTGGAACTTTGCCTACCTATAATAAGTATATGAGGCACGAAAAAATCCTCCATACAACATTGCGATAGTTCTTTATGAAAATTGTGTCTTGTACGTAAGATTGGATTCTTCCCTGATTGCCTTCTTCTTTTAATATGGCTTTAGTTTTAGTTTCAACTTAATTAAAATCTATAATTGCTTCATAAATATTTAAAATATTAAGCTTAGTTAAAAAAATAAACATAATTTTATTTACATAAGCAAAACAACAAATAAAATGGGCTTCCATTTTAATTACATATTAAAATACATTTTTCGCCCCTCACAAACATAGTAGTCTTGTGAAGAGGTCATTTTGGTTACGTGCATGAATAATAATAACTAAAAAGGCCAACCCCTTTATATAAATTTAACATAATTACAGCTGTGCGGTGTTAAATATCCTTAAAACAAATTAAAAAAAAAATACTTGTTAAACATATATTTTGGCAGAACAAAACTCTACCTACATGCCCTCAAAAATGTCTGTTTTTCGGGGGTGGATGGGAATATGAATTTCATGCTTCATACCGATTTTGTCGTGAAGTACCTCTCAAGAGGACCTCGCCTTTTAGTTTAGCATTTTTATTCGCAAAACGTTTCATTCTCTCATAATAGAAAGCATGGTTTTAAAAAGATTGAAGTATTTTTATTATTATTGAACCATCGTCCTTATGGTTATCCTCATTAAATATTTTTTCCTAACTAAAACTCTATATAGCCTTTTTCGCCTAAACATAAAAGAAAAGCACCCAACCAAAAGCCAACACAAAACGCCATTCAAAAGAATTTAACTAAGTGTCGAATCATCATTTTTAATGAGGCTCTTCATTCTGCTAAAAAAATAAAAATAGGTTCAAAAATATACAAAATTCTCGAAGAGATTTACATAAAATGAAAATGCTTTTTTTGCTTTTCCTTAAAAAAAAAGGAAAGCAAAGTTCACTTGGTCTCCCTTTATTTGTGATGCAATTTAATGCGACACCACATCCTTGTGCGGAAGGGAAATACACAAAAAAAAAAAATGAAAGCAGTACCACGGATGAATGATACTTAAATAACAAGTAAACCGAGTTATTCTGGTGAAGGTACATCAAAAATTACACTGCCACCCGACCAGGTCCTGCGTGGGAGGAACACTATGAAGAGAAACAAAAAAAAAACTATATGGTGTCCTTGCAACAGCTTTTGTTAGTTGACAAGAGAAAAAGAAGTCAGAGATTTTTATATCACAAGTTTTTGTTTGGCAGCGTAAATTACAACAGGAAAACTGACTCTCATACATACATAGGATGTGAATGAAGCTTTCATAGAATATCCTTTAATTATACATAGTTTGCTTCATATACATAAACAAATGCACATAAAAGGCAAGTATAGGGTGTAATTATATTAAGGGTAATGAAAAAGTGCGATTCTTTGAGTTTACGAGTACACGGTGAATCGCATAAAAAGAAATTTCAAAAAGGAAAAAAGCAACATTTCCTAACAGGTGCCATTTGCAAAGACATCTTTTGTGGTTTTTGTTGTTTGGCTTGGTTGGTGGGGGCGTAGTTTTTTATTTGCAGATTTCCAAATGACTGAGTGACTAATAGCCCCCCATCAAGAATTAAGGGAGTTATTTCCTGTGATACATGTTTTCCTCGATGTAATTTCGTAGGTTAAAGACCATTTATAGGGTGGTTTGCTTTATGTATGTAATAACTTTTTTGTCCTTTATCCTGTTGTTTAACATGAAAAATTAGCTCTACGTTATGACTTTGACTTTCCAATGTTCTAGCCATGAAAAATAAACGATTTACCTACAAGAAAACATAATACGAAGGACCTTACACGAAAATAATGGAATTCGTTTCCAGGGAAGTATAGACGCCAGTAATGAGCGATGATACCTCGTTTAGAAAAGTGATGCTTGCTTTTTATAAACAATGATTTATTCTTGAATTCGGTTTCCAATCCAATTATGGTCTTAATCAAAAAAATTTAAAAACGTTAAAAAGGAATGATTGGGTACAAGGCCAAGAAAATCATTTTCAGAACTTCTATTGCAAATATCCTTTTTACTTCCTACTTATAGATACTATAAGGCAAGTTATGCATTCGTAAAAAAAATCGAACTCGAGATTTTGATCAAAGTTGACATTACGATTATAGCAAAGATGAAGAAGGTGTGTCTGGCAATTTCGTATGTCTGTCTGCATGTCTGTACCTCGATCTAAAGCCTAAACTACTGGAGGTATTTTCTTCAAATTCGGTACTTAAGGGTCTTCGGTGGTTCCAAAGAGAAGAAATTGAAATTTTTTTTAGCTCCGAGACTAAAGCTAAGTGTACACGATTGGTAGATCTTACAATATTGTAAGACCTGACAATGTTTGAGAATTATCTACCAATGAGCATTTGAACTTTTTTGTCTCATTAAATTCATGTTTTATATTTATTTATAAACAATTTTTAAATTCCAAAGTACTTTTACGTAAGAGCAAGTTCGTGCCATCCTACCGTGCATTTTATTTAATACAAAAATAGAGGGTCTTCCAATAGAGATTTTAAAATTTTGACAGGTGATTGCGGCCATTTTGTTGAAGGTACATCTGTCAAAACGATTGTTATTTGTTTAGCCTTTCTTGGTCTTCCAATAGAGATTTTCAAATTTTGACAGGTGATTGCGGCCATTTTGTTGAAGGTAAATCTGTGAAATAGATTGATCAGATTGTTTTATAAAAATGAGACTTCTGTTCGAGAAACTTTTCAGCGGCGAGGACCATTTTTTCATGAATCGGCTAGTCAACAAGCAAAATTGTCGAATTTGAGACGGTCAAAATCCACATGAGATCCACGAAATTACATTGCATCTGGAGAAAGTCACTAATATCAACCGATTTATTTTGACATAAGGCCACCCTGTCGTGTTCAGACACAAAAGTAGTGTGAACGCTCCAGACTCACTTTGACGTCTTGTAGTTGTCATAATTGTTGGCCATTTGCTATGCCACTACAAATATACAGTGAGTGAATTACAAAAGTAAGCAAGCACCTCTTAGTTTAAAGATCATTTCCTTCAAACAATCCATATTAATGTTAAAAAAAAAAACTTAATATTTTTGTCTATAATTGATATGTATATAAATAAATAATAAATAAAACAACTGTGTTCTAAACTTCTGTTTGTTTAGATTCATGGATTTTTGCAAAGAAGAGCCGCTTTTGGTGATTTATTTTACTTATAAATGTAAGGTTTCTTTCTAATATTTCGACCATGATAACCGGATTGGTAGAGCACTCGTCGAATAGTTTGAGGGTTACATCACTTGCCTGTTTCTCTGGTTATTTCTGCTGATATCTTTTATGGGCTTACTTTGGGTTGGTTATTATTTTGTGTACAGTAGATGGACTTTTGTTAACAATGTTACCATTCTCGCACTCCGATTTATTTTCCAAATATTGTTTGATCGTAATTTTTTTAAATGAGTGCTGACTTACTTTTGTAACACACTGTACCTTAGTGTGTCATATTATGTCACTAAAACAAATGTCAAAAAAAGTCCATTCATTTTCAATTTGTTTTAAAAATCCTGCCTCACTTTCTCGTCTCTTTCTTACTATGAAATGCGAATGAGAAAAAACACAGAGACGTCAAATAAAGTCGGCGGACTGAGTCCAATGTGAACACCGTCCATGATGTGAATTGGCCACCGAGATCTTGCAGATTGATTTTGTAAGAATTCTTCTTGTGCGGTTTTCTTAAGGCTCAGGTCTATTTCAATATACCAGAAACTACTAGCCTGATTAATACTTCAAAGTTTTGACGTTTTTGATGCACGCTACCGAAGCGAAGCCGAGGCGGACATTTGAATGTCCTTATATTCCAAACATAATGACAGTCTTAATAAATACAAAAATGTCAATGATATCTCACTCACAAATTTGTTTTATTTTTATTAAAATAGGAAACGCTTAATTGAAAAACCTTAAATATAAGTTCTCCTCCTCCCAAATGGAATATCAAAACCTGCGTATTTTTGTTTTATTTAAATCAAGTTTCCAGAGTACTAAACTTTGGATAACTGAAACAAGTTCCACATAAGAAAATATATAAAAGATTTTTTTCAGTTCAGTTATACGTTGAATTGATTTGAGTTGAGTTATACGAAGATGAAATGGGAGCAGGAAACATTTTGACATTTCATATTAAAAAAGGTGTGCTCGATTCAAAAGTAGATGGCAGTGTTCAATGGTGGTTTCACTTAAGCGAATAAACTTTATTTTAAAATCTTTAAGGGTATTCATGAAACGAGATAATTTTCCGCTTTATAGAAAGATATAACTTTCCGCAAGATGTTTTCATGAACACCCCCTTATAAATACTTGCTTGTAAATCTGGGAAATATTTTGTGAAATGTCAAAATAAACGTCACAATCGGTATTTCTTTAGTTTATCAGGATTATTTCTTCACTTTCCGCATCAAGTTTGTGAGATAATTTTATCAGATCTGCAGAAAGTTTTTCCCATACAAATTTTGACAGCTCGTTTCTGCGGAGATAAAATTATGTGGTTTCCGAGGTTTATTAGGGTTTTCCGCGTTTACATGAATACCATTTTTATTTGGGTTGAAAATATTTGTTTCAACCATACGGAGATCAGTTATGCGAAAAAAACGAAAAAAACGAAAACGTTATGACTTATGACATTTCAAAATGAAAAGGTGTGTTCGATTCGAAATTGCACGGCAGCGTTTAATGGCAGTTTCACTTAAACGAAGTTGAAAAAGTGTAAAATGTTTATTTGGGTTGAATATATTTTGTTTCCAATTATATAGAGTTCTCAATTAAATGAATGCAAGTTATACGAAGTAGCTTGTGAGGAAAATGCTCTAAAAAGCACCGTGATAATTATAAAACTTATAGAATTACATACATATTTAAATTTTAAATTGACAATTCTTAAGCCTAGTATGCAGATCGGGAAAAATTTTGTCTTCCATACATGCCATTTTTTGTCCTGGCACAAATTTTGTCTTGGATATTTTTCCGAGCAGTATGCAGCTCGCGCGCAAAATTCATACTTTTGTGCATTGCTGTACAAGATGTCTCCACTAAATTTTGCCAGGAAAAAGAATGAAACAAGCATTATTTTGCGGGACAAATTTTGACAGCCGAAAGTGATTTTTGTCAAAACTGGTTTTATGTAAAAGGTGCTGATGCTTCTCTTGAAAGCATCGAGAGGAGATTCCAAAAAGGTATGTAAGACAACCCGTTCCAGAGATACACTGCAAAACACATTAAATTATTTTGTAATTCTACAACTTCAAACTTTTGCGCGAGATTTGGAAAAGTTTTGTAGAGATTAAAATTATAGAGGTAAAATTTGTCTTGTCTCGATCTGCGTACTAGGCTTAAACTCAAATTTCTGGAAAATCGTTTCATAATTTTTTGCTTAGATTTGCTTATTATTTATTATTATTATTTTATTAAAAACACTAATTTCAATTGCAAAATAATTGACCTGTATTTTGTACTAATACTTTTCCTTTTAAGAGGAATTAACAAATTATTTAAAAGTATATCTTGTCATGAAAAATTCCCTCTCTCCTTAGCCGAGCTCAGCACTTCAGCAGACCATTTCCTTCTTGCAGGGTTTCCGCTACCTTAAGTTAAAGAGTGAATTCGTTGATTTTTTGTAAGAAAGTTTTATAAGAGAGTTGGATTCCACAATTTTTTAAATATGATTTTTTTTATATTTGGAATAATTGATATTTAAAAATAACGAATTCAGTCTTATCCAAGTAAAATATTTTATTCGGTTTGGAAAATTCGGATGATTTTCCGAATTCACTCTTTAATGCAAAATACCGACAAACCTGCAAATTTTTCATATAACATTTTGAACATTTGGATTTAAGCTTTCTTAAGAGTTTCCCTTTTAGTGTTTCATATATTTAAATTTTAATAAAATATACTGTGAGTGAAATATTATTTAAATTTCATATTTATTTAGAACACCCATGTACTTATACATGATGCCTACCGCGGCTTTGCTAAGTAGCTCGCATCTGAAACCACATTCAGTAGCGGTTTATGGTTCATTGGCATAGGTCTGTGACTTAACCTTACAAGAAGAAGTCTTACGGGTAAATTTGCACGATTTCAGTGGGACACCTTGTATGGGAGAGCGGAAAAAACTCCATAAGAACTAAATCACTGAACCCATTTTGCTGAAATTTTCGAAAGAAATCTACACCTTTAATTTCCACCCTGTCGAAACCACATGTCGTCGGTGTGCATTTCATTCAATTTAGGCCAAAACTATTGGTTATCATGGACCAATAGCGCCCGTCGTTGACGGTGATACCCTCATCTTCGTTCTCAAAGAAGTATGAACTGATGATGCCGCCAGCACATAATGTATACTCCAAGCAGTGAGTCTCTCTGTATGCAATGTAATTTTGTGAATTTCATGTAGATTGGGATTGTTCAACCAATTTGCTTGATAATCATCATCATCCAAAGATAGGACTTATCGCTGAGTATAATTTTGAGACTCAAGCACGCGAAATGTTGCTTTTAAAAAATAAAATCTAATCATTTGCACATGTTTTTGAACGCCATTACTCTCCAAGTTGATTTGGCAAGACAGATTAAATAAATGACAGCCGATTTTGACAGATGTAGCGTCAAAAATATGGTCGCAATCACCTGTCAAAACCGTTATTGGATAACTTTTGAGTCCCCACCCAAATTTTACCAAGACTTGGCTGAAGAAAAATTTCTTCGCCGTGTGCACTTCCACCCTTAAATTTCAAACTTCAACTGTTCATAAGAACTCGACTTTGAATTTCGATATTTAACTTTGAAGTTACAACTTTCTTTATTTTTTCTTTTTACCGTGCAAATTTTATGAATTCTTACTTTAACAACACTTTAAGTTAGTCTCTCAGTCGTTTTGAATCTTCGACTGGCATCTGACTATAACATTTCATGTTGATCATGTGCTACAAATGTCATCGAACAGTAAACCTGTCGTGTATTATATAGACCGCATGTCACTGTATATAGATACCATCTGTCACATGACTTGCTGGAAGTGAACCGTCTCTTGCCTTGGATTTAATGTTTCAGATTGCATTTCTTCGTGGACTTCCAAGTCTGTCACGTGATTAATTTACGAAAGCCTGAGTTTATTGTTTCTTTAAAAGTATGCCTCTGACTATAGTGGGACAGTATTGCACCATTCGAAAAGAGGATGCAACTAGTTGATAAAAAATTAACCACAACCATAAGCAATTTTTTTAGTTCAACCCAGTTAATGTGTCACCTTGACTGGGCTTTCAAGTTGTCATGTCTTAAAGGCTGGATGTCCCTTATATGAGCTGTTGTTATGTACACCATTTAAATAAATGAAAGTTTCATTCTTGATGATTTTAATATCAATTCTAGCCAACATGTAAATTAGATTTAAAGCCTCCCAACAATGTTAGCACTTGTTTCTAAACTGATACTATAAACATCATCCTATTTTAAGACACATGTATACGTGTGCATATGTGAGTATTTGAAGTTTATTAATCCTCTTCCATATAGAAGTTAGGAATTTAACTTTGAGTATTCCAAATTACCACATCCCAACTTAACTATTTAATCAAACCAAAATAACAGAAACATACCATCACCCGTACTCCTACACATACACACACACATAATCTCAAACTTGAAAATTCCAATAAAATACTAACCCAGAATTTCCAAAAATATCTCCATCATCATTAACATCATCTAACACCTCAACGAACTCAGGATAAAATAAATCGATAAACTATATAGAAAAGGATATGCAGCATTTATGTCTCTGCTTTAATTCCACAAAGTGGTGGTGTGTCCATCATCATCATCGTATTGTCATCCTCATCTATTTGGTAAAAACGAATAACCGAATGATGGACAGGATGGTGGTATGCCATAGTTTTATCAAAGTGATTAAGCTGAAAACAATTGATTTTCAGGTGGAAAATGGATAAATATATATATAGTGTTTGCATTCATAACTATATGTTAAGTAGAATATCCTCTTTAATACCATTTTGAAATTGCTTTCATTGTGTTTTTGATCCTTTTTTTTTTGTGTATTGGAATAAGCTCAGAACGATGTTAACCCAAATCATAGAACTTAAATCACTTTATCCATCCAATATTCATATCCACTTATCGGAAAATAAAACAAAGACATATCCCTTTTAAGGACGGTCTAGAGATAAAGTAGGGTCCTTGAACTGAACAATTCAAATTTTGATTGCCATTTTTGTGAACATGAATAGACACATATTTGTTTTGGAAATAAATGATAAAAATCGAAATATATATAATGTAGGCTACAATATAATTGTGTGTGTGTGCAAGTGATAATAAAAAGTCCTCTTTAAGCACACAAATACTGACTGTTTCTACAAACAACAAACATTGTGAAATAAAATATATTTTAGCTTGGTAAATTTAGCAAAATTACCCACGGAAATTACCAGCACAAGTGGTAAAAGCAGATTTCCCTGGGGCCTAATTTCACAGAAATGAAGTTTTTAAATGAGTGCCAATCCGCTTCCGCACTTAGAACCTAAATAAGCTAGAGCTGACAACATATATACATAATTTGCTTCATCTTTTTCTCTCTGCAGAACTTCCCCCCACTCCTCAATACCCACTACGCAACGCACCGTTAACACCAGATATTATGTATGTTGTACACTAACTTCATGCTTCAGTGGGTTTATATTCTGTCTCGACTCCGGAATCCTTATTATCCTTTTGAGCAATCCTTTTGTAACCATACGCGTATCCTGCGTCGAACGTGTGTTCTTGTTAATTTCATTAGAATCTTAATGAACCACTTTTGTTTTTATTGGCCTACACTTGCGAAATTAAATTGACAAACGTTAGGGTGTGTGCTTTTTTGTATAGAGGCTGCTTTCAGCAGATAAAAGCTTTCAACCTTCAAGCCCCCCAGAAAAGAACCCAATCTAATTTCGCATTTGTTATTTATTTTTCCTTTTCTTTCTGGTTCTGGTTCTGAATCTGTTTCTGGTTCATGGTTGATATTTTTTTTTCCATTTCCAATTGAAGTCCTCGAGGATCCTCTTTAATTTGGTTGACTTCATTTGTAGGATATTATTTCGTTGTTTTTTTTTTCATAACTTAATTGCCCAACTAGGATTTGAGGGAGACTTTTGGTGTTGGGATCTCTTGCCAACTTATTTGTATATGTGTACAGAAGTGGATAAATATTAAGTAACATCCATTTACATTTACGCTTGGTAGGAGAGCAAACAGGATGAAAATCAAACAAAAGAAAAAAGAATATACTCTCAGCTGAAGGGACCGATGATTCTTAATTAATTTTGGATATGCTGTAGTAAAAGTCACAGTTACTTGTTCTTTTGATGTTCAAAACCAATGAATTTATTCTTTATGGTAAGGTTTTGAAAAACAACAGTTATTTCATTTAAATAATTTTTTTTCATTACAAGTAAAGGGTAGTTAAATTTTAAGGGCCGATGTTGATTTTAAATAAAACACAAATCATTTAGCAAATTATTGTCATTTCTTTTTATTATGATAATATGATATGGTTCAATTATGTATGGAACAAAATATCGCCCAAATGGCCGCCGCGACCTCCACACCTCCATCCGATGGTCCAAATTTTCGATAACGCTGAGGCATAATTAAGGTTCTTGAATTGTTGCTGGCTTATCGACGTACACCTTTTCTTTCAAATATCCCCAAAGAAAGAAGTCCAACGGTGTCAAATCACATGATATTGGCGGTCAATTGACATCGCCACCACGTGAGATAACACGCCTATTCAATTTGTCGCGCAAAAGAGCCATTGCTTCGTTAGCTGTGTGGCAAGTGGCACCTTGCTGTTGAAACCACATATCGTCCACATCCATATCTTCCAATTCGGGCCATAAAAAGTTCGTTATCATCTCACGATAGCGAACACCATTCACAGTTACTACCTGACCGGTCTCATTTTGGAAAAAATACGGCCCAATGATGCCGCCAGTCCATAAACCGCACCAAACAGTCACTCTTTGTGGGTGCATTTGTTTTTCGACAATCACTCTTCATTCGCCCAATTGCGGCTATTGACGAATCCACTGAGGTGAAAATGTGTCTCATCACTGAAGATGATTTTCTTCGAAAATTGATCATCCACTATTGCCATTTCTTGCCACCATTCTGATCATTGACGACGCTTGAAATGGTCAAGAGGCTTTAGTTCTTGAGTCAATTGCACCTTGTAAGCGTGTAAATGCAAGCCTTTATGCATAATGTTCATCAACGACGAGCGTGAGAGGTGCAATTGTTGGGCACGACGACGAGTTGAGGTGGACGGCTCTTCAGCCACACTATCGCGAACAGCAGCAATATTTTCTGCAGTACGAGCTGTACGAGCATGCACTGGTGTTTTCACATCTCCTACAGTACAGACCCGGTTTGCTGAAATTTTTGCACGATTGAAAAAATCACGAAGTGCACGATATGCATTTTGATTTGAGCGCCCATTTTCATAATAAGCCTGAATAACTTTAACGCGTTGCTCGATTGTGTATCTTTCCATGGTTTAAATTGAGTTAGCCTGAAATTGATAAATGTCAAATGAAATGCAGAAAAAAACTTGACGTTTAGGTGTGGTTCTCATTCAACATCGGCCCTTAAAATTTAACCACCCTTTACATACATTTGTGCAAAATTGAAAAAAAAATTGGCTGAATCATTATCAAGATTTACGAGAGTGGTGTTCAGATTTTTCAAAATGAGCAAAAAATGTCAATAATAATTCCGTTAAGTGTATTTTTTGGCAAAAGAAACAGGCACTTAGACTTCTTGAACATCGTTCTGGAAAGAATAGTGCAAAACTCCTGCTTCAATTCTAGAGGCATAATCTTTCAAAAAGTCGTCAAATTGGACGAACGAAGCGTGATATCAGTGGCGCATTAAAGGAAAAATAAAGTCGGGTAAGGAATTCTACATTCGTGTCGTACGGCAAAAGAAAGAATCTCTGTACTTAACTGTACGTCCGAAGCTTGGCTCAAGGGTATACAGATGAGCATTCCCAGCGGTACGAGTATTAAGGTGACATTTTTTTAAGGGGCAAATGCAGCTCACTATTTCACTAGAACATTGCTTAAAGAAGTAACGATAAAACAGTGATAGGCAAGAGACGTTTTGACGATATTCCAATGAAACAATTATTGTTTCGGAAATTGCTCTGTCACGTAACAGCCTTAAAGCTCTGTTCTGGATTCCGTGTATAGTAGGTGCAAAGATGTTCTTGATGCACCAGATCAGATATGAGAAATGTATTCTAGTTTAGGACGTATGTAGGCCTTATGAATTGTGGCCAGATCAGAGGAGGAAAAAAGTGTTTAAATCGTCTTAGCAAACCTAAGCATTTGGACACATTTTTAACAATACCCAATATGTGATCATTCCACGAAAGGTGATCAGATCAGTAATACACATTCCAAGAATTGACAGTTTTTCAGTTTCAGCGATGCATGCGCCATCCATGAACAATGGCATAAGGGGAATATTCCACTTTAAGGACAAAAAACAGCTCTGAGATTTAGAAGCATTAAATTCAACACGATTTTTAATACCCCATTTAACGATGCTATTTAGATCGAAATTTATTGAGCTTAGCATATGTATATTGCCGTTGCAATTCCACATCCGAAGAACAAGAAATTGAATCAGGAAATGAATATGAAAAGCTGAGGGTGCTGTCAACCGCAAAACAGCTAAGTGGATTAGTAGTCAAAGATCATTTATAAAAATTAGAAAAAGAGTCGGAGGCAAAACAGAGTCTTGGGGGTCACCAGCATTTATTTTACGAACTTCAGACTTGAAACCAGATAGGTAATTACTAATCGAAAGAATAAGAGATACATCAATACCAAACACATTCGTTTTTGTGCAAGAGCAGGATACCAACCAGACTCTATCGAATGCCATAAAAATATCAAGCGCAATAATATTACTTTTTCAGTGAGATACATATGTTATCAAATCACCAGTGGATTATTGTAAAACTGTAAAAACCATATTGACGGTAATTTAAAAGATTATGTTCTTCAAAATATATTGATCGCTAGTGCAGGAGAAAATATAACGAACATGTGCAGTGAAATCGATTTAGGCTAGGACCGCACTTGCGATTTTTTGTCGAGGTGATTAAAAAGTCGTAGGCGCTACAAATTATTGTCATGCACGCACTTGCGATTTTTTTGACGCGCGATTATTTAATCACCAAAAATAAAACACACTACTTTTAATGTGAGTGCACACATTTGCTACAAATAAGTAGCGACAAAAAAATCGCTTGAAAAAATAGAACTTGTTTCATTTTTATAATCGCTACGATTTTTATTTTTGCGTGCATTCACATTTAACGCCACGTGTCTTATTCATTGCGGCTAAGAAATCGTGGATTAAAAATCGCAAGTTCGTACATGCCCATTTCTCTTTGCGACTACGATTTTTAAGTCGTAGTAATTTGAATCACAAGTATGTGCATATCCATTTGAGTACATGTGTTTCATTTAAGTTCACGACAATCGCACCGCAAGAAAAATGAAACAAATTGCGACTTTTAAATCGTCATGATTTGTTGGCAGCAAGTGCGTTCATTCTCATTTAAATTCCTGTTCTATTTTTGCGACTAAAAAATCGTGCGACTGAAATCGCAAGTGCGGTCCTAGCCTTAATCAAGCGAATTTAAGTCCAACGACTCATATTACTGGGTCATGTAGAGTGAATGGACAGAATTCATTCCCATAGGGGATAGTACAGTAGAGGGAGACCGCGAATCAGGACGCGCATACAAGTTGGAGAGTACCGTAACCAACTTGGCGTACGAAACTTGAAACAGCTAGCTAGGCGGTCCCTGGCTGGAGGCCCTGATTCACCCGAGCCTATAGCTCCACTTAAGTTAAGTAAGTAAGTATTCCTCCCCTTAATCAATTCAACCGTAATACTCGTGCTTCTAGGAATACAAATCAGCTTACCCTTGAGCCCAGTTTGTAAGCACTTACTATTATAGAGATTCTTTCTTTACCCGCACAACGCGAATGTAAAACGCTTTGAGTGGCTCTAGTTTCTCTCTCATTTTCATGTGTATCGGTAACTTCTCTAAAATAATTCCCTTCCTTCGCAACGGCTGCATACAATTGTAGGTAATTTGCACTAGAGAAAAACTGTTCATAAGCATAAAATTCATTTCTTAATAGACTAGAACAACTCCTTTAGTAGTTGGAGCTAAAAACAGGATGCCATGTGATTCAAGCAAATATTAGCTTATGCACAAGAACAAAAATTATAAGTATGTACTGGTTTCTTAAAAAATAAGCTTTTATATACAATTTTTTTAAAACGTTTATAAGAAAAATTTCGGTACGCCAATTTAAAGTTTTTATTATTTTTCAAATAAAATTTAAAATTGCAAACAAAAATATTGAGCCGTTTTTGATATATCGAATTTTCCAAAAAAAATTGATTTTTTTTTTAACTCAAAAATTATTTTTTTTTAAGTTTTGAAATGTAATGTTTTTCAACCTTTTTAGAAGCTTCTCTAAAACAAATTTCATTAAAATCAGTTTTGTCGATAATGAGAAATTCTAAATTTGAAAAAATGGTTCTAGGGTAGGTACAGTCAGCAATATCTTGATTTCAAATTTTTTTTTAAATATTTGATTATAGATCGTAAAAATTAATCAAAAGGAAAGAAAATTTAGCAAAATTCTCGGAACCGTTTTCGAGAAAAATAGGATTTTCCAAAACCATTTCTTAACATTTGTATGGAGGTACCATTATTATTAGGTAAAATACATTTTTTTTTTCTTACATCTTATAATTTATGTTAAAAAACTTTTATTTATCAAGTTTTAAATAAATCGAGCGTGGGGTTTTCGAAATATTGAGTTTAAAAAAAAAAATTTGAATTTTTTTTTTAAAAATCCAAAAATTTTTTTTTTGAAAATTTGAATACACAATAATATTGAAACTGTTGGGGAGCCTTAACATAAAAAAAATGATCAAAATCGGTGGTACCATTTTTAATAAAATCAAAAACAAAAAAAACTAAATTTTTTGAATTTAAAAAAAAAAATCTGTGGGACAGTTTTTGAGAAAACAAAATATTTATAAAATTTCGAAAAAATTCGTATGGCAGGTACCGTTATTTTTGGTCTTAAATAAAAAACGAAAAAAACGTGTGGGGGGAAAAAATCAAAACCCATATCTACCGAATTTGAAGAAAATCGACCGAGCCGTTTAGGCTGTTGTCGAAAAGACAGATAGACAGACAGAATTGTGAGACCCACTTTTTTTGGTCTCCACTATCATCGTAATCTCAACTTTGATCAAAATCTCGAGTTCGTTTTTTTTTTACTAATGCATAACTTACCTTAAAGTACCTATAAGGCGCAAGTAAAAATTACGGACAAATCAGCAGAGTTAAAAAAACAGAGGTGGACTTATAGGGTAGACATGTAGCACCCCATTTATTGTTTGAATGCATTATATCATTTCATTTACGTACTTACACATTTTGTCGCATATTTTTATATAATTCTCATACCTCATATCATAAGTACTTTTGGAAACATCAATTTTTAAGATGGCAATAAAGCTACGAATACTTATTTCGGGTATTGCACAGAATCATTGGTAGATCGCCCAGAGAAGGCGAAAAGTCTTTTCTGTGTTTTTTTTTTTTTTCTTCTTATCTCTTTCCAATTGTTGATTCAAATGTTGGCAATTTTTTGGTAATCTATCCAATTTTATTCCAGGAAAAAAAAACCTCCTTCTGAAAAATAAAATCTTAACTACGTGACACCATAAGCAAATGACAAAAACATAGGATTTGTGGTGAAAACCTTTTTCCGGGGATTTAAATGTTAAAACGAAATTCTTCGAAATGCATTGATATTTATTATTCTTCCAACACAAACACACACCCACACAAATAATAAATAAGTCCTTATTTCATTTATTTTCGAAACACAATAGAAATGGATGTCGTTTATTCGCGTTTTTTTTCGTATTTGAGAGGACGATAAGGACGATACGGCTAGTCAAATTAGGAGTCTTTTCTGCTGAATTTTTTGGTAGAGGTTTTTTCAACAAACAAATACAAAATAAGAACTGGGTTAAAGACGGATCAATGTTATAGTTACACGAGATTATATCGTTCCAAGCGTGACAAAGTATTTTAGAACTGGAGTTAATGTTATTTTTTTTTCCTCTGATGCTTGTTGGGAAAAAGCTTTTCAATAACAAATGGAAACGCAATTATCTGTGGTTGGGTGTGTATACATTACTTTTAGAGAATTTTATACTTATGGGAAAAAAACCACGCGAAAAAGGAACTTAAGAAAATTGAAAATGACAGCTGGGTATTTTGGAGAATAATCCATGTTTAAATTGTTTATTTTATATCACACGTGTGCTTCCAGTTACGTAAAATTGATAGCTACGTTCGTAATGTTTTTTTATTAAAACAAATGAAAATAATGCATTCGATTAGGGTTTAGTTGAAATCAGGCAACCAACCTTTAAAGAACTGAGGGGCGACCGAAATTAACATGTTCAAAGCATTGATGTTATTTAAAAAAAAAAACAAGACTTCTTTAAGAGTTTAGATATTTAACTTATAGTGAATTTTAAGGAAAACGAATCAATGCAGACATAAATTTTAATACGATTCCAAATTTTTAATAAACCCAAAGAACTAAAAAAGAAATTCTCAAGGCTAATGCTTTTTTCGAGGTATTGACAAATCCTCCTAGAGATATGTACTTTTATCATGAAAAAGTGCTTCTCATCTTATCACCTTTGGTCCTGTCGACAACACGGGCAGAGGAATAACTGAGAGTTGTTAGTCACTAGTCTGGTTCTCGACCTGTTTTGACTTAAACATATACATTTAAGCCTCACTACACGAATGTGGAATACTTTACCCGACTTTCCCTTCCATTAAAATATTCAGACATTCAAAACCAATTTGTATCGGTAACTCCTTTAAGATACTCTCCAAATTTCCTAAAACGGTCCTCAAACATTTTAAGGGTAGTCATAAATCATAATCCCTTTAGTGCGTGAAAATTATAAAATTATTTTCAATACCATTTTTTGGCAATTGACGCGCACTCAATATATTATGAGTACCCTTAAAATATTTAAACACAGTGCGGGCGTTTAGGAAATAGAGGGGATAACGTTTTACATTTGTCTTTATTATCTGGATATTGAAATGGGAAGGAAAAACAGAGTTTGGAAACGAATTCCACATTCGTGTAGTACGGCTAAGAAAAGAATCTCTATACTTGACGATACGTATCCGAAATTATGATCGAGGGTATACTGATAAGCATTCTTAGCAGAGAGGGTAATACGTCTAAATATTTTAAGGGGGGGAGCAAAGCTTGCCGAATTAGCGATAAGCCATACTGATATGCAAGAGACATTTGGATGGTGTTCCAACGAGACAAAAGTAGTGCTTACATTGTCTGAGAATGCTTTTCAAAGCATTTTTAGCAATATCTAATATGTTTTCGTTGTTCAGTAATACACATACCAAGAATGGAAAACTTTTGAGTTTCCTTAATTCAAGTTCTATTCAGTTCTTCTAGGTGAAAATTAAAACCGATAGATTATAGATTTGAGAATTAATATAGATTTTAGTCCGAAATTTAAATATTTTACTTATAGTGCCTGCATGGGGCCAGTAAATTAGATATAAGCTATTGATAAGTAGGCTAGTTCTTATGAAAAACTAAAAATAAAAAAAAAAAACTTAAGGATACTAACTGCTTAAGGGTTTAAAACAGGTCGCGATATTGAAACAAAAAAATTTACTCAGTACTACCTTGATTATAATTTGTATAACCTTTTTTCGCTTGTATTTTTTTTTAATCAGCAGCTAAGATCATTTTACTTTAAGTCTCTTTGCTATCTTAATTTAAATAAGAAATCTTTAAAATTAATTCGAAATTTAACAGTGTGGTCTCCCCTTTGAATGAACAGAAACAAATATTTTATATCAACTTATATCAAAAACAAATATACCTCCTGTCAACAAAATATACCCATAATGTCCTGAAACATATTTATACATTAATGAAATGTTCTCAATGACTTATTGTGGCTACCACCCACTCCACACATATGTTTTCATAAGACATTTGTTAATATATAACGTATAATTTACTCGCACTTAATTGAGTTTGTACCTTTAGGATATTATTTGTAAACTTGCCACAGGATATATTAATATCTGCCACCACCCAAATCACAACTATTTTATGGAAATGAATGATATTGAATTAATTTTGAAGAGCCTAATAAGAATATTGAAAGCATGCATACACTAAACCATCGTGAAACAAGAAACGCCTCCTTTGATATTAGAAAGATAAGTACCTGTGTTTGTGGTATAATTTGAGATTTCAGAATATCGAGTGAATCGAATTTCAGTAAAAAAATCCTTCAATTATATTGTTCGATCGCAATGTATATATGTCCCTCTTTTCTCGTTATAAATGCGACCCCACTCATGCTAAAATCAATTTAACGTATTAATTTTCATTCATCAGTATTCTCTCTCACTGTACCATCTTTTTTTTCTTGGTTAAATAATATAAATTTGGTTTCAAATAACATCATCATCACCACCAAGATCTATTAGCCATCACCACCGCACCGCCTTTTACCTTAAAGGTGCACAAGATAAATTATTCCATTTAGCTTATAAAATTCCAATTCTTTCCATCCTGTCTTGTGTGCCCCCTAAATTTTATTCATCGGTGTCAATAGATATGTACATGTTTATCCACTCCCTCAGAGGGAGGTATATGTATCTTTGCAATGAAACTCAACACAACAAAAAAAACATTACCTTTATCTTGCTCATTATCCAATTACTAATTTCACAGAACGTGTCTTATCTTTCCTAACTAAATCCAGAAAAAAATATCGACCTAAAGAAAAGGAACTCCAGTAATATCCGAAATAAAAACTCAAATAGAGTTTACGAAATAAACCCCAACACCTTATGCAAAGAATCTTTTAAGCTTTGTGTACTGAATTCCTATCATTTTCATTCCACTCCGGTGACAGTGATGACATCGTCACCGTAGTCATCACCCTTCAAACACTTGAGCGCGTTTATATAATTCCACCCACCCAGCCCCCGACCCCACACTTATCCAGCCCAACAAATAGGATAACATAGCAAATTCAACGAACGAACGCAGTCATCCCTTAAATGTGTAAGGATGAAAAAAAGCAAATTAAAGTCGACTAAATTTTCATTTGATTTTGTTGCCTAACATCATTTGCCAACCTTAGCGGCACCCACCCATCAGCATAATCATACCGTAACCCACACGAAGGGAAACCGCGAGACAGGATTCGGATAGGTTCGCAATTGCGGAAAGCAAAGGTCTCGCGCATCTTCATCCATTCCCTGATAAATGGAATGAAAATGTTTATGCTAAGGCAGCTTGTTGAAGTTTTAAAAGGAGGCATTGTCTCAATGTCCAATTGTTTTCTGCCTCTTCTCACGTTTTATTTTTTTTTTCTGAATCCTTACCATAATCCTGGGGTGAAATTTTTAAACAGGATTCTTTATTTTTTTTTAAGTTTCAATGAAAGTTCCTAACACCCGAGGGAACTGTCAATAGCGGCAAAAGTTGAAGATATATAAAACTGAAAAAGAAATATCATAAAGATGAGAAATAACGTTGGTGTTTTTGGTGTTTTCCAGGAGCAACATTTTAAGTTAGGGTGACCATCTGCCTTGTATGAATACAAAAAATTATCCGTAGTTTGAATTTGCTTCATTATTTAAAGTTTTTTTTCTTTTCAAAGATAATCTGTTCTGGCAAGATTCATTCAGTAAATAATAAAAATATCTATTACGTTATTTTGTTTTTAAATATTCTGTAACACCCAAATTAATAAAGGCGGTTCAGTGGCATCTTTAAGTCCTGATCAACGTTTCATTAATAAGACCCAATTTCTGATAAGTTACGTTTACTAACTATTACTAAACCAGTGAAAAACATGGTTTAGCGATGGAGTAAGGAATTGAACTGTAAAATTTATTTTTTTTATAAATTCAAAAAAGATACTTTGACATTTCAACTGCAGTTCTCTCTCCTTTTTACGACATTGTTTGTTCTTTTCTACTATTTACAAACTAAGCAAACCACAAGTTACAAACAGGCACAAATGACAATTATTTCAAGTATTACACAGGACACAGGGAGGAAGATTCTTATTGCAGTAGATTTTTGTTAAACGTAACTTTACTATTCCGCGAACAATTCGTGTTTCTTTTTAATGTAAGAGTATAATACGGTACTTAACTCTAATTCCCTGGCTTAGTAAAGCATGGAATCGAGGTGAAATTAGCAATTTTTATTGATTGGATTGAAAGGGTTTTGGTAGGTTTTTAATTACATACATATCTTTAAACATGTTTTTGTATTCAAAATTATGACCTTAAAATTAAGAAGATATTTTGATTACATTTTTTTTTGAAAAATTGTACGAATAAACAAAATATTTTATTGCAAAGAAATTTAAGAATACATTTATTGAAAAACACATTGTTTTGTCTTTAGAGGCCCCTTTACATCGTTTTGCAGAAAGTGAGATTATTGCACTTGATATTTCAAACGCATTTCATACAGTTCTGGGATCAAGCTCTATTATAGAAAATGCGAGCAAGTGTCATTGATCAATTACTTCTTGGTTGGATGAAAAACTGCCTTTCGAACCATTGTATTAGACGATTGTTAGTCGTAAAATAAATGCTGGTATGCAACATGGCTCCGTTTTGTGTCCGACTCTCTTTCTCATATACATATGTACATCAATGATTTTTCGTCCGAAACTTCTAATGCATTAAATTGTTTTGTTGGTGACGGTACTCTCAGCTGCACATATCCGTAAAGCGCAACCCAACCCCCATGAGCGGCACTTACATTGATGATCGTATGTGCATGTGCATCACAAAACACCTTGTATCGGATGACGTCGCCAAAAACGTTGCTAAGTGTTTTATGTTTCCTTCGGCGTTGCAAGAAATGTTTTACCGCTGCTGATCTAGCTATAAAGAATAAGGCCTTTATTCGTCCGAAGCTCAAGTACAATTCCCATATTTGGGCAATTGCTTCAATAACTCACTTGGATAGAATTCAAAAACAAAACTTTAAAATTGGTATGTGATAGAAGTATAACAAAAACATTTGAATCTCTCTCCCACCATCACTATATTTCTAGAGAGCCCTTCGCATTCCTCCCTTAAACAATTAAACCGTAATACTCGCGCTTTAGTGTGTTCTGTGTTCCCATCAGTTCTCCCTTGAGCCCAACTTCTAACGTATTGTAAGATTCAGAGATTCTTTCTTTAGTGGTACTACACGAATGTGGAATGCTTTACCTGCCTCACTCAAAATTTCCCCCTTATTCAGACATTCAAAACCAATGTGAATGGGTATCTCTTTTTAAATTTTTTCCATCTTTCCTAAAACGCTCGCAGGGTGCTGCAATATTTTAAGGGTATATGAAGGTTTTTATAACACAAACTCTATATACTACTGAAATAAAAAATCTTCCAACGTCAGTGAGTATAATTTTAATCTTGGTTGGGTATAGTTCACTTTGGATTTTTTGTCAAAAAATCGATGTATGATGAACTGAATTTAACAAAAATTGCGTATTGACAAGGTCCTCACATTAAACTGATGAGTCCATGTGAGATCGCCGGGACGAAATGCCAATTTTTGTGGACTAAAGGCCAAAAAAGCTATTTTGAATTTTAGTTATAATCCCTTAAGTGCACGAAAAAATCATTTAAAAGACCTTAGCGAGAAAGTTTATTGGTATTTCAGATTTCTTTCATTCCTTTTTTTTAAGGTGCTAAATTTGAGCTTTATGTTTTTCCAACAAAATTTCATGACATGGAAAAAATGTTCTATTAACATTTGACGAATCCCTTTACTTCAAGGAATGAGATATCCTCGATACTCGTCCCAAAGATCCTACTCTATCAAATGGATTTCAATTATTGAACATATTCATGGGTTTAATTTCTCGGTTTTGGGGTTTGTGAAAGATGCACAAGAAGAGTTATAATCTTTAACTATTGGCAGAACTGAGATATTATCCCTTAAAATACTCGTAAGTATGGAATGGTCCCCTTCTTTTACTCTAGCAGCCATTACATCAAAAACAAATGCAACACTTGAAAACGCAACACTTGAAAACTGAAATGTTTTAAGCAGAATTTCAACATTAAAAAATGTTCTATCATTCGAAAGAGTAAATTAAGTGTAACACCTGCAGTTATAACAACCTATACGGAGGTCAATGAAGACATTGGTGATCTTTCCAATGGGTTACGAACAACATTAGATATTTTTAAAATTTGAAGATAACCCCACTGAATAATGTGTGTCAAGGATTTGAGCACTCGAAACTTCAGAGAAAAATGTTGACTGCAGATATACTTTGTAGAAGCGAAACACCACTGACTCACAAAAGCTTACTGAATTGATTCCACTCAACAAGCATCCTTGGGGTTGGCCGTGGCACGATGGTTGTGTGCTCGCCTGTCAACCTCATCATCACAGGTTCGATCCCTGCCGTCGTCTATGTGGTTTTAATTCCATTAAAAAAAAAAACCTTCTAAAATTGTCATCCATGGGTTGCTGGTTTACTCATTACATGTTGTTCAGGCATAACACTAACAACATATGTAATTGAGTTAAACTAGTATGCCCAACAAGGATGAACATGAATAAAAAAATAATGTGAATTATAAACGACATAGTAATAAGACACGGCATTTCTCCGCTTTAGCATAGCCGCCATCCCTGGAGATAAAAATATCTGAGACAACCACCAACAGTCTCAGAACATAGTGCCACACATCTTTCCTATCCTTCTTTCTCTTCATTAACTTCACGCCCGCGCTGTGTTGAAACATTTAAAGGGTAATCATAATCCCTTGAACGCGGGTAGATTATAAAAAAAAAAAAAATCCTCCCTTTCTTAGAAATCACAGATCTTCTGTCACTAAGTACAATTTATACCGAAGATATGGGGAATGGGGTTATGAAGTATAGTATTGGCACTTTTGGCATTTCAAACTGATTTTGTTCAATTTTCGACTTCATTAATGAATAATTTTTGAAAAAAGTAAATTTACCTTTAATTAAATGTACGATTTGAATATGCTTAAAACTAGGAGACGTTCTCCAAATAAAAGTTCCCGTTTTGGACTGGAAAAAGTTGGTTATTGGCCGGACAGACAAGAAACGAAATTTTTCTTCTCATATTTATTACGACTTAATGAAAAATATAACCTTTATAATTGCCCATATAAATTCGACTTGTAAAAGGCAAATTTTGACTAAAACTCTTTTAATGCAATATTTGAAGAATTTAAAAACCTTGGGAAGAGAAATTCTTCAAAATATTACTCTAAAAAATTTGCATATTCAAAAAAAAAAAAAACTTAAAAACCCGGCATCTAAGAGAATGGTTCGATTCAAAATATATCGGTATTTCTAAAATGAAACGCTTTTCCGAACAACTTTCAAAATTCTTTGGTTGACACGGTTGTTGTTATCAATGAAGATTATGCGAATAATTTCACAAGACTTTCTCATCTTGTAAAAATATGAGTACTTATATTGTCTAAATGAAATTCTCCCAATGCTTTAAAGGAATTTTACTGTACTTACAAGTTCAGCTTCTTCAATTTTTTTTTTCAAGTTTTCTAAGAGCACCTTCTTGCACACATTTTATAATGCATTTAGAAGTGGAAGCAGAGTTGATTGCAAGTAATACACTCATTTTTCCAAAGCATATACTTAAAGCTTTTGGCTTACCGACTTTTTTTATAGCATGGATAAAATCATACCTTAATAATAGATCTATTCGTTTAGATAATACCTATACCTACCAGGGGCCTATTGCACCAACTACAAATTACAAGTACAAATTTGTGATTAAAAAAAAATTACATATGAAAAAAAACTTGATTTTTACAAATTTGTTAAAAAAATGCTTGTAATCACAATTTTGTAAGTTGGTGCAATAGGCAAAATTCAGAAACTCTATCAACTTCGTGTACCTCTAGGAAGTCATTCTAGAAAGATATTCTTACTCGTACATATGTATGAGTAAGCTGACGATACGATGATTTTAATAAAATACAATGTAGTCGCAGACAAATTTTTATTGAAGCAATACAACATAATTTCATTCTATTAACTTTGAAAGACGTTCTTTAGACTTTTCTGAAACTTAATAAACACAGAATCTAACTTCAGCTATTCAAAACCTTATATTAAAGAAGTGGTAATATTCATTTCATATTTTTTCATCAATTTAGTATTAATACCAATTTGATGCACCTGACTTATAAGTCTCTGCAAGAACCAAGTCAAGATTTGAACTTTTGTTTAAGTTTCTTCTTTTTAAATTGTCACAGGCACACATAAGCGCCATCTGTGAATGCGCAGGAGTTTCAATTTAAATCGTTTCTTTATTAATTTCAAGATGAGTAAGAAATTATCAAAAACATTTAACGCAAAATTAAATTGAAGTTTAGTTGTCACTAAATAAAATTTACGTTTTAACAGAAAATTTAAACTTAATTCATATTCTATCACTTGCACTAAAGTTAAAACTGTTGACCCATGATTTTTAATTTATGAGTGTCACACTTGACCATAAACTGCTATGGACTGCCACATTTAAATTCGAAATTCGAGACGAAAAACCTGGGTCGAGGAGTTGGTTTAACAAATTGTTTCAGAATCGCTCAACACCATTTCAACTCAACTTCAAATCGAGCTCTTTACTCAAATGACGAAAAACCTGGGTCGAAAATCCGACCCTAATCCAACTCGATCTTTCTATACTGCATATAAACGTAGTAATTATAGGATCGATTCTCAGCCGCTATAACATCAAACAAAAAATGTTTTCATGGGAAGAAACTGACAATTTCTAGAAGAAAATCTCTCCATAAAAAAGTACATGTCATCTTCAGATTCACTAGGTTCTGGTTCTTCACGAACTGTTGTATGTCTGTTAAGAGTGTTTAGAGAGAGTTGACTATGGGAGGTAAAAACTGATGCTCTTGCTGTTCTAGTTTTAAGTAGTTTTAGTTTATTTTAAGTAGCTTAAAGTAGTGTTTAAGTTAAGTTTGTAATTTTTATATAAAATCAAAAGAATGCGAGTTTTTTACATTTTATCGAGAAAAGTAAAATTTATTTAAGTAGTTTAGTATAAAGATAGTTTTAAAGCCTAAAGGGATTAGAATGAATTAAGATATATGTATGTAGTTTAACTTGGAGCGCCACCGGCATTGGGCCAGTGAGTTGGTTGTATGTTGTTTGATAAGTAGGTTAATTTTTAAGAATTTTTGTCTAACCTTAAGATAGGTATAAGATTAATATATTATTTAGACGTGTTCAACTAGAAATTCTTAATAAGATAAAGAATCTGATGTTTAAACAAAAAAAATAGGAAAATAAAAAAAAAACTTAATACAAAAAATCAATTGCATCAATAACTACATCGTATTTTTAGTTTATACTAAATTCAAATATCACTTCAAAAATATATCTTTTATACCACTTGAAAAATATGGTAACCTTATTTATAGACCACAAAGAACACAACGGCCCGTATTAATGCAAAATGCCAAAGAACACTAAAAGGAACATATTTTTTGCTAATATTTGCTTAGAATATTTTAATTCCTTGTATATACGTAACGTATGTATTAACTCGTATATTTCATTATGTGTATGTATATGTATGTATGTACATCTTTTAATATCGCTTCTGAAAGATCCTTTATAAAATTTGTATTTTATTTTTTTCTCTAAGAAATAAACTTTAAGTAGGTAAACTATAAACTAAAAGAAATGAAAGACATTTTTTTCTTAGCTTATTTCAAACATTCCGTGCTGGGGTATTTATGTAAGAGAAATTTTAAGAAAAAAAAAACAAGAACTTTAAAGGATTGCTTTGCAATAAAAAATTTAATTTGGGGTCAAGTCATTTTGATGGAGGAATTTAGGTCATGCCATGGCTGGAGGAGGAAAAAAAAACTTTAATTCAACTTTTTTTTATACATAGATGAATGTGGTTGCTCTTTTAAATTTGATTAGACGCCATTTAAGTTAGGAAACTAAATTGATGTTTTGAGACTCAAAGTGAAAAGAAAACTTTTAATATATGCATAGAAACATTTTAGGTGAGAGAGATTTTCCTTTCGGTTATAAATCTAATTTATGTTTTTATATCTCGGCGAATCACGAGTAGAAATATGTCAAAAATAAATGTTTTTTTATTTTTGAGAACATATTGCATAATTTAGTTTTTACTTGACATTTTGGCATTTCTTTTTGTAAACTTTTTGTGAATGACCTTTTTGCTTGCTTTATAACAATAAGTTTGCAAAAGTCAGTTTGTATAAGTTACATAAGTTTGTAAACTAAATGTGAATGCTTTTTAACATTCTGAGGTTTGCAAAATACATTATAAAATTGACTGAGTTTGTAATAATAATTATGTTACCTGTTTCTGTAAGAGACGAGGTTCTAACGGGTGATTTTTTTGAGGTTAGGATTTTCATGCATTAGTATTTGACAGATCACGCGGGATTTCAGACATGGTGTCAAAGAGAAAGATGCTCAGTATGCTTTGACATTTCATCATGAATAGACTTACTAACGAGCAACGCTTGCAAATCATTGAATTTTATTACCAAAATCAGTGTTCGGTTCGAAATGTGTTTCGCGCTTTACGTCCGATTTATGGTCTACATAATCGACCAAGTGAGCAAACAATTAATGCGATTGTGACCAAGTTTCGCACTCAGTTTACTTTATTGGACATTAAACCAACCACACGAATGCGTACAGTGCGTACAGAAGAGAATATTGCGTCTGTTTCTGAGAGTGTTGCTGAAGACCGTGAAATGTCGATTCGTCGCCGTTCGCAGCAATTGGGTTTGTGTTATTCGACCACATGGAAGATTTTACGCAAAGACCGGTAAGTTGGCCACCAAGATCATGCGATTTGACGCCTTTAGACTATTGTTTGTGGGGCTACGTCAAGTCTAAAGTCTACACAAATAAGCCAGCAACTATTCCAGCTTTGGAAGACAACATTTCCGAAGAAATTCGGGCTATTCCGGCCGAAATGCTCGAAAAAGTTACCCAAAATTGGACTTTCCGAATGGACCACTTAAGACGCAGCCGCGGTCAACATTTAAATGAAATTATCTTCAAAAAGTAAATGTCATGGACCAATCTAACGTTTCAAATAAAGAATCGATGAGATTTTGCAAATTTTATGCGTTTTTTTTTTAAAAAAAGTTCTCAAGCTCTTAAAAAATCACCCGTTATAAGGAAACGTGATGTAAATGTAATGAAAACTAAATTTTACTTTTTTCAAGGTTAGACGTAAACGGCTCCTAGAGAACCTTAACATGTTGTGATCAAGGATAATGGGGACCTACTATTTTAACCTAAGTCCGAACGGCTTAACTTTTGGCTGATTTGTCACTTCGTCCGTACTAAACAGTATAGTTTTCTTAGATTGTAGCGACTGGCTTGTGACCTCCATTTGACAAGTGAACCTTGTAACGGGTGATTTTTTAAGAGCTTGAGAACTTTTTTAAAAAAAAAAACGCATAAAATTTGCAAAATCTCATCGATTCTTTATTTGAAACATTAGATTGGTCCATGACATTTACTTTTTGAAGATAATTTCATTTAAATGTTGACCGCGGCTGCGTCTTAGGTGGTCCATTCGGAAAGTCCAATTTTGGGTAACTTTTTCGAGCATTTCGGCCGGAATAGCCCGAATTTCTTCGGAAATGTTGTCTTCCAAAGCTGGAATAGTTGCTGGCTTATTTGTGTAGACTTTAGACTTGACGTAGACCCACAAAAAATAGTCTAAAGGCGTCAAATCGCATGATCTTGGTGGCCAACTTACCGGTCCATTCCTTGAGATGAATTGTTCTCCGAAGTTTTCCCTCAAAATGGCCATAGAATCGCGAGCTGTGTGGCATGTAGCGCCATCTTGTTGAAACCACATGTCAACCAAGTTCAGTTCTTCCATTTTTGGCAACAAAAAGTTTGTTAGCATTGAACGATAGCGATCGCCATTCACCGTAACGTTGCGTCCAACAGCATCTTTGAAAAAATACGGTCCAATGATTCCACCAGCGTACAAACCACACCAAACAGTGCATTTTTCGGGATGCATGGGCAGTTCTTGAACGGCTTCTGGTTGCTCTTCACTCCAAATGCGGCAATTTTGCTTATTTACGTAGCCATTCAACCAGAAATGAGCCTCATCGCTGAACAAAATTTGTCGATAAAAAAGCGGATTTTCTGCCAACTTTTCTAAGGCCCATTCACTGAAAATTCGACGTTGTGGCAGATCGTTCGGCTTCAGTTCTTGCACGAGCTGTATTTTATACGGTTTTACACCAAGATCTTTGCGTAAAATCTTCCATGTGGTCGAATAACACAAACCCAATTGCTGCGAACGGCGACGAATCGACATTTCACGGTCTTCAGCAACACTCTCAGAAACAGACGCAATATTCTCTTCTGTACGCACTGTACGCATTCGTGTGGTTGGTTTAATGTCCAATAAAGTAAACTGAGTGCGAAACTTGGTCACAATCGCATTAATTGTTTGCTCACTTGGTCGATTATGTAGACCATAAATCGGACGTAAAGCGCGAAACACATTTCGAACCGAACACTGATTTTGGTAATAAAATTCAATGATTTGCAAGCGTTGCTCGTTAGTAAGTCTATTCATGATGAAATGTCAAAGCATACTGAGCATCTTTCTCTTTGACACCATGTCTGAAATCCCGCGTGATCTGTCAAATACTAATGCATGAAAATCCTAACCTCAAAAAAATCACCCGTTATAAGCCGACTTTGAGCTCAGAGTCCCGTTTCAAGATTTCTTCCATATAATTTGTGCCTTAGTATAAGATCTCAGCATTTAATTCATAAGCAAATATGAATTTATGCAAGAACAATAGCGGTTTTTTAATTAACAAAATTTTTAAGAAATTTAAATTGGTTATTTTGTTCAAATAAATTTAAATTTAAAAAAAAGTAACATGTTTTTGAAGTAATGAATTATATGAATTAAAAAACAAGTATTTTGAATTTTTTTTTTTAAATCCAAAAAAAATTTTTTTGTTTAATTTTGATATGCAATAATTTTCAAAGTTTTTAGAAATTTCTTTATATATAAAATTTCTTTTAGTAATTGGAGATTAAAACAGAATGCTATGTACTTTCTTAAGAAATTATGAATATACGCAAGAGAAAATACTAGAAATCGCTGTAGCGTTTTTTTTATAAGTTTTGTTTATAAAATTTTAAAGCATTTTTAAACAAAAATTTTCTGGCACGTCAATTTTTAAGTGTTATTATTATGCAAATAAAAATGAAATCTCAAACAAAAATAATTGACATCTTCTTGAAATATAGAATATTCAAAAGCAAATTTTTAAAAATCAAAAAAATATTTTTTTTCTTACGTCTTGATATGCAATGTTCTTTTTAAGCTTTTAAAAAGCTTCTGTATACAAAATTTCATTCAAATCTCTTATGGCGATAATGAGGAAACTAAAATTCGAAAAATGGTTCAATGGTAGGTACTTTCCGTAATGTCTTACTTTCGTTTCAATCAAAAATGTCAAGTACCGTTTTCCAGAAAAAAAAAAAAAGATTTTCGAAAAACATTTTTTTTTTAAATTTGTATAGTAAGTACTGTTATTTTTTGATAAAAAAAAACAAATTCCTTAAGTCTTATAAATAGTATTAAAAGAACTATTAATTGTCAAGTTTAAGAAAATTCGGCTTGTGGTTTTCAAAATACTTATTGAATTTTCAAAAAAAATTAATATTTTTTAAATCAAAAAAAAAATCTTATATTTTTAATACACAATAGGATTCGAACTCTCCGATAACATAAGCATGAAATAATAAATCATCTTCAGTTGTACTGTATTTAAGAAAATCTAAAACAAAAAAAAGATTCTATGTTAGATTTTACACATAAGAATTTTTTGGAAATGTTCAAATTGGGATAAGGGCAAGTTTAGCATTTGGAAAAGAGTCAACACGAGATTTTGAACAAATACGTGAATAGGAAAAAGTAGGTCCTGTAATTTCGCCTGTGTATACAGGGTGTCCCACAGTCACCGCCCCAAATGAAAACCATGGATTCCTGAGGTCATTTTAAGTCGAAAAACTTAAGAGGTCATTTTCTCGTTTTCGTCCCGTTTTCGAGTTATAACGGTTTTTATGATTTTTCCCTTAACTGGCCTTATCTTTTTTTCTGCGGACAACTGTTTCTTATCTATTTGTCCTTTTCTTAACCATAATAGCTCAGAAAAAGTTTTAATTCATTTGAATTAATTTTGTATTTAAAAATTATTTTTTTTTAATTCACTCAGTTTGTTTATTTTTTGTTAGTTACATTTAGTATTCTTTTTAAGGAAAAAAAAATATTGTTTTTAGGAAAATAAACTGGGCTTTAATAATAAGTGAACAAAGTTAATACTCATTAACGTGTTTTTTTTGAATAAAATGATATCAAAGTTAAAAAACTACTTAAAAAACGAAAAAATTGGATTTGATGCAAAATTGCGGAGAAACGGTTGTCCGCAGAAAAAAAAGTTTTTTGACAAACTAAAACTGTAATAAATTCTTGATTGGTTATAAAAAAATCTTAAGAATCGGACGTAGTTTGGCAAAGATAAAGCCAGTTAAGGGAAAAATCATAAAAACCGTTATAACTCGAAAACGGGTCGAAAACGAGAAAATGACCTCTTAAGTTTTTCGACTTAAAATGACTTCAGGAATCCATGGTTTTCATTTGGGGCGGTGACTGTGGGACACCCTGTATATCATATATGCATGGTCTACATTTTGCTTGAAAAGGAGTTTAACAGAAAATATTATTAACGGTACTTGTCATAGAACCGTTTTTTTTTTTTTTTGGTTGCGGATTATATTTAAATCTACATTTCTCAAAAATATGGTCTCATAGAAGATTTAACTTTTGGCATCAATGAGAATGTTTTGGTAGACGGGATGATGTTAATGTTTTCATCCTTAATACTGGCAAAACACAAGCTTTAATGATTTTAAAGAAGACACTTTATAATGAAGACCTTCCCTTGATAGCTTTAAATAAAACAACAATATCATATTTGAATTCTGTGGCAAATCTTGGTTACAAAATAACTTGTCCTGTAGGGAACATATAAATTCTGTCGCTGGGTGATATATATAGAACACTAAGGAAACTCTGAATTGCAAATAATTTTACTCCCAAAGAAACGAGGCTTTGTTTGATGAGAACTTTGTTAGTACAAGATATTAATTTTATTTTAAAGCAGTTAGAAGGGTTTATACTTCTTCTAAAAATAAAGTTTTAACAGAAGATTCTGCCATTAGTATACATAGGTATTACAAAAACCATATCTGTTAAAATGGGTCAGGGAACACCAAAATAAATCTTTGCTAAATTATATAAGCTTTGGAGATAGACGCTGCGGTGGAATTGTTTTTCCTTAGAATATACCCAGAATAATTTTTAAATTATCCTTGACAAATAAGGGGATATCCTGTATATTTCAATTCCGTTTGTGTTTGAATGTTAGAGTCTTCTAATTTTTAACACAAAATAAATTATCACAAACATCACTGTGAGTTTTGATTAAAATCCGTTCAGCATTTCGAAAGCGATCCAACGCTTGTAATACTTTGCTAGTTTGAGATTAAAACAAACTCTTTTCCCAAGCCAATTTTGACACAAATTAAGTTAAAGTTACATAATTATTTCTTAACAAATCGTTAATTAGAGAAGAAAATTTGAATTTTGTCATACAATGTTTTTAATGTTTTGTTACTCGTTGGCTTACTTTATATCAAGCCAATTTATCTACCTTTATGATACACTATACAATTGGTGAAGAATAATTGAATACACGAAAATGTGAAAATTAACTAAGTTCCTATTAGCACTGCTACATCGAAATCAGATTAGTGAGATGCATAAAGAACTTTTCCAGTTTTCAATTAAAGAGCCTTTTTATTTCGTAGACTGTAAAGAGACGTTCGATTTAGCGTCAAACAGACGCACTTGAAATTGTTCAAATCGATATGACTGGATATTTTATGCATGTGAGCACACTTTCACATGTCCGTTAGTCCCTTTAAAAGCCAAATCGTTTAAAGTTGAAAGGGTGTATCTAGGCTTGGTTTTTTAGACAAGGCATTTGAATATATTCTGTTGCAATATTGTTACCTTTTTCAAAATAGTATACTCGAGGATCTTAGGGGATATCATGTCACCACTATTAAAAATATCCCACACGAAATTCACTCCCAGACATTTTGCTTACATATTTGGATTTCAAAAACTTGAACAAAAATAGAACAAATCAAATAAAAATGGACAAAGTTATAACGAAGGACCATTTAACTAATTGATCACGTGTCGCATCTCCATATCCATTTTATTTTTCCTTTCATTTCGTCCTCGTATACAACGAAAGAGCGCTCATCAAATTTTCAAATAACATGTCAACTTCAGTCGCTAATAAAAACTTTTTCTTTATATAAAGAAATGCATATGCATATAGTAAGCATCCGTCATGGTCTATGTCATAAAGCTGTTCTAATAAATTTCAAAACCCCTCTAAAGCATCCCATCATGTCACCATATACATTCCTACCTAAATATAAACATATGAACTCTCTGCTCTGCTCCACCACCAAAGAATATAAAAATAAAAAAATTCTTCCACCATCATCAGCCAGACGCATATGAGATGCAGTCAGAAAAAAAGGATTTCATATTAAAACTCATCATACACACAGATGGAAAAACACAGCAGGACGAAAAAATATGCAGAATATTTTTATTTATTTTTTTACTGAAAATCTCTTAATTAAACGCATGAGTGGCCTCAATGGCAGCCTTAAGGGTTAACTGCAGATTTTATATATTATATAAAATGTGTGCATATATTTTTTTATTTTAACATCCTAACCATCATTGTCCTATGTGTGTCCTTACATCACAACACTGTTCCAGGAAAGAGTAATGCGTGTGGGACGAACATTTATAATATATTTTATGTCAAATAAAAAATCCAAAAAAGGTTGGATGGAGTAAAAAAGGATCATGGTATAACCGAGAATACACACAAAATAGGAAAATCAACATTTTTCAAGTTTGTAACCCTTTTTTATGGGTAGCGCGGTTTACACTCCTGGTTAACCATTTAAGTTTGCTGTTTTTCCAACGAACGTTGACAAAAGGCAACAAAAAAAAGCGTTATTCATCACCCTTCAAGGCGGGTTGGGAAATTTCACACAAAATCAAACACAAGTTGTGGATTGGTTTTGCACATGAAAAATCAAATGTTTTTTTTTTGTTTCAAACCAGAATATGTAAAAGTCTGAGAAGGTTTAACAAGTTACTCGGGGTTCTCAAGGATAAAAGTTTAAATGAGTTTGGTGTTGTAAAAAGTGCAATGCAACGATGTAGAATGCTAAAGGATGAATAAACTGTTTGCCAAAAAAAAACAATTGCTCTTGAGAAAGGTACTTATTTTCTAAATGAGTTCATTACACTGAAGAAAATAACTTTAAGAAACAAAATGATTTAGATTTAAAATATTGTTTTTATAGGTATGTCAGAAATTCTTGTAAATTTTAAACGAAAAATTTTTCTGACAGTTTTTCCAAAAAAGCTTAGTGCTCTGTTTATTATCATTATAACTCGATCGATTTTGATCAAATTTTCCAGAAATAAAACAATTTTATGTTTTTTAGTCCAATTTTGGCATACTCTTTCTAACATTTCGGCCGGTACCTCACGAATAAATGCGTACCATAATCCGCACCAAACAGTGACTTTTGCAATGCTTCTGGCTGCTCCTCATTCCAAATACGGCAGTTTTGCTTGTCCACGTATCCATTCAACCAGAAATGAGCTTCGTCGCTGAACACAATTTTTCGATAAAAAACCGGATCTTCGGCTAACTTTTCAAGAGCTCATTCACCAAAAATTCTGTTTTGTGGTAGGTCTTTCGGCTTCAATTCTTGCACCAGCTATATTTTGAAAGGCTTCACACCTAAATCCTTCCGCAAAATTTTCCACGTAGTGGAGTAACAGAGGCCCAATTGCTGCGATATTTTCCTCAGTTCGCACTCTACGTATGCGTGTTGGTAGTTCAATGTCCAACAATAATAAACTGACCATAAAATGGAAGAAGCACACGATGAACTTTCTTAAGAGAGCACGCATTTTGATAATAAAATTCAATAATTTGCAAGCGTTGTTCGTTTGTAAGACCAAACTGAAGATATTTGACAATGACACAAAACAAGAAACCAAAATCAAATCAAAACCAGTGTTGCCAAAAAGAAAATAGCAAAAAAATCACCCATTATTATCAGATTTGATCTGCACAGGACTATTCTGAACATTTATTTGAATGGAACCGAGCTTCCATACGTACGAAAGTAAACTGACGCAAAGCTTAATAAAGCTTGTTTTTGAATAAAAATATCATATTCCAAAATTATTTTTGAAGTAAAACTTCTTTTTCGGCGTTGGGGGTAAAAAATGTTGTCAGTGACGTATCAAAACTACGCATTATCCGTCAAAGACGAACTTTATTCGAGGTTATTTAAAACTCTTAAATTCACTCCGACGAGCAGTTGGCTGAGTTCTTTCTGCTCAAATGATTTCAATATTGTGCAGAAATATGAAAACTAAACAAACATAAGGAAAAGAAGATGGATATAAAATGCTGCCGTCACTCTGATCCGTATCGTTGCATATTCATTTGATAATCGATTGGTTTACGATAGTATAACACTGCTAAAACCTTTCTCCTTCAAATTTCAGCTTTTCTTAAACCTTAAATCATAAAACCAAGTGTATGTACATACATATGTAAATTGGCGAACTTTTAATTCTTCCAAGTGACTCAACTTTTGGATTGGATTGGTTTTTGTATACAAACTCTTTAACTAAGTTATTCAACTTGTGATAAAGTTATATTAGGTGTGTTTTTTCTGCAAGTCCATATAGAATTGTAAAAAAAAACGACATCGGGATTTAGGAGCTTTTTTTCCACATAGCTGGAAGCACTGTGTACGCTATGACATTAGTCAGCTTATTGACGACTAGCATCAACCAATCCAAAAACTTCACTTTTGACGTCTCTGAGCAAATTATCGATAACATATAGATAATACTATTTTGGCATCACCATTTTTATCGGGTCTTAGATTAACTCTCGATAATTATCTGGTCTTAGCTAACTCTGTATAGATTTAAGTAGTTGTTGCATTTGCATGTAAAGCGCTTAGTCCCGATGTCGTTTTTTTTTACAATTCTATATGGACTTGCAAAAAAAAACACACCTATTCTCTACTAAACACTTGTGCTTAACTGGCTCGATCTACTTTCCCTCGGTGTTCTTGTTTATTAGAGAATGTCATTTTTTACTTGCGATATAGGTACTATAGGGCAAGTTCTGCATTTGGAAAAAAAATCGAACTCGAGATTTTGATCAAAGTTGACATTACGATGATAGCGAAGACGAATAAAGTGGGTCCGGCAATTCCGTCTGTCTGTCTGTCTGTCTGTCTGTCTGTCTGTATGTCTGTACCTCGATCTAGAGCCTAAGCCACTGGACCTATTTTCTTCAAACTCGGTAGTTATGGGTCTTCGGTGATTCCCTAGAGGGGAAATTGAAATTTTTTTTTTAGCTCTAAAACTAACGGTACCCCCCATGCACCCGTAATGCAAAATCTTATTTATCTCGAAAACGGCTCTAACGATTTTGATAAAAAAAAATTAGGTGTGATATTATGGACATGGACTACGTTTTGGTAAAAAAAAAATTTGGGGCAAAGTGTTATTAACGGTACCTGTCAAAGAACCGTTTTTTTGATTTTCGACTTTCTCATTAACGGCTTTAACGATTTTAACCAAAAATTTTCAGCAGGAGTCCCCCTAAGTTTAAAATAATATTGTATATAAAAATATTCGAAAAATTATTTGTTGGTTTTTTTTGAAAAATTTTTTTTTTTTTGAAAAATCAATATCTTCAAAACCTATGAACGATTATTTTTTGAAATTATTTCTTAAAATCAATATTATTAAATACTTAAAATTCGCATCCCACATTTTTTTCTTGAAAAATTTTAAAGAAATTTCTTATATAAAAAATTTATTTATTTAATAATAAAACGATTTTTTAAAGTTTGTTTGCATAAATTCATACTTTTTTAGAAATCAGACGGCAACTTCATTTTAAATTCATGTTTTATATTTATAAAATGTATCTTAAATTCCAAAGTACTTTTACATAAGAGCAAGTTCGTGCGATCCAGTCGCGCATTTTATTTAAGTGTGCTACTTCAGCATTATATCGCGTGCTATTTGGCTGGGATGGCTGGTACCCTTAGATTTTTATTTGTTGTTTGGGCGTATGTGTTAGATGAGTGCACTTCGGAGAGCTACTAGCCCATGTGCACTCTGTAGAATTTCTTCTTCTAGCTGGTCCAAAGGTTATTTCCGCTAGGCAAAGAGACAATTCAGTTTTAAATATCACAACCTTAAATGGAAGGGTAAGATTTGACGATTGCCCGGAGAATTTTAAATCAAAATGGGAAGTAACACGAGTGAACAGCACGTCCAAATAATAAAACTCTTTTAAAATTGGGTGTTCGTTAGAGTAAACGTTGTGCCCATTTTACCTGCCAATACTCGTAAATCAAAGGAACGTAAGATCGGCCGAGAACATGGCCGGGGTCCGTGAAAGTGTACAGCAGAACCCGAGGCAGTCGATTCCTAACCGTGAACCAAAACTCGGCCTTTCGCAGGCTTCAGCTAGACATTGGGACTTGGGGCTTAAAAGTTCAAGACCGTAGGCAACGCCGTTTTTAAGCTGACCGGGCTTTGCAACGTTGGGAAGAGGACCCCATTTTCGGCCGAAAACCCATTTTTGCGACAAGGTGCATTTTTGATGAAGGGTTGTGTTAACAAGCAAAATTTCCGTATATGGAACGACACCAACCCACACGAGATTCACCAGGTAACAATGCGTCCTTAAAAAAACTATTGTTTGGTGTGATTTTTGGCTGGCGGCGTGCGGCGTCTTTGGACTGTAATTTTTCAAAAACGACCTTGGTGAGGCGGTCACCGGCAATGGCAAGCACTACAGAACTATGAAAAATAATTTCTCATGGCCCAATTTAAACCATATGAACCTAGATGACATGTGGTTCCTGCAAAAGGGTCATATGTGCTAAATAGCAGACGCCACGATTGAAATTCTGCCTTAACGATTTTAGGATATTAGAATAAGGTCATACCGAAAGATTAATATTAGAGTTTTGCTATTTTCTTTTATTCAATATTCTCATAATTAAATACGTCTAAAAGTTTAAGTTTAACATCTCAAGTCAGGGGAAGGGGTCAGTTTTAAATGTTAACCACTAGAATTTTAGGCTAAGTAGCAACTATTTGTGACGATGGAAATCAGAAATGGTTTTATAAAACAGAATTTTCAAAATTTTATTTTGGAAAGTATTTTTTCCAATAGTAATCCCTATCCCTAGTATAAAGGGCTCATAAAGGTTAAACAAAATTTTATTTAAGTTTGCAGAAAGCAGATGTCCTGAAACTTTAAATTATTTAAGATCCTTAAAGATTTTTTTAAAAATTAAAAATTAAAGTTAGTGGTGTATTTGGTCACTTCTTAGAACTATTTAAATTTTTCTTAACAAAAACAAAATCCGTAAATATGCATATTAAAATGTATCTTTATAAATACTCATTTAAGATTAATAAAAGAATAAAAATGCTTCTCATCTTAGATGTTTGTACTCGGCAGAAAATTGTAAGGCTCCTTTCATTCCTACCGACAACAAGCTCCACGGGCTCCTGCGCCAAAATGTGTTAATTTTTCCCGTCTCAATAAGAACTTACAAGAATCCGGTACGAAAATTCAATTCACAAATTGCTGTAACAAACCCCCTGTCTAACGTACAGAAATTTAAATTTATTCTTACAATTTCCATGATTTTAGCAGGTACTCGTTCATATATTATACAAAATCCCTTAAATAAAATTCCAATTTAAATATAAGCACAGTAATATCTTCTTACATTAAAACCATTATGCTTAAGGCCAATTTTCAATGATATCATTAATCAGCTTTAATATAAATACCCAATTATTGCATGTCCTTGGCTCTACGGTTGACTAAACCAATAAACACAATCATGTGTAATGTCACAGATGGTGATAATAATATAAGTTTCACATAATAGTTCAATTTCAAAACCAAACAACTATCTAACTAATCAATTAATGACTAAACACATTACACACAAGGATACCCCAAGGCTATAACTGGAGTATTGTAATCGATGGGTTTTCGTATTCATTTCATTAAATGCCATCATTCGGACACCATATAAGTCTCACACAAAGTTTGTGTCCAACAGACAAAAAAAAAAGAGGAAACTATTCAAACCATTAGTTCCGATTAGTCCTAAATGTTGCTGCTCAATTGCATTAGATAAAATTATTATCTCGGATAAGTAATAAAGTAGACGATTTTGTTCTGGAGATAAACAAAAAAGAACTCGCCATCTGGTCAAAGAACACCCTATAAGAATACACAGACCAAAGGGACTTGGATCCAACCAAAACAATTACCCTCAATAATCCTTTGAGCAGACCAGACCAGACTCAATTCAACTCCCTACTCTATCTCTTCATTTGTTTGCTGTATTTCTATTTGTTTTTGAACTTATTTCCGCAATCGTTTCCTTATGGAAGTAAGCACTTTAAGGAGAATTTCTTTAGGCGCAGAGAGTGTTTGTTTCATAGTGTCTGGATAACGTAGATATAGGTAGGTCATGAGAACCAAAGCAGCCTAACTGATTTTTGCACTTATCATTATAAAAAAATACGAGTATATAAAAAAAATAAAAGTTTAAAAAAGATCAGATTTTTCCTCAAACAAATGTTAAGTAGTTTTTACTTGTTTAAAAAAAATTAAATCAGATCACTCTTCATTTAGAATTTCTACAATTTGGATCCTTACATCTGTTATAGAGAGTCTTTTCCAATTTGAATACAGATAAGTTCAAAACAGATTACTTTAAATTAAATCGTTTCCACGCAATAACAATCAAATTTATAGGGGTACTGCCCCTTATGAGGAAGGCGTAAATCTTTCAAGAATATCTTAAGTCCTTTCGAACTCTGCAGAAAATTGTAACTGTAGTGATATGCCTTCATATTTGTTTTCATACTTATTAATATAAAGTGGCATCACTGTATGAACTGCTTGTATGTACTTTAGTTTATCTCTTTTGACATTTATTAACATAAAAACACAGTAATAAAGAAACCATCAAACAAACCACTTGTGTTTCATTACATAACTCCACTCTATTCCTTCTGAAAATACGTACATAAGATTGTTTGAGTTTCACAAAATATTTTTGCCTTAACTAAACTACATACAAGCTTGTAAAGAAACCATTCTACAAACAATAACTAAGATCTTTTTCGAATCAGTACCTGTTGGTTCATCAATAATAATACTAAAATAGTTAACTTTGTAGATAGCATTTTGTATCTGTCCCCACTCACGCTTTTTAATAGATAGACACCAACATGGCTTTTTGAGAGGAAGATCTACAACTCCTTACTTAGCAACATTTTCTAACTATTGTTTAACCCATATGGATACACATTCGCAAGTAGATACTATATACACTGATTTTTCAAAGGCATTTGACCGTGTTCAACAGTGTGTCCTTTTGAAGAAACTTGAGTTGTTTGACTTCCATTCTTCTCTCCTTAAGTGGATAAAAAGTTATTTAGTCGGTAGAAAACAAATTGTCAAAATTGGTAATGTGTTTTCTAAAAAAAAAAAAAAAAATTATTTCAGGTGTTCCTCAAGGAAGTCATCTTGGACCGTTGCTTTTTATTATTTTTATAAATGACTTACCGCTTCATCTATACTCTTCTAAATGTCTTTTATTTGTTGATGATTTAAAACTTTTCAGCATTATAAGCTCATCTCATGATGCAAATAAAGTTGGTACAAGCTTGTTGGGCTGTACTTCAACAATACAAAATGTAGCGTAGTTACAGTTTCCCGAAATCAAAATCCCTGGTATTATAAAATCTTAATGAATAAAAATGAAAGTGGGTGTGGCTATTAGCAGAGCTGCGATTAAAAATTAAACAGCAGCGATTTGCCTGAAGCTGAGAATTGTCAACTTTTTTTTTTAACCGATTAGGGTTTTTTGGTATTGCAGCAGAGCTGAAAACTATCAGAATTTGATTTTTCACTAGCAGATATTCAAATTGAATTAGATATCATCAAGTTAAATGTTTCAAAGACTGAATATAACAGTTTTATGAATACCTTAAAAATTAAATGCAGCGCTGGCTGACGATCAATTTTATTAGGAAGTCTTGCAAGCTTGTAGAGCCACGTAATCCTAGGCTACTCAAAAATCTGTATGGTGAAATCCACCGATCAAACCTCTATGTTAGAGGCTATTTTCTGAGAAGGCTTAAGCACGTGCACCTCACGTTTGAGCACACATAATATAAACGTGTTAACATTCAGCACCTTAAAGAGATTTATGAAACGCACACGTCACAATCACAACTCAGTTTACTAACAGCGCATATAGCTTAGAATTTCGGCCTGCTACGCTAAACTTCTAAACCAATTGCATTCTAACTGAGATGATAGAAAATTATTGCCTTGTCGTAACAAGTATCTACGAGGATAACATCGAAAGTAACAGCAGGATAAACGAAACCTAAAAGAAAAACATTGCCATCGAACAATATGGAACGGGAAGGGCGAAGTAAGCCTGGGATCACTGTTTGTGTATCGAATGCGATGCATACGAGTTCAAAAGAAACGAAGAAATACCTACAATATCTACCTATGTATTATATTAATATAGTCATCTCTCTCTCTCATGTATTATATGAACAATTCAATGTATTTCATGAACAAGTCAATGTATTATATTTAGTTCAGTCGAAAGTGAAGAGCCAGCGCGATAGCACGCATTGAGGCCAGCAATAAATTTGGGTTTTTTCTTATAAGTTTTTCCCAATCAAAAAAAGGTTGTGTTTTATTTATTATTTTTGAAGATTAATTTCAGCGATCGATTCCGTATTATACATTTTGGTCCACGTCGAGCCAGATTATGTTCCAGCGATCAGTGGATATCTCATATAGTGCGCGAAGAAAATACAGTCCACATGAAAGTGATCCCGTTAAATAAGTTTGCAAGTCTAGTCATGTCTTTTCTACGAGTAAAAATGCTGCGAGTAATTTCCGAAAGTGCGCGAGTAATGTCTTTCACATCTCCTAAATTCAAGTTATTTTATCTACTCGCGAGCCATAAATATAAATGCGCAAGTTATATCGGAAAAAGAAGGCAAGTTTAAACATGAAAGTACGCGAGTGAAATCCCAAAAAAAAGAATATAGCCTGCAAGAATAAAAAGCCAGTTCCTAATATGCAAGTTAAATATAATATCCTAATATGCAAGTTAAATATAATATCCCTGTATGCAAGTTAAATATAATATCCCTGTGCCAACCGTTTAAAATTTGAATATTTGCCTACCATGAAACTGTACAAGAATATGTACAGAATTTGCTAGTCTCGCATCAACCGAGGAAAATATAACGCCAGCTGCAAGTTAAAATTATATATAACGCCGCCACTCCGTCGCGACAAGAAATATAAAGGGCGCATTCAAAAGATCACATATGCACAGATACATATACACAATAAGCTAGTTACCAGCCAGCCAAGCAAAGAACAAACTACATTATTTCCCCTACAAGAAAGAGCGAGTTATACAGAGCAAGCGCCTCAGCGACAGTCGACGCATATAAATACAAAGCCAGCACCTCAGCAACAGACAACAAGAAGGGAAGTATATATTTCTGCCTTTTTTTCTCCCCAGACAGGTTTAGGTACGAGTAGTTGTAGCAAGATACACTGCCAGCAGCCAGCGATGCGTTGCATATGGGAATAATATGTGCGCACACAGTCAAACACAGAAGCCAGCTCATCAGATACATAAACACAGTAAGCCAGCTGCCAGCCAAAGTATACACGAAAGAAGAAGAACAACATTGAAACGAAATTCATTGTTCATTCAATGTTTACAACTCAGATAAAAAGGTCGTGAATTTAATAGAATTTAAAGGTCGTGAATTTAATAAATTTAAACGTATATCAAAAGAGCAAGTAAGTGATTGAAAATATTAAAGTGTGCCAGCAATATAATTTACTCCCTATTTTTTGTGCAAGTTTTAACTAAATTATTGCTAGTAAATCATTTAAAATTATTTGATTCAAATGTGCCAGTGCCAGCAGCAAGAAGAACATTGGTGATAGTTTCGTTTTTTATGCTTATTTTGGTTTTTCTTTATTGTTGTGCTCGTGTGAACAATCGGTAGGTAGGGGTAATTTGTTTTTTTTTTTGGTATACCCTTCTTGAGAATTGCGAATGTGTCTGTGTGACGCGAAAGGAGAAATGTGTTTTCTTAGAACAGTGGGACAAGAGTCCGAGAACAGTGGTACATAGTGTTTTTTCTTAGGCAGGTTTTGTGTTTGTTTGTTTTTTTTGTGTTGTTCGTAGCGAGTACAATACTAGGTAGGTTAGGGGTAACACATGCGCATGATAGGATCAGAATGCTATAGTCACAGGAAAGTCGATAGTAAAAATTGTTGTGCTAAAGAGAAAAGAAAGTCGATAGTTATGCTAGTGTGAAAGTATGCCAGTTAATTAAAGCTAGTCAGATAGTAATGAGAGTAAATGAATAAGCTCGGTGTGACTATAGCAGCCAGCGTGCTAGTGAGCGAGTTCGAACTTTCATAGGGAGGAAGTTCGAGATATATATATAAAATACGAAAGTGACAGGGTGCTTGCAAGCGGCCAGCGTGCGAGTGTGAGAATTATGAATTGCCATATTCTCTGGAAAGTATACCGAGCAGATAAATAAAAAACACCAATGTTCTCTTGTCGTCGTTTTGAATATGTTTTTGACCTTCATATTTAAGACGAGAGCCAGTAATTATTCTTTGTGCTAATTTCCGATTTATATATTACGTTTCAGAAAAAGAGAAAATGTCAAGTATGCGAGTTTTAACTTCGAACATGGCGACACTTCGCCGTTCTGCGAATTACAGTATGGAAAGTACATTTGAGCAAGCGGATATAGATGAACTCCAGGTCCGTCTGGAAATATTGGAGGAAGCATGGGCAAATTTTAATAAGACCCATACAAAGATTGTAGTAGGGAAAGCCAACGAAAGTGCCAGACTGGAGGAAATGATGAGCGAGGCTGAAGAGGTCTATTGCGCCACTAAGACCCGCTTCAGACGTCGTATAGAAAGCCTGCGCCAGCAAGGAGCTAGTGAACAAGCCAGCAGCACAGCGCCAGCGAGCCAGCAAATTGAAGTGCAAGTTCAAATGCCAGCTCATCAGCAAGATTTGAGAAACACCTGGGGCGAATTTGATGGTTCCCTTACCAAGTGGCAGGGGTTCCATGACCGGTTCGTAGCAGCCGTGCATCACAACGAATCGATTCAGCCAGCATTTAAGTTCCAATACTTGAGCAAATCTTTAACGGGCAAGGCTGCCGTGACGATGGGCGAGTGGCAGCTCACCAACGAAAATTATCTAGAGGCTTGGGACCGCCTCAATCAACTGTACAATCGTAAATATCAGACATGCCGAGCGCTGCTGAAGCAGTTCATAAGTTTGCCAGCACTAAGGACCAACCCAAGAGCCGATGATATTCAGCAATTATCGAATGTCACCCACGAGACCTTACGCCAGCTACGAGCTCAAGGATTGCCAGTAGAACAGTGGGATATGATGGTCGTTCATATGCTCCATGATCGTCTTGACAATGATACAGCTAGACAGTGGGAATTGCAGCGCCAGTCCGAGACCCCCACCGCCAGGGAAATGCTAGATTTCCTCGATAGACAGGCAGCAGCCGCTTCGCAAGCAACAACAAGTGGAGCAAGTCAGTTGAAATCCGAAAGTGTGCGATTCAACCGTTTCGAAAACGAACGCGCAAGTCAGCAAGTGAGCGCAAGTCAGCCAGTGAGTGCCAGTCGCAAGCCATCTCAAGGGCTAGTTATGCCAGCAAAGCCAGCTACCCGATTCACTACCGGTCAGACAGCTCGACGCCACAGATGCGAGTTCTGTAACGAGGAACATCAACTTTACCATTGCGAGCGTTTCAAAAACTTAAGCCTGCGGAGCCGTGTTAATTTTGTGCGTTCAAAGGGATTGTGCGAGAACTGCATCAAGAAAGGCCATGGCGTCGATACATGTTTCCAGGAGCCATGTCCCCGCTGTCCTTATCGACAAACACACAACAGTATTCTTTGTCCGTCATCGACATTAAACAAGCCAGCCAGCGTCATGAAGGTAGCCAGCGGAGCAGTTCCTAAAAGGAAGAATGATTGACTAAGCGGAGTGCCAGCAAAGAGAAGCAAGGTATGTGCCAGCAAAACATTAAATATCAATAAAGTAAAAGCCAGTTTAAAATCAGAGTATTCAAATGCGTTTAATTCTGTTGCCAATGTAGCAACTGAAATGACAAGGTCACTCTTGCCGACAATTTTAGTGAAGGTGCGAGTAGGTGGGAAGTTTTTAGGGCGAGTTAGAGCATTGCTTGATTCCGGAGCACAACCAAATTTATTATTGCACAGCATAGTAAAGTCCTTTCAGATCCCCACAACAACGATATCCAGGAGAGTTATTGGCATCGACAACCAGCCGATACAATTGAGCAAGTTAGCAAGATTTCAGGTTACACCATGGTTCAATGAGGAAGCATGCGCCGAAGAAGAGTTTTGGGTTCTACCAAAGGGCGTAGATTGGGCATTATCCACTCCACAGTCGGATGTAAATCTCATAAGAGCTAGTTTCAAATTACCTTTCGCTGATCCAGAATACTGGAAGGGAGCGCCAGTTACAATGTTGCTAGGAGTTAAATTCTTTGCGAGTATATTAGTAAGTTCGATACCACGCAACCTAGGGGGGATAGTTGCCATTGAGACAGCATATGGGATAGTGGTATTCGGTGTGCCAGCATTAAATTCAGATAGTTCTCTAGCAGCGAAATGCTTAGTATCTAACAGCGAAGCTAGTTTGCCAGTTGATAGTTTGCCAGCAGCCAGATGCGTAGAATTAGATAAGATGGATAGTGTTATTCAACAACTTTGGGCAATGGATCAGATAGGATCATTTAAGGCCAGAACAAAGGAAGAGCAAGCGGTGGAAGATAATTTTACACAAACTGCCAGTCGTGACGACGAAGGTCGTTTCATAGTTACAATTCCTATAAAGCCTGATGTGAAGGATATAGGAAGCTCAAGAGCGGTAGCATTACGAAGGTTTATGTACCTGGAAGGGCGATTAGATAGAGAGCCAGCATTAAGAAAACAATATATTGAGTTCATGCGCGAGTACGAAAGCTTGGGACACATGAAAAGAGCAAGTAGTCAACCAGAGCCAGGACAATTGGTCTATTACATACCACATCACTGTGTTACCAAAAAGTTCAGAGTGGTATTCGACTGCAGCTGTCGAACAGACAAGGGAACTTCACTAAATGAAGTGCAGCAAGTGGGAGAGAAGTTACAACGCGACTTATACGAGATAGTATTAAGATTTCGCAGACATCGTATAGCATTCAGTGCAGACATCAAAATGATGTTCAGGCAAGTTCGAATAGCACCACATCAATAGGATATGCAGCGAATATTTTGGCGCGAGTCACCAAGGGACAGTTTGCAAGAATATTGGTTGACAGTAGTCACCTACGGTATGGCATCATCGCCATATAACGCAGTGCGAGCTTTAGTGCAATGTGGTCGCGATGCGAGCGAGTATTATCCAGATATAGAGCAAGTAATCGAGAATGATTTCTACATGGATGACTGTGTGTCAGGATGTGATAGTGAGCAAGAAGCACTTTTCATCGTTAAACGATTAGATAAAGTTCTGAGGACAGCTGGATTTGAGTTACTTAAATGGAAGTCAAATAGTATATGGTTAAGGAGCAAGTTTACGACAGAAGCAGAAAGGGTAATGACTTTCGAGAGCAAAGAGCAAGTTTCAGTTTTAGGGCTACAGTGGTTGATTGATGCAGATCAATTTACATTTGTAGTTAAGACATCAGAGATAGTGGGCAAGATAACAAAGCGCAAGGTATTAAGTTGTATGGCACAATTGTATGACCCAAGTGGTTATATCGCGCCAGTAACGATCTTGGGAAAGATCCTGATACAAGATATGTGGCGATTGAGTCTTGAATGGGATCAAGAGGTGCCAGCAGAAATAAAGCGTAGATGGTTAGTACTATGGCAGGAGGTAAAGCATTTGGAACAATTTAGAATTGATAGATGGTTGGGGACAACGCCGGGAGCGAGTGTTCAATTTCATGGGTTTTCAGATGCGTCTACGACTGCCTATGGGGCGGTTGTGTATGTGCGAGTGCAAACGATAGAGAAAGGGGTAACAAGCAAGTTATTAGTTTCAAAGACACGAGTTGCTCCTCTTAAAACAATATCAATACCACGATTGGAGCTAGCAGCTGCAGAATTATTAAGTCGATTGATAGTAGAATTGCGAAAGTCAATGGAATGGACAGCAGTAGAGTATGTTTTATGGACAGATTCGATGGTAACGTTGCATTGGTTGCAAGGGCTCCCACGAGATATGAAGACTTATGTAGCAAATCGTGTATCCTCCATCCAAACAAATACCGAAATCAAGAGATGGCGACATGTGGGTACCAAAGATAACCCCGCAGACTTGTTAAGTCGGGGAATGCTGCCAGCAAAGCTAGTAAATTGCATGTTATGGTTACATGGGCCAACATGGCTATGTCTTCCAGAGAGTGAATGGCCAGCTAACTCGATAGAAGTCGAGACATCAACAGCAGTTGCCAGCGAGATGCATGTATGTGCAGTTATGCCAGCAAAAGAGAGTTTGGGAATATGGATCCCAGCAAAGCAAGTTATAGTTTCGATAGTAGATTATGCCAGTAGTCTAGAGCGAGTAGTCAGCATTATGGCTTATGTATTTCGATATGTAAACCAGTTGAGAGCAAGGGTAAAATTACGCAAGCAGAGCAAGTTAAGTAAAAGATCCCGACGAAATCAGACAGATTCAAAGATACCGACAGTTGAGGATAGAGCTATAGCAGAGCGATATCTAATTAAAAGAGCGCAAGAAGAATATTACGGAAAGGACATTGCATCACTTCTTAATAAGGGCCAGCTAACCGAACATAGTAAAATTGAATCGCTTAAGCCAGTTTTTGACATTGAAGGTGTTCTGCGTGTTGGCGGACGTCTTCACCAAGCTAGTGGAGAGTATAATCGGCGTCATCCAATAATAATTCCGAACGGATCGAGATTGGCATGGCTGATAATTGACAGTGCGCATAGAATAACGAAGCATGGAGGAGTGCAAGTGATGATGCAATACATTCGCCAGCAGTATTGGATACCGAAGTTGCGCAACGAATTGAAGAACTTCATACACAAGTGCGTTGTATGTGTTCGATACAATTATCGATTGGAACAACAATTGCTGTCAGACTTGCCAGCGGATAGGGTTCGTGCTGGAAAGCCATTTCTGCATACAGGTGTTGACTATGCGGGGCCATTTATTTTAAAGGTACTAAACAGAGACGGAAAGCAGATCAGTTTAAGGAAATCTTGGGTTGCTATTTTTGTATGCCTGAAGACAAGAGCAGTTCACATCGATCTCGTCAGTGACTTGACATCAGTATCATTTCTCGCCTGTTACGATCGTTTCGTTAGCAGAAGAGGTCAGTGCCAGCGGATGTACAGCGACAATGGTACATCTTTCGTCGGAGCAGCAAGGGAAATCAAGCGAGCATATGAAGAGTGGAAAGAGAATGAAGTTTTTAGTCGTCTCAGTCTTAGAGGGACGGATTGGAAATTCATGGTGCCAGCAGCCCCACACCAGGGCGGTATATATGAAGCGGCAGTCAAATCTATGAAGTACCATTTAAAGCGAGTAATAGGCCAGCGTGTGCTAGAATGCGAGCAATTCCTGACGTTATTAATTGGTATAGAGGGAATATTAAACTCCCGTCCTATTCACCCATTGAGCGATGATCCAACAGATTTGCAAGCTTTAACACCCGGCCATTTTCTAATAGGCGAGCCAATAGTATTACCACCACCATTTGCAATAGCCGCAGATGGAAACAAGAAAAAGATAAAGTTATGGCGAGAGAGACAGACAATCTTTAACCACTTTTGGAAAAGATGGGAAGAAGAGTATCTTGTAACACTACAGGAAAGAAAGAAATGGAGGCGAGAAGAGGAAAGCTTGAAGCCAGGACAGCTAGTGATAATTAAGAGCGAGAATTTTCCGCCTGCACAATGGTCCATGGGGCGAGTTAGCCAGTTGATAAAGAGCAAGGATGGGATTGTACGATCAGTAGTCCTACGGACAGAAACGGGTGAGCTAGTTCGACCAGTGCAGAAGATCTGCATATTACCAGTAGAGCAAGATAGCGAGTTACCAGCGATAGTAAGTAATGAGAGTTGCCAGCGATAGTAAGTCAATGAGAGTTGCCAGCGATAGTAAGTTAATGCCAGTTGCCAGCGATAGTAAGTTAATGCCAGTTGCCAGCGATAGTAAGTTAATGCCAGTTGCCAGCAATAGTAAGTTAATGCCAGTTGCCAGCGATAGTAAGTAATAGCGAGTTGCCAGCGATAGTAAGTAAATGCGAGTTGCCAGCGATAGTAAGCTAGTGAAGGGTGCCAGCAATAAATTCTTATACATTATTTATAATCTATTTTTTATATTTATTAATAATTAACAGTTAATAGCGATAGCAAGCACAAGCAAGTATATAGAGCTCCAGCCAATAAGCAAGTATGTAAAACAACAACCACCAAGAATAACAATGAAGGCGAGGACTACAACCAATGACAGCAATAAGAGACCGAGAGATGTGGGCACAACAGAAGCTAGAATGATGACAGCAATATCCTGATTGGAAAACGTTCGTTTTCGCCGGGAGTGTATCGAATGCGATGCATACGAGTTCAAAAGAAACGAAGAAATACCTACAATATCTACCTATGTATTATATTAATATAGTCATCTCTCTCTCTCATGTATTATATGAACAATTCAATGTATTTCATGAACAAGTCAATGTATTATATTTAGTTCAGTCGAAAGTGAAGAGCCAGCGCGATAGCACGCATTGAGGCCAGCAATAAATTTGGGTTTTTTCTTATAAGTTTTTCCCAATCAAAAAAAGGTTGTGTTTTATTTATTATTTTTGAAGATTAATTTCAGCGATCGATTCCGTATTATACAGTTTGAATGAAATAACACAGACAAAAAGGATGTGCTTCTGTGCCTATAACTGTGACTTCCGCCAGTGCGATGGGTCCTGTTTTAAGGATGAACACAAAAAATCTATTGTATTAACTGTTGTTTAGGGTGCTGTTTTTTTGTTTCCTAATGGTTTTCCCAGCCATGGATTTCGGAGGTAGGGTGAAAAAAGGGACAATTCGAAGGGAAACTAAAGGACATCAACAAGAAAGTATGTATGCACACAGTTGGAGGATTCCAATCTGGGTTTTTTCGGTTTTATTTATTTTTGTTTTGCCTTTCAAAAAAGAATTTCCTCTGTTGTTCACGCTTGAGTTGAAGTTTATTAAAGGCGCGCCCACACTTCAAACATCATACTAAACCACACACCAGGGAGAAATACATAACAAACAAGGATAATGGAATTTTCTGCTTATTTGAGTATTTATTTCCTTGTCCTTGTTTTTGTACTTGTTGTTTTGGTATTCGGTTCTTTGATTTCAGCCTTGCACTTTTATTGCCAGTAAATACATAAACTCAGCTGTTGTAAGCCAATTTATAAATACTTAAATATGTTTTCCCCAAAAATAAAAACTAAAAAAACAGGAAGTAAATCATAAACGTAAAGCTTGTTAATGGATTTATTGCGAGACGAATGATTATAAATCAGATAGCAGGCAATTTGAATAACAAATGCCTAATGTCCTTTTGCAAAAAGGAAAAGTTTTTTCTAAAACAAAAATAAAGAAACAAAATTATGAGTTTGGGGTTGGTTGGTTTTTATATCTTAATACATTTATTTGGCAACACAACAAGAAAGTTTTTCTTTTTCCTATTTCTCGCTTTTAGAGGGTCATTTGTTGAGTTTTATTTAACTTTTCTTCATTGTTGTTGTTGTTGTTTTGTTTTGTAATTCAGATGTTGGATAAAAAATAAACCAACACGGAATTATATTCTTTTCAAAATTATGCGGTTAATGACATTTTATGGGTGCCGCTAGGCAGGTTTTGGTAAAAAGTTAATAATGCCACTGGTAATGTACGATATTGCTGCTACTTTCTTTCTACCTTATATTAAGTTGAAAACACAATATTGTGGTTGGGGGTCAAGCAAAAAACATCCTTGCATGAAATTGTTTTCACAATTTGTTCTAGGTTGGGCTTAGTACGAGTATATTATGATGAAGAACCAACAGGCACGATATTCCGCAGAGAGTTGTTGCTTTAGGACATTAGGGCGTATCCAGACGATAAAACATAACGAAAGTCGGGCATTTGTATTCTCTTTTTAACCTTTGATATACCTATCGGGCTTAGTTTGTTCACGTTTTGCTTATGAGTAGCTATTAACAAATTGTTCAGTTGTAAGCGAAAGAATTTATGAACAAATTTCAAGTGATGTATCAAATATAAGTCAGCAGTTTCTGGGAATTTGTATAAACCTACGCAAAAGCAGAGGTAATATTTTTAACAATTATATTAGGTAAATAAATCATGAATAATTTTTGAAAGCAGCATTATGGGTATAAAGATTTTTGTTTGCATTTATTTTTTCAGTAATTTTATTGGCTTTTCTTGTCTATACACAATTTGCACGGATATTAATAACTCGATTCAAAATATTAGCCCACAAACTGAACTTTAAAGAAATTTGTTAAGTAAAATTATTTAATTTTTATAATTAAGACTTTATCTAAATAATGCTTGTCTAATGACATAATATTAACGTAAACTGTTAAACGTTTTTAAACATTACACTTACTTTTACTACTTATTACAAATGAATTTGACAAAAAACTTAAAGAATTTAGAAATACAAGAGGTTTTAATTTCTTTTACAAGTGTTTAAAATACTCAACAAACTATTGTTCGAAAAACACCATTATGATGGAATCTTGTTGCACAACATATATTTATAACTCAGTTTAATACTAAAGGTTTTTTAATAAGGGTAGATGAAAGATCCAGCTGAATTTAAGCGATGGGCTATCGGTTGACTATGCTTTATTTGCATAGACCTTTGACTTCAGGAAACAATACAAGACAAATTCTAGCGGGGTCAAATCGCATGACCTTGGTGGCTAATTCACGTCACCTTTGTGAGAGATAATCTTACCCTCAAATCTTCCTGCTGTAACCATATTGCGTCCAGGTACATATGGTTCAATTTGGACCAAAAATTGGTTATCATCATCCTGTAGTGCTCGAAATTGACAGTGACCCTCTCAGCAACGTCGTTTTCGAACAACTACGAACCAATGACTCCACTGGCCCAAAATCTATACCAAGCGCTAACTTTTTGAGGATACATTGTCACCTGGTGAACCCCGCGTGGGTTAGTTTCGTCCCATACACCTCGTTTACGCATCGTCGCTAAAACTGATCGGTCCTATTCACAGCACAGTCAGCAAAAAAACTGAGTTCTCTTTTGTCATCAACTTTATGTCCCGACACAAAACTCGCCAAGTTGAAGTCTGCGAAAGGCTGTGTTCCTATTCATGAAGAAGAATCGATTGTCTCGGGGTCTCCTGCACACTTTCACAGACCGCGGTGTTGTTCTCGGTCAATGTTGCGTTCTTTTAACGTAAGAATGTTGACTTATTGAATTCCGAACGGGTTGTCTCAAATTTGGCCACCAAATGTTGAAGAGTCGACGACTGTGAAGGGTCACCACGTTGACCGTAAAATGGACGCAACGCGCGCAACGTTTGCACTAATTAATAAAGTTGTGTCATTTGGACGTGCTGTTCAATTGTGTTACTTGCCATAAAGATTTGGGATCAATAATTGAGTAATAAACATCAGATTTGACAGATGTCATTGAAACAATATGTTGGCCAACTTGGCTACCAAAATCTACCCTGAGATTTCTCCTGAAAATTTTTGAAATCTCAATGAAATCTCTCTACACTAATTTGGTAGCACACTAATTTGGTAGCACACTAATTTGGTAGCAAGATTTCTTTGAGATTTTGTTGAAATTTAGAGTTTTCATTGAGATTTTGGTAAAATCTCCATGAATTATGTTCCGAAATCTCGTATTTATTTTGGTGGAAACATAGTATGATATATCTGTGGCAATTTAGAAACAATTTTACATCTAATGTTAGTTCAACTGACAGTTGTGCTGTTTTTTACCTTAACATTCAGATTGACTTTGGTTTAGTTGGTGTTCTATTCAATTTTGAATATCATCAGTAATACAACTTTGTATACAAAAGGTGTTAATTGCTTAAATGCAATAATTTGATCACTGATATATGTACAGTAAGAAATAAAAATTGCTTATGGAAACGCTTGTGACTTACGTCGGACGTACCGTCAAATATAGAGATTCTTTCTTTATAGCCGCACTACTCAAATGGAATACTTTGCCTTACTTGATTTTTACCCATTATGACGCGTGCAAACTTTAGAGATTAATGTGCATCGATATTTGCTTTTAAGCTCTATTTACTTTAACTAAACGCTAGCACTAGGTAACACTAGAACTTTGAGTTCGTGTATAAAACAAAACTTGAAAAATATGTATGAATTCAACTTAGCTACGAGTATCAAATAAGACCAACATTTACATCGCTTTAAGGTGATATTATTTAATTAATAGGTGAAAGAAATAACAGAAATGCTTTCTCGTAAAACTTATTGTTATATATTTATCGATGTTAATAAATAAGCAGATACAAACGGTACAGGAAAAAAAATTAAAGGAACACGGTAACACTTAACAATTGGAAGTATTTGAACCAACTTTGAAGATTGTTATATGAATCGTTTGCATAAACGAGATAGTTGAAATACTTCAGCACAGACGATATATTTTTTACTTGAAGACAACTTTCTATATCAATTAGATAACTACCAGAACTGGTTTTCCGGTTTTCCCCTGTTCTTTTGGTCCCGATCGGACACAGTGCTTATGAATCAAAGGCACTCTGCTCCACCTTGTGCGTGGAGGTCTCGACTATAAAGGAGACACCTATCCAAAGTTCTACGCCAGATGTAGTAGATTAGCGGAATCGCCATTCTATTCTGGGCCAGCCCTAGACTGTCTAAGTATAGGAATGCTTTGGGCGGGATAAAACTGCTTAGAAGAAAATTCTCGTTAAAGTAGTAAGCCTCAAAAATGAATCTGGTAGTCGAGGACATCGCTCTTGTAATATGGCTCCAAATCAGCTTAAACAAAAAAATATCATTTCTGTTTCTCCGTTGCATTGAACTTGGTTGGAGTAAGAATGATTGTACTTAGAATCTGGTGTTCTATTTAATCCAAGGCTCTGGCAAGAGCAGCATTTATATGTACATATATCGAAATACAAATGCTGATCTAAACCAAATGTAAAGGTACTGTACAACACTTTTATTTGACAGTGGCTATCCATGTGGCCCTGAGATCACTGGCGCAATAGTTCTATTTCATATCTACGGTTCCACGTACCGCAGTCCTAAACAGAATAGTTTCAGATTTCTGAAGGTTGATTTTCAACTTTTAGTCATCATTATCGCTGAATCTAGTGGAAGTCACGCTGCAAAAGAATTTTGATGACCTCGATTTTTGGAGCTATTCTTTACGCTATTAGATGATTGGCATACGCAATTGCTTGAGGTAAACTACATACAGATCGATGGTGTAAATACTGGTCAGCTTTAGATACAGATTGTTTAGCCATACGGTGTGGAAGGCCTTCTCCAAATCAACCAGACAAGCACCAGTATACTGTCTTTTGGATTTGTTTTATTGGATATCAGAAACGAGTTTAGAAGCGGCATGAATGGTGACATGTCCCATCTTAAAACCGAACTGATTATTTTCCACAGTACTGGACAGCGTTGTGGCCTTAATGTCCGCTGCCTCCGAAGGTAGATGTCGAAGAACAACAATGGATATACCGTCGACTTCTACTGACTTCTAATGAACAGATGTGTGTGTACGACTACGACAAAAACTCTAACTTTTGTGGTTCAAGTTAATAAAAAAGAAAAAAAATTAACGAGAGATAGAGAAATCTAAAACAAAAATTACCATTTTTATAGAAACTGATGAATCAATATTTCCAAAATTTGAATATTTTGCTAGAAGCCTGAAGCCCAGTTTTATTATTATTATTTCGAAGTTGGGAAGCATATGAGCTAAAACAAAATTTCGTATTTCTACCCTCTGCGGAGTTTGCAGCAAATTCATCTATCCCCATAGGGTAGTCTACAAATCGATGCACTGATGGATGCACATATCCACAAATGTACGATGGAAACCCCTTTTTGTGTACTTTTCCATCATCTTAATGTTAGATTTGATTAAAAGTAAGAAATATTTTCTGTATGCAAAAGAAATACAGTTTTCGTTTAAAACAAGACAAGACAAAATATAAGTTTTATTAAATTCCAACAAAATAACATCCTTCTTGGTTCAAATTAATTCATAAATATGCATGAAATTTTTTAATGAAATGCAATTTAATTGAACTCGAATTGCTTTGCTTGAAGTACCTGAATTCCCATGCCGAAACAAATGCAAAACAAAATCCTTAATTGCTGAAATAGCAAATAAAATTCAAGGCTATAAGCAAAATATCTTTCTCTCTTTCCACCAAATTTTTATTCTATCTGTGTTTGTATCTTTCATTTTGAAGTTTCAATGTTTTTCTTTTCAAACATGAACAAGTACTTAAAGATATTGAATTTGCATTCGGAAATCCTTCAAAAATACATGGAAATTCTTCGGCTTAGAAGAGAAAACTAAAGTATAATTTCCTGAATAATTCAGAAATCAATAAAACAAATTATCAGGATATCCTTCAATTTAAGTCCTTGAAATAATAAAAAGGAAAAAATATATAAACGAAACTCTCTAATTGAATATCACAAGTTGGTAGAAATTCCAAATCATTAAATGTGAATTTCCTCATCATAATGTTTCTTTTGAAATGGGATACCTATTTGGTACCGGCGGCGGCGCTAGCGGCAGCCATGCCTTATACAGTTACAAATGAAATAAATGCTCTTTTACTTAAGTTATTCACACACACTTGACATTCTGATGGAAGAACTCACGTATTTTTGTAAAATGAGAACACAAATAAAATGAAGTACCAACAACATTAAAAATGTTCCACATACGCCCGAGTGTACCAAAAGGCTCTTTATTTAATTGTTTGTGTGCTTTTTTATATTTTCACACAATTTAATGTTATATATTTTGTTTTTGTCTTTATTTTTGTTTCTTTGGTGAAACACAGAGAAAATGAACATATATCCTGTTTCATTTTAAGCAGACTGACACAAGAGTGCTCGAAGGTATTTACAAATGGGAATGCATGAATAAATTATTTTTAAAGTGGGTAAAAGGAAAACGGTGGTGTTTCGCATTTCGGGATGTTGCTGATTGCTTCCGTAGAATGATGATTGTGTCTTTTGTTTTTATCTTCAGATACAAATGGAAAGGAATAAGATTATACAATGGGACTCCGGTTTAATTTTGCTTGCTGTTTTCGAGGTTGTTTTCCTGTTAGGGGAAATTGTTGCAGAAAAAAATTTGAAATTATTTGCAGTTTTTTTTCTTGCTTAGACTTTTAATTGTTAAAAGAATTTTAGATTATTTGGGGGAAATTTATGACAATATACTTATACATAATTCAATTTATTTTTAAATGGTTTCTTGGTAATTACGAAAATGGAATAATGATTTTTTTCCTAAATTTTATCACACTTGTTATTGAAAACAATTACCTAAGGACCCTTTAATTATTTTTTTTTTAATTCCGTGTGAGTCATAATTTCCAAAATTTTGTACATTCAAAATATAGTTTTCAAAATCTAGGCTTCGAAATTCCGTTTTCAAAACTCTGTATTTCAAATACTGTTTAAGTCCAGTTCCCGAAGTTTGCACATTCAGAATTTTGCTTAGCATTTACAAGTTTTTTAATCTATAATTTTGGTCATACAGAATTTTGATCTTAAATATTAAATTTAAGAAACGCATGAATTATCATTCAGTATACTTGTATGTAATTCCAATAGGTACTACTAAGTTGCGTAAAGGTTTATTCGTTTTGGCCTAAGGTCTGGAAATCTATTTTCAGCTACTGGTACCTTAAATTTTTCTTTCTTCTGGGGTATTGCCTTTTGGGAGGAACTGACAAATTTTTTTAAGAGTAGCTTTTGTCATGAAAAATTACTTCTTATCTTTTAACTTCAAGGTCGACAGTTATAAGTCATAAGAGTTGGGATAATACATCACCAAATATTTTGTTTGTCATTTTTAATTTTAATATACAATTTTGTATGTATTTATTAAAAATGAAATTTAACATTAAAAAATTGTTTAGAAAAAAAAATAAAATCCAAATGGTTTTAAATGTTTACATTATAAGCATTAAAATATGGAATTATTACTTTATTTATAAGTGATAATTTTCGAAAATGTATTTGAAATATTCTTGAAAAATAAATTTTAATCCCGTATAAATTAGTGAATTTTCTGTAAAATTGAATCTGCATTTGTCCCTTAAACACAAAAACCTTGCATTGAATATTTATAAATTAATTTAAGTTGGGATAATATATCTCCATCTCCATAAATAGAGTCTAATTTTTTTTATAAATTTTTTAACGCAACATGTCATGCGTGTTAGCATTAATCATTCCTGTGTGAGTGTTGTTAGTCCATAGAAATGGGGGATCTAGAATTTTCTGCTAAATCCGAACGGCTAAAATGAGATGCACCTTATCATGCCACGAGATTCTCTTGGATGATTGTTCTCTTCCTTGCAAAAAGTAATATGTTACTCCTCAGAAATATTTAAGTAGAATTAGCTGGACTTGAAAACAACAAATCACCTGCTTGACAATCTAATTACGCCAAAGGGTACTAATTATTTAGTCAATACTTTTATTTTGAGTGATCTTTCCAAAAACTATACCATTGCACCAATCGCACTAAACTCAAAAAATCATAGGCGTCAAATTTTAAACACCCTAGTGTTAAAGTATTTGTATGATTCTACTTGACAATTTGATGATTTTAATAAAATATTGTTAGAGAAATTAATTAAAATTTGCAAAATAGTCATTTTGATCAAGTTTTATAGTGACAAATTTTATAATTTTATCATCGTACTAATTCCACTAAATTTTTGCGCCATTGACTTTTAAAAATCTACCAAATTCTTTATTTTTCATTTTATATTTTTTATTGTTATAGATTATATCGATTCAAGGAATTGGGTGTGATTTTTAAAATAGAGATTTGAGAAATTGTGTATGGTTATCAAAATTATTAATTCACAGATCAAAAAGAAAAATTTTTAAAAAGCTAGCTGAACTTTAAATCATTGATATTAAAACTGATGTATCATCAAATTGCATTTTTTAAATAGGGAAGTATTTAAAAGGAGATATGAGAGAAGAATCTCCGTACTTAATACTTCGTCCAAAATTGGGCTCAAGCATAAACTGATGGGCATTCCCTGAAGCACCAGTATTACGTTTGAATTGTTTGAAAAAAAGATGTTGGAAAAGGCCAAACAATAAAATTCAAATTAAGTTGGTAAGAATATCGTCTAAGATTTAATTTTAGTGATAATGCATACGATAGATGATAAAAAAAATACAAATGTCAAACTACTTAATGCAGAAAAGAGATTTTTGGCATATTTAGTAGTAACGTGCATAGTGCAACTGTTCGAATCGTACTAAAATTTTGGTCCGAAAGGGGAAGAGCTTGGTATTATGCAAAGGAGAGTAAAACTTTACATTCCCAAAAAATTATAGCCATTTTTCAAATTTTGTTTATATGATATGACTTTAATTTTGCTCATTTTAAAGTTTTAAATCATGTTAAAGCCAAACTTAAAAAAGACAAAAAGGTTTTTTTTAAGAAAGTGAAATCACTTCATTGGCTTTAGTTTTCAGCATTATTTTCAAATTTTCGGTTTTGAAAATTATTTTAAAAATAAGCTAGTGGAAAATATACATGACAAAATTAAGCTTAGAACATTATTTCCTATCTATTAGAAAAATTGTTCGAAATAAAGATACAAAATATAAAATATAAAAACGATAAATATTCACAATTTTAGATTGTTAATACAAATAAATATTTAGGCGTTAAACATTGCAGTTTTAAATAAATTTCAACAAAAAAAAAATACATTCCCTGTGCCATTTTAAAGCTACTAAAATTAAATATCTAATTTTCTTAATTTAAAAAATATTTGTTTTGTTTTTAGTTTTCATTTACAATAATTTTTATACTTTTAGAAGCTTGAATCCGCTACACCGATAATAATAGAGTCTAAAATAAAAAAAAAAATGGTTATATGGTAGTTACCATCAGTAATATGTTGATTTCAAAATTAATTTTATTGATCATCAACTAAGCGAAACAGAAATAATTGTATCGAAATTCTGGGTGCCGCTTTCGAGAAAAATAAGCCAATTTTTACCGTTATTTTGTTTTTCAACATCTTGTTCATAGTATTAAATCTTGTTAATTTTCAAATTTCACAAAAATCGAGCAGGATGATTTCGAAATATTTAGTTTTCAAAAAAAAAATTATTTTTTATAAAAAAAAATGAAAATAACATTTAAATATAACTGATAATAACTACCTTATAACTATTTTTTTTGATATTTGGCTTTCTTATCATCGGCGTAGTGGAGTCAAATAAAAATTTGTAAACAGAAGCTTCCAAAAGTGTAAAAATTATTGTATTTAAAAACTTAACAAAAAATATTTTTTGAATCGATATCTCAAAAACGAATCAATGATTGTTTTTTTAAATCTTAAATTTTCATTTAAACAGTTACAAGAAACTTAAAGGGATACATTTTTTTATAAAGTGTCTTAAAAATTTTACATATAAGAACTTATTATTTAAAAAAAAACTACTACAACGGCTCATAATTTTCGTTCTTGAATAAATTCATGTTTGCATTTATCAATTAATAAATAGATTTTTCAAATGAAAGCGAATCAACAGCAGAAAAAATTCAGAAATAAAATATCCAATAAGTTCGAATAAGATATTTAACCTTAGTAGCGCTAAAATGACAGAGATTTCCTCTTTGTTTTCAAAAACAAAATTTATTTTGTTAAAATTTAAAAAATTGAAAATTTGAATACGCAATATTTTCCAAACCTAATTACTTACAACTCTCAAACATTCCTGTTTGCGTGTTACTAGGAATCAGTGGCGGCTGGTGGGTTGTTGAACAGGTGGTGCACTTTACTTGCTCACTAAATAGGTATTAGGATTAGAAATCGCAAAAAACAACAATTTACATGTATATGTCGATTTTTTATTATTTTGTATAATTGCTCGAAGAATTTCAACCATGTATAAAACTGACACACTTATTACATTTAGCAAGGAATCATGTTTTTTATTTTTTCACTTAAATGCGTCAAATCGTGGATTCAGTTAACTTTATTTTAAAAAGATTTATTACTATCTTTAATATACCTAATCACTGTTAATTTTATCCCACACCACTTACTGTACACAGTACAGAATCAAACCAAAACCAAAATAAAAAAACAATTACTAACCTAACTCCTACAAACCTACACTATTTAACCAGTCACAGATAGAGCGAAACAACATTACATATTCGCAGGCGCAGCGCATTCTAGTCAAACATCGGTTGCTCTAGTTAATCTTCGGTTCTCGTGCGCTGCACGAGAGCAGGCTAATTTCTCGATACATTTCAATGAAATATCTTTTGTCTCACGCGTCAGGGATACTTGCTTGTCACTCATACAAGTTATATTAGCAATCCTCGTGCGCTCGCCGAAGCGCACGAGAATTTTTACTTGCAGGGAAAGTAAGTCTTAATAGTAAAGCAAAGCGCTTACATTGTTTCGTCACAATTGGAAATTTTACTTGTTTGTGTTCTTGTATGTTTAAAAAAAAAATATTAATATGGGAATCTAAAAATAAGGATGCAGTAATATTTTGTAATTTTTAAATCTTTTGAATTGGTGGTTCAGCGCACGAGCGCACTTAAGGTACAGCCGCCACTGCTAGGAATAGAGGGAACCTACAATTTTCTGCCGATTTGGAACGGCTAATGAGCAGAACTTTTCATGACAAGAGATACTGTTAGAGGATTTGTCAATTCCTCGTAAGAGGCAATACACTCCTGAGAAACTTATCCCAAGACCTTCTGCATCACAGTTCAACAAACTTACCACTATGCCATGGAGTACTACGAATTCCCTACCATGGCAGATATTGTAAAAAAATTTATTCTCGAATTTAAGTTCAAAGCTTGCATATACATACATACAAATGTAGGTCGCAGTAGAAAATAAATTTATTAATTTATTCTTCGGCAAACGTTTTTCTGAGCTACATTAAGAGTAAATCCTACAAAGATGTGATTATAGACCAACAGACAATATGAAAGAACCCCTTAAACTATCACAACATTTTCTAAATGATTATTGTGGCTTTAATTGTTATTGATTCAGGCTTTCTGATATTTTAAAAATATAAATGACCCAATTTTTTTTAAATATTTTTTGAATATTGCAGATATCATTCCAAACCAATTCAAGGCATTGGCTAGGGACGTTAAACTAGTATTAACATTTCGAATGAAAATGTGTTTTGCTTTGGCTTCAGTAACATCTGTTTTCCTTTTGTGCCTCGCATCCCTCAAGAGGATTAAGAATTGAAACATAATTGGCTTAGGTATTTATTTATTATTTTCAATTATTTATCGGAATTGCGAACGCAGTACCATTGCTTTTCCCAAAGTCAATTCAAGCTTATTTTCTTTTGTCCTCTTCGCCCGATAAGCCTTTATTATCCCCAAAAACTTCAATCTACCATGTTTAAGTATGTTAAAAACCTTTCAAAACATACAATATTCACTCTGCAATATGAATTTCAATCCACAAGTCATACTTGGCTTTCCACAGTTAAATTCCCGATTTTTTTTCCAATTTCCAACATTCAGCTTCCTTGTACGTGTTTCTATTGAAGAAAAACTCCTATACCTTATTTTAAAGAACATAAAAAAAAACACTCAACAAACAAGCAGTGACAATCGAAATAACTCATGAATGTTCAGAGAGATGATGAGAAAAAAAAACTGCGAAACCCTGAAATTTAATCCCCACTGTGAACAAAGAAAACTTGTTCAACAAAACAATAAAATTAAATTGGCCTTAAGAAAATCTTATAAAGGAAATTCATATCAACAACTGCAACAACCAAATACAAACAAAAAAAAAGATACACAAAATGTCACGGCGAAAAAGAATGGAATAATAATTCATATCCTTGACACTTGAAACTTCACTGTCTCAAAACCATCTCTAAATTGAACAAAAAAAAATCAACCTCCAGCTGACTTCGACTGAATCCTGGATTCACAACATAATCAAGAAGAAAAATCCACACGCCGTTTTATCCTTTTGCTTCTCTATATCTGTGTGATATCCCCAGGGCGGGTATAAGTTAGTTTTGTATTCTCTATTATTTTATAGTCATTGTTTGCTCTATTCGCATACAACCTCGCGCAAGGACTCAGACACGGAGTACCCCTACTGCAGATGACTGTGATGATGGTGATGGCAAAAGTGATGGTATGATAGGCGCATTGCACTTAAAGTATAGTAATACATGTATATATGCAGGGAATAAGAGAAGAAGACTTTAAGGACAATACCGCAGTTACTCCGCGTCATCATCCTTTTGAATAATTCAAAATAAAACTTCATCCATCGGATTTACCCCAACAAAAAAAAAAAATACCTACATAAAAGACACACCAAGGACCTACGCGAGACTAATGCGGATTGCGATTGCGGCAACGGCAACAGCAACCTCTTCTTGTGATGGCTGGTTCTCTGTATAATGACGAGTCCTTGTTTCCGTTAACCCATGAGCGAAGAACTTATTCAGAAAAAAGGTTTTGTACTTACATCAAATTTCTTGTTGTGCTCCACTGTGGTATCCTTTTTTGTGCTGTGTGAATCCGCCGGCAACACTTCAACTCCGAACATTAAATTTCCATAACGTTTTGAATATTTGAGGATTGACTAATAACTGTCAACATTGGTAGAAATGTTAGCTCGCGCTGTTGTCAAATAAAAGGGCAAATCTATTTTTAACACAGGCACGGGTATATGTACATGTAGTAACTTTCAAGGACCTAAGGTGTCCTTTTAGCTATTTTGTGCTTTTTTTTATTTTTGTAGTTGTAGCTGCACTATGGTTGAATTTTGTGGTAAGTTAAGTTCACTTTAGGTACTTTTGTATGCCATGAGACATGGATTAGGTAAGGGAGAAAAGGGAGATGGTGAGAAAAAAAAAACTTAAGGACGAATGAATATACAAAAGCAACAAAAAAAACTAGAAGTAACCGTGTTAATTATTCACTATATACATTTCTGTTTAGTGCAGTGTAAGTCCGTATATATGTATAGAGATATCCTGTCGGACGATGAGATTACGTGCTTTATATTTGTTTATTTATATTTCATATACGTCAAGGACTTTTTATACATTCAGTTAAAATGAATAATATAGTTATCTTATAATTTATTCGAATTCCTTAGGGACATACACTTTTATCGATTAGTTTAAAAATTCTCACTTGAGAACAAAAAATCGACAAAAATTTACACAAATCAAAATCTTTTCTTTCACTTTGAACCATTAAGGACCTAATAGGTACGTAATACCACTACTACTCTACCACTGTTGAATTCAAGAGGATATGTTTCGTAAAGCCGGTTGGTATAGAATTTAATATCAATTTCCTTGGGAGATTTCTATTACCGTTATGTTAAACCGTACAATTTCAACTAAATGTTGCTGGATCAACCGAAACAGTTTAAACACAAGAAAATCAAATTCAACGAAAAAGCTTTTGTGATGTTTTTAAATGTCCTTTTTGATGAAAAAAATGTCCTCATACTGTTTTCGGACAAATAATATCCCTTTCTCTTAAATTCCGGATAAACTCTATATGAGAACATAAAATTTTCGGATTGGGAAATTTCTAAAAAAAAAGCTTTGTTATGAAACGAGCTTTTAAGGGAAATTTTAGTTTCAGCGTGGAATCAACAATCAAAAGGGGTTGATTTTTTTTGTTGTTGCTTATATTCTTACACCATTTTGTGAATGAAAATGTGGGATGTTATAAATTATACCCAAATGTGTGCTTAAAGTCTCCCTTAGGAGATTCAATTGAAATGACAATAGTCAAATTATTTTTGAGTTGAAATCTTGAAAGCGACTTTCTTAAGTGTTGTACAGTAACAATAAGTAAGAATCCTTGCAGAACATATATAGATTCGTGTGGAAAAGTTCTAAAGAGGATTGGTTTGATTTATTTACCTTTGTATTATCAGTGAAAATTTAAGAACTTTACCCTCATTTGTATATCAAAGCCACAGATGTCTACCGAAACCGATTACGCTAACGGAGTTAAGGCTTGACGTCAAATAAATTAAGGGCTAGAGTATCGAGATCAAGGATCGTCTACATCTTACTTAATAAACTCATCCTGTAGACTTTTGGAACAGGCTAATTTATTTTCGAATTAAATCTGGTGATGGGTATCTTGATCCTAATAAGTCAAAATGAGTAGAACTGTAGACTAAAAACGAGGGTGACTTACCGAAGTTGCTCATTGACAATATATGGATTGAATCGTCATTAAGTAGCTAGTTGACTTAATATCTCCAGATGTTTAACATCGACTGCACACATCTAGTATAGAGTATTTTCTTATCTAATTTTGCATAACCCAAAGAGATTGGTAAATTGATAAATACAAGGTTCAATTATTGTGTGACATCCAAAGTTTCCGCAATGTGCCATAGACCTTTCCAATAATAGAATTTATATGATCGTTCCACGATTTTTCACCTTATCTACATAATCTATTTTAGACCCCTGAATGCATACCTCCGGAAAGTATGAAAGGTCAAGTACTCGCTTACTTATTACCAGACATTTGGTTTTTGAGGGGTTCAAGACCAATCCGTTTTCTTGCGACCATAAATCTATGGTGAATAAATCATAAATAAGGACTGCTCCAAAAGTTGCATGTTCGATAATAAGACCGTCAATTTTGTTTTTTCATTTATTAATAAAATAATGAAGGCAAAGCATAAATAAGAACATCTGCTCTCAAGACTAGACATACCAATAAGTTTAAGTTTGTTTTTATTATCCAGAGATTATCCAACCCTAACAACCTAATCGCAAACCTTAGAAACATTTTTGTAACTGCTCTTGTCTGGCCCTATGGTATGAAATATTTGGTGCCAAACTTTGATGAGCTTTTCGTAGAATGGCTGGAATAAAGTTTTGAACAGCTGCTTTGTAACAACAGAATCAGAAAATTGTCTTGACTTTCTTTTTATCCAACAAAGAATTTAATTGGCTTCATTGGATATGTATTTGATTTTTGATAAATTCAAGCTAGCCACCAAATGAAACACCAAAGACAGACATATTGCTAAAACATTATAACAATACACCCTTAAAGAAACAATTAAAAGAAGTTATGGAAAGCTTTCCCATAAAACTTATAGTTTTATAAAATATTCGTATCGTAACAAGATATTGATTGAAGATTGTTACATCACCTGCATAAGTGAGACACTCTAAATGCTTCAACACAGCTGGTAAGTCATTTATGAATTAGCTCAAAAGTAAAGGGTCTTAATGGCTACCCTGTGGTATTCCAGAGTTAATATTTAAAAGTAAAGGAGATATGATCATTAAAAAGAGTTTATTGAATGTCTTATTGAAGTCACTGACGACACAATCCATTTGACTTCTATTTTTGAATGAATAAATATAATGTTTACAAAATTTCATGAAAAAGATGATTGTAGAGTGACGAGTGGCCTTTTGTAAATCGATATTGCTTTGATTTTGATATTTCTATGATTTAACATAGAAAACAAATTGTTGCTTCAAATATTTTTCGAACTACCAATAATAATCTTGCAATAGGTATTTTTTGCCTTTTGTAATATTTTTTTCAATATAGATGGAAATTCACGAGAAGGCATTTTAAAGTTAAAAATAACGGACAAAGGTAATAATAAATGATTAACACAGTTTTTTAAGATAGCGGAAGGTATACAATCAGGGCATGGTATATAACTTTTGTCAAGGTTAGATATGAATACTTAAGTTTATATATGTACATAAGTTAAGAAAAAGATTTTAAAAAGCCAAGGTAAAGCCATAACACAATTTGAAATATCAGCGCTTTGAAAGAAGTCTGTAATTGAATCGGTCATTTCAAAAACCTCTTAAGTCACATTTTTTTCCAAAATGCTTTTTTTGCTGAAAATGGTTCCTTAAAGGGAGATGCGTATTCTGGGTAAGAACCACGTAAGTCTGTACATTCCTTCCTCTTCAAATAATACCGTAGGAAAGACGTTCATTGCATAAACAACATAAGTCAGTGACTTAAGAGGTTTTTGCATGCACTACTAAAATGGCGGGAGTAGTTTGATATTTTAAATTTGCTTTGCTCTGATTGGTTCAACAATATTCAAATCTTCAATTTGATAACAACCGTCATCAATGTCAAATTTGCGTTTTTCATACAACTATTTTCTGCGAAAAGTAATTTTAGCTTGAAAAATGTCTTCAAGTGAAACAGAGAGTGATGGTGCACTGAAAAAGAAGAGAACGTGTAATACCTTAATGAAATGTTATAACAAATTATAAAATTGAAAGACAAGACATAAACTAATTTATCTAAGAGATTTGAAAAACCAAGGAACTGTTGATATCAAGTTGCAGAAGAGTAGAATCATATGTCGAAGTAAGATCATTGAGCTTGATATTTCTAAGACATTTGATGGATTTTGGCATCAAGCTATTATATCGAAAATACGTGAGTTTGGTACCAATGAAGCCCTTATTCGTTGGATTAGAAAATTTCTACTGGATTGTTCAATACTTTTTTTTTTGAAGGTTTCAAACCGGATCTTCACAAAATAAATGCTGGGGACCCCAAGGTCTACGTTTAGTCTCAGACTCTCTTTCTCATTTTTATGAATGGTCTCTGAAACTGAATGATCTGATGATTTGCACTTCATTGTCTATCTTAGCCTTTCATATTCATAAGTCGCGTCTGTCAAATTCATGTCCATCTCATTCGAAATTTAGAAAAATAGTCATAGAGCTAAAAATTGAAGATGTTTTGGAATTCATGAAATTGTGGCCAAATTTGTACAAATTGTGGCCAAATTTGTACAAAAAAACATGTTTGTCAACACTGAATCTTATAGAAAAAAATCCCACAAGGACAGAAAAAAGCACTTTCGACATATATGAGCTTTAAGTATGCTTCACATAGAAAAGGTACTATCATAGGAATATATTGATGGATTGATTAAACATTTATTATTAGTAATAAATAAAGTTGCAACTTCGGTTTCACTTCTATCAGCAAAGGCTTATGTTTTAAAAGTGCCCATCAATAAGAAAATGTTGAAGATAATCAATCTATGTACCTTAAAGATATTAAAACATGACAAAAAGTTATGCTTAAGTGTAATTTTCAATAATAAGCAATACAAAATATAATTACTACCATTTTTTTGGTTAAATTATATACCACTTACCCCAGTCCTTGCTAAAACAACTTAAGTCAAGAACAGTTTTTTAGGTTTTTTTTATTATTTTTATTAATAAACTGTGATTTTTTTTTCGCTTTTTAATTTTCTTACCACTAAAATACTTAGTTAAGCATAAAAAAGTGGTTTAAAACTCATTTGTTTGAGCATGAAACAGTTTTTATTGATTCCTGAAAAATTCTAATTGAATGACTTATGAGGTTTTTGAAATGACCGATTCAATTGTACTATCACATGAGGGTCATGACTAGAAATGTCGTTTGACTGAAGAACAATTGGATAAGGACTAGACTTTCTTTCTTTTTACTGTTTATGAATTTCCAAAAATATTTTAGATTCATTTTAAGATTTCTATACACCTTTTGAATATAACAACGTAACCCTTCCTCACCCTCCTCCTATCGACCAATTAGACTTACATACGTCCCTTCTGAAAAAATATCTCGGAGTTCGAAACCGGCAATATGGCTTTCGCAGAAATGTTTCCACTAGTGATCTTATGGCATATATCACCAAAGAGTACAACAGAAAAAGTAAGATTTTTGTACTTATTATTTCTAAGGTATTTGATAGAGTTTGGCACCAAGCTCTCTTATCAAGAATTCATGCATTTAGTATCAATGAATCCCTTATTATATATTTATAATTTATATTTGGATTAGAAATTATCTTTTGGATCTTTCAATACATCTTTTATTGAACGGTTTCAAGTCTGATATTAACAAAATAAATGCTGGCGTTCCCCAAGGTTCGGTTTTGTCTCCAACCTTCTTTCTCATTTTTATAAATGATCTCTTGTCTGAAAGTCAATTGAAATTTCAAATGACCTCAACTACAAAGTACTCTTCGCCCAGATAGGACAGTGAGCTCATCAATAAGATGCTGTAGTGCTCTTCTAAGATGCAATGTTTACCGACTTTTTTATAAGATTTACAGCAATAATATACTGTGAATCTTATTTTATATTATTTACAGTGGACTCTGTCGTACCTAGGTCAGACACACTTTGAAGTTGAGGTCATTTGAACTCTTAATTGAATAAATTCAATCACTCCACTTAAACAGAAATAATTTTCTTACTTCATTCATCTTGTCTGAAATATTCATTTAAAATGAAGCCCATTGTTTTGCTGACGACTCTTCCCTCAGCTTTTCATATTCATTCTCAAATTCACGTCCATCTCTTTCGGAAGTAAAATTACAATAGTATTGTGTGATAAGCACATTAAATTCCGAATAATGCTTCGAAAACTCAATGTCGTTGAAGCAAAATGTACCCTTCTCGGGACCGCCAAAAACACTGCTGAATGCTTAGGATTTCTATATCGGTGTAAGACCCCTTTTGATCTGGCTATAATTTATAAAACGTTCAATCGTCAAAAACTTACGTCTCTGCGCAGCTGCAGATTTTTGTCTTCATATATTGGATAGAATTCAGAACAGAGCGGTAAATCTAATAGGAAACAGAACTATCATTGAATTATTTCCATCTCTTGAACACCGTCGGACTGTTTCATGACTTTCCTTGTTACTCGTATATCGCTTCTTATACTTACAAGCAATGTTCACTTGAAGTAGCCAGTATTAATAGTAGTAACGGGTGATTTTTTAAGAGCTTGAGAACTTTTTTAAAAAAAAAAAACGCATAAAATTTGCAAAATCTCATCGATTCTTTATTTGAAACGTTAGATTGGTCCATGACATTTACTTTTTGAAGATAATTTCATTTAAATGTTGACCGCGGCTGCGTCTTAGGTGGTCCATTCGGAAAGTCCAATTTTGGGTAACTTTTTCGAGCATTTCGGCCGGAATAGCCCGAATTTCTTCGGAAATGTTGTCTTCCAAAGCTGGAATAGTTGCTGGCTTATTTGTGTAGACTTTAGACTTGACGTAGCCCCACAAAAAATAGTCTAAAGGCGTCAAATCGCATGATCTTGGTGGCCAACTTACCGGTCCATTCCTTGAGATGAATTGTTCTCCGAAGTTTTCCCTCAAAATGGCCATAGAATCGCGAGCTGTGTGGCATGTAGCGCCATCTTGTTGAAACCACATGTCAACCAAGTTCAGTTCTTCCATTTTTGGCAACAAAAAGTTTGTTAGCATTGAACGATAGCGATCGCCATTCACCGTAACGTTGCGTCCAACAGCATCTTTGAAAAAATACGGTCCAATGATTCCACCAGCGTACAAACCACACCAAACAGTGCATTTTTCGGGATGCATGGGCAGTTCTTGAACGGCTTCTGGTCTATACTCCAAATGCGGCAATTTTGCTTATTTACGTAGCCATTCAACCAGAAATGAGCCTCATCGCTGAACAAAATTTGTCGATAAAAAAGCGGATTTTCTGCCAACTTTTCTAGGGCCCATTCACTGAAAATTCGACGTTGTGGCAGATCGTTCGGCTTCAGTTCTTGCACGAGCTGTATTTTATACGGTTTTACACCAAGATCTTTGCGTAAAATCTTCCATGTGGTCGAATAACACAAACCCAATTGCTGCGAACGGCGACGAATCGACATTTCACGGTCTTCAGCAACACTCTCAGAAACAGACGCAATATTCTCTTCTGTACGCACTGTACGCATTCGTGTGGTTGGTTTAATGTCCAATAAAGTAAACTGAGTGCGAAACTTGGTCACAATCGCATTAATTGTTTGCTCACTTGGTCGATTATGTAGACCATAAATCGGACGTAAAGCGCGAAACACATTTCGAACCGAACACTGATTTTGGTAATAAAATTCAATGATTTGCAAGCGTTGCTCGTTAGTAAGTCTATTCATGATGAAATGTCAAAGCATACTGAGCATCTTTCTCTTTGACACCATGTCTGAAATCCCGCGTGATCTGTCAAATACTAATGCATGAAAATCCTAACCTCAAAAAAATCACCCGTTAGTAGTAGCCCTAAATCAGTTCACCCCCTAGGAATCCTCATCAATTTACCATCGAACCTTATTTTTGTCGTACCGTCAAATACAGAGATTCGTTTCTTATTTGGTTTTTCAATTTTTAAACTTTAAAGACCAATGTTATCAAAATCGTTGAAACCATTTTCAAGAGTATTAAAAAAAATAATGTTTGGCAGTTACCCTTATATAAACATAATAGACCCAAAACCTACTACAAGAATTTTATAACAAAATCACAAAAGCAAAATTTCGTTCTTTAAATTTCAGTCTTTCACACAGTTTCCAGCAAACACCTTAAAGTGATGTCTAACAAGACTGGTCGCTTTTCAATTTTTCCTATTATAATAATTTTGAAAAGTCAACATGAAAATATTCTTAAAGCTAACCTCATTGGAGTAGTCAGGATATAAAAAAAAAAAGACCACTCGAGGAAGAAAAAACTTGTTGATGGTGTGAGAAAAGTTTTCCTTTATTTTCTGCTCAAGTGAACAAAAGTGTGTTCTCGAAAGATGTTTCAAACTTCGTGATTTTTTGTTTGTACTTGTTTTCTATAATGGAGGTGGATTATTTTCTGAATGCGACATATTATACACTCCCCAAAGGATAGTTGTCGACACATCATTATCCTTAAACTTCGGAACTCTTCAACTTCAATTTGAAGTACACAGAAAGGATGTGCCCTCAAATTGGTTATCGAATTACATTGGATGTGACTTTATTGACATTACGAGTATAACATCGATGTGACCATTTTTGTATGACATTGTACTAGTACGTGGTAGAAGAATGGAAACCATGATATGGGGATAAGGAAACGTTTCAGTATACATATTAGCTTGATGAGAATTGATTTCGAGGAAGAGGAAGGATCCGTGTGTATTGGAAAAACATCTGCGTTTATTTTAGTTTATACGATGCGCATAATCTACACAAAACACAAGCAAAGTACGAAGGTGTGTGTTGTTTTTCATTAGAATTGTCACAATCTCACAATGACACTTTACAAAAGGATCATTGTTCCAAGAAAGAACAGAGTACTTGATTAATGCGGAGGAGTGGGTGTGAGGACATTTATCATCATTGCTTGTCAATGCGATATTGTAGTTTCATTTCACGAATGAGATTGTTCAAGATTGAGTTGTGAAAGAAATTGGATTCACTCTGATAATGATGAAGTTGCTTTGTTTTATCACATGTGATGAGCTTGATATATTATTTGTTGCATGAGTGGGGGGAAAAACATGTTTGTTCGGGGAGCAATTGATATTGAATTTGATTAACTAGAAATGAGAGTTAAATTCATGAGTTTCTCTGAAAAAGCTTATTGTTTAAGTGATGACAAGTCTACTCACAAATCTTTTTGTAAAGAAGTATAGAAATCCAGTCAGCATAAATTATTTTTTAATCTGACATAGGAAGACTGACATTTAATTAAGGTTGGTTTATTGTTTTTGAGTATTTGTTAACATATTGAATAGAATGGTAGATTTTAATTCATCTGGAGATTAAGTGATGTGTAACCCAATATCCGAAAAGAAGGAGTTGTAACTAATTCATGTTTTTGTAGTTGTTAAGGCACAAAATATATCAATACATACATACATACATATGTATATAGTTTTGTCAAATTTATTGCAAATCGGCCATGTTTTTTTGGTGATATGTGTTAAACCTGTTGTTTATTTTCCGATTACTGATACCAATAAAAAAATGACCATGGCAAGATACACGGTTATCAACTTTTTGTTGTCAAATTTCAGACGAACGACTCGGTAGTCAATCAGTGAAATTGTACAGCAGAATATGCAGTCGATTACTCGCCGCAAATAAGAGCTCGGCCTTTAGCAGACTTCCGTTTGTTGAATTTTGTATCGGGACCTAGGCTTACACCCGAACAAGATCCAACTGGGCCTGAAAGTTCATGACCACAGACAACGCCGTTTATTCGCTGACTGGGCTTGGGAGCGTTTGGAAGAGGACCCTAATTTTGGCAGAGCAATCTTCTTTTGCTACGAGGCACATTTTTGGATGAATGGCCATATAAACAAGCCAAATCACCGTATAAGGGACGACTTTTACTCACACGAGGCTCACGAGGTGACAATGGAAAAATTAATGGTTCGGTGAGGATTTTGGCGGCGATATGGCGCAGCGTCACCGTCAATGGCAAGCGCTACAGAACGATAATAACCAATTTCCTTATGGCCTAAATTGAACCATATAACCTAGACAATGTGTGGGCTTAGCAAGATGGTGCTACGTGTCAAACAGTGAATGCCACGATTGACATTTTGCGTGTAGCAGGTAATGTTATCTTCCGCAGAGAGGAGGTTATTTGGCCACCAAGGTCATGCGATTTGACCACTTTAGATTTTTTTTCTTGGTTTTTAGTCTGGGGTTATCTGAAGTCGCAGGTCTATGCGAATAAATCACAATCAACCGATATCCCTTAAGATGAACATAACAAAGACCATCGATCAAATTAAGCCAGAGCTTTGCGGAAGAATTATTGAAAATTGGACAACTTGGATCTGTGCCATCGTAAGAAGCCAAGGAGGGTATTCGAACGATGTCATATTACAAACATAAAGGCACACATAGGCCTTTCAAATAAAAAAAGAGTTCTGTTAATACGAGTACCTCACACACAACTTGTTCCATTCGAATTCAACATCTACTAGCCCTTATTGTAAGTCTTTTTAGAACGTATGTGGGTTTATTCCTATCTAAAATAGGTCTATTAGAAATGATTAAGTCAAGGGGAATCTATGACTGATGAGATCAGCTATTTGGGAAATCAATATGACACCTCTAGCTTATGCGCATATTTGGGCTGGGTTATTTTATTTTTTGTTGAACCCAAACTTTTCTTTATTCTCCGATATGATTTCTATTTCGTAATCCTATTCAAATGCAATTTGTCCCTTCCTAAAAGTTAGAAAGGATATGCGCTACTAAACCTATCGGCCATAACTTGGACGTCCTTTTTGCTACCAGGGTTAGGGTTGCAATTAAAGTAAAGCAAATGTAGGTTAAGTAGTCTCAAATTTGGACTCAAGTTTGGGAATTCATGCTGTCTACTCTCGGTTAATTACAAATGGTAGTGTTTTGTGGGAACACTGTCAAATGCAAAAGGACTCAAAAAGCATAAACAATTCAAAAAACAAAATGAATATTTTTCGACTAAGTCTTTTGTTATAGACTTTTCGGATTCTGTACCAAGTAAATTTACTGTTTTGTTTTTTCTTCGTGGTAGTAAGCCTAAATTTTTGTTTATAAACTGTGTTTTTTGTACGGTTTCTTCAATTTCTTAACTTGACCGAGTCATTATTGTTGTGTAATCTTAAGGTATGTGTTTTGTGATTCCATCTAAAAATCCATTAACCTTTTTTAATCTTTTGATGTGACTTGATTTTTTCTAATGGTCCTTAAACTACCAGTTTCCAAGAAGTAGTTTGATAGGGAGGTCTTTTATCTCTACTTAATCGAATGATGCAGTTTTCTAAAACGAAGACTCATAATGAATATAAAATTTAAAATAAAACAGGCTTGAAGTAGGACCTATAGGGCAAGTTCTGGACTCGTAAAAAATCGAACTCGACATTTTAATCAAATTTTATATTGAGATTGCAGAAAACATGATAAAAGTTGGTACTCCAATTTTTACTTGCGACTTATAGGTACTATAAGGCAAGTTATGCATTCGTAAAAAAAATCGAACTCGAGATTTTGATCGAAGACTAAAAAAGTGGGTCTCGCAATTCTGTCTGTCTGTCTGTCTGTCTGTCTGTCGGTCTGTCTGTTTGCCTGTCGGTTCGACTACAGCCTAAACGGCTCGGCCGATTTTTTTCAAACTTGGTAGATATCATTTTTAATTTTTTCCTCCGACACGTTTTTTTCTTTTTTTTTTAAGACCAAAAAATAACGGTACCTGCCATACGAATTTTTTTCGAAATTTTGTAAATATTTTTTTTCTCAAAAACTGCTCGACAGATTTGAAAAAAAAAGATACAAGAAAATTTTATCTAGTTAAAGCTAGGTACTGAATGAAAAAAATTTTCCGAAAAATGGTTATTGAGGATACCCCCCAAAGCACAATTTTTTTAGTTTTTGATTTTCTCAAAAACGGTACAAACGATTTTGATCATTTTTTTTGCTAAAGCTCTCCAAAAATTTAAATAGAATTATGTATTCAAATTTAAAAAAAAAATTTTTGGATTTTTAAAAAAAATTTCCAAATTTTTTTTTTTTTCAAGACTCAATATTTCGAAAACCTTATATTTGATTTTTTTCAAACTTGATAAATAAAAGTTTATCAACATAGTCTACAAAATGTATAAAAAAAGGTTTATAAATAAAGGTACCCACCATACAAATGTCAACAAATTACTTTCAAAAATCGTATTTTTCTCGAAAACAGCCTATAATTTTGATAAAAATTTTTTTGTTTCAATTAATTTTAACGATCTTTAATTTAATAAAAAAAATTTGAAATTAAGATATTACAGCTTGTACCTACTATAGAATTAGTTTTTTAAAATTTGAATTACTCATTATCGACGTGACGGATTTTAATGAAATTTTTTGTAGAGATGCTTCTAAAAAGTCTTAAATCCATTGCATTTCAAAACTTTAAAAAAAAAAGATTTTTTGAATTTTTAAAAAAAAAATCATTTTTTTTTTTGGAAAATTCGATATTTCAAAAAAGGTGCAATATTTTTTTTTCTTGGAAATTTAATTTTCATTCGTGCAGTAATAAAAACTTAAAGTTAGCATACCAACATTTTCACCCCTGGTCTTATTTTCGTTTACGAAAGTAATACTTTCGTTTTCATTTCGTTTAGAATTTTGTCTGGAGAATTTGAATTCGTAAATCTAAAAATGTATGTAAGTATTTTTAAAAATATGTATTTAAAAACTAATTTTTTTGTCTTTTATGAAGGGAAAGACATTGTAACCGAAAACCTGTCTGAATGTTGGTACCACTGCAAGGCAAATTTGTACGAAATTAAGAACGTCCTTTTCAAATCCGTACGAAAATCAATTTCGGAAACGAATTCAATTCGGAACGAAAATCAGAACAGGGGTGTTTGTATATAAAAGCTTTTTTTTAAGAAACCACTACAAGAACTTATAATTTTTGTTCTTGCATAAATTCATATTTGCATAGCATTCTGTTTTTGTCTCTAAAAGAATTTAAAAAATTAATTTTATCCTTATGAACAGTTTTCTCTAATAACATTCGTTATTAGTCTATTACATAGGAGCAAGTTCGTGAGACCCAGTCGTGCATTTTATTTACTTTTATTATAGTAAATTTTTGTAATTTTTTTTTTTTGAAAATTTGAATACACAATACTTATTAAACTCTTAAATAGCGTTTTTGAGAAAATCGAAAATAAAAAACATGATGTTATTGGGGGTACCAATAATAACTTTTGTTATTGAAAACAGTTTTTGAGAAAAAATATTTTATAATACTCGTACTTCCAAACAAGAAATAGTATTTTAGGTACCGTTATTTTTTTGTCTTAAAAATGAAATGAAAAATGTGGGAGGAAAAATTCAAAAATTCTTTCTACAAAGTCAAAAGAATATCTTTCGTTTTAATTTTTGTTATAAATTTTGTCGATATGGGGATTTTCGAGAAACTGTAAAACTGATGCTGATGCGCTGATAATTTGCTTGCCACTCAAAAAAAAAAAACAAAGAATTTTCTATTTTTTTAAAGAGTTAATTAATCTCATACTGTTTTTTTAGGTTTGCTGGAAGAATTTACTTTTTGTTTAAATTGTCTACCAAGTGCAAACTGATTTTATTAATGCGATTAGGTTTTTCATTATTTTCTTATCATGAAATCAAAAAAGTTATTTAATTAAAGATACGAGTACACAATCAAAACTATTCTTCACTCCTCATTTGAGAAAACAGATGTCGCTAATTTAACATAATAATCCAATCTGCAGTTTGTTCATAGAAATGAATTCATTGTGATATTAATCGCAAGAAAGCAAAAGAAGAAGGCAAAAAATTCATCCCGAAAGAAAAACTTATGAAGCCGCTCAAAGTGCAAAAAAAAAATATTCTCCTTCGAAAGGAATTAATTTCGACTTTCTTCTTTGCCATTGTTCCATTCACACAAAAACATAAAATCCCTCAGGAAAAATTAAAGTAGCACTATCACCATGAACAAAATGGCATTCGAATTGTTAGTGTATAAGTAGAATCCTTAGGCAGAAATCCAAAGACATAAAATTATAGAATGATGGGGGCGGATGGGTGTTTGGTATATGGTGTGGCACTGGCTAGACAATGTACTTACAGTTTCCGACAATCCGATATTGTTCACCCACTCAACCATCAGCCCTCTCATGCTCGCCATTTGCACTATCAAATGAACAAATCTATTCTTGACTAATTCCAAGGTATTGTTCGGTGAAGATGGCAAATTGCAAAAGTGGTTCGGGAAGTTGTAAGTTTCGTTGTTTTGTGTGTCGTCTTTGACAAAGGAAGCAGGGAAGTATGCCATTTGCATTTTCTTCGATTAGAATCATAGATATTGTTTGAGAGAAACTTTTTGCTTTCAATTCAACTTCTTGTGGGTGTTAAGATAAAAGCTTCGTTCTTTTTGTTAAATTCTTGTTTGACTTTGGGTTGATTTCCTAAACTAAGTAGTCAAACGTTTTAAACGACTTATGTTGACAGTAAGTTCAAATTTGTTCCAGCAAGTCAAATTCTTTGAATATTTTACGATGGAAACCAGTTTTTTAATGCTTATTTATTAAAATAACTCTGGTCGATACTTTTTAAAAAATAGTGACAATCAATTAACTTCATTCGTGATAGATAAAGAATGACACAATACTAATGAAGATGCGGAGCAGTTGGATTACATTTTGAAAAAAATAAAAACATGAAATTGAATAACGCCAAGCTAAGTCAATTATTCAAGAAGTTAAGGAAAATCAATGGGACTTCCGAACTGGTTAATTATTTTGCCTGCATCGAAAGCAGGCGGAATGAGAAGTCAATCTTGCACTATGCGAATCGATTATTATGAATTATCTTCATCAAAACGGATTTTTTTTTTTAAATATTTTGAAAATGAAGGAAGAAACGGTTTGAGCATAATAATATCAAACAAAATGCTCCCAAAGCTGCTACTGTCTTGTAAAGTTATACGAGTAATTCTGAGTACAATGACTTAAAACAGTTGATTGAATTAGAAGTAAGAAGTTTTTCTTGTGAAGAATGATAGAAATATTCTTCAAATTTTGTTTTCCTATATCCGTGCTTTTTGCTAGAACTTATCGGCTTTTTGAAATAATGGTGGAATTAATTTCTAGACGATTTTGATTTACAACCATGCATGGCGTAAATCTTTGACTGAGCGACTGGTACTCTTTCTTTACCTTCGGTTGAATTATTTTAAATTCAAAATATTAGGCCAAGATCACAGAGCCAGATGGCTTACAAACACTTGTTTTTTTTTTATAATTTGCACACACTCAAGGGGTTTTTACCCTTATAATGTTGTTGTGTAACACAGTGCGAGAGTTTGCGTAAAGTGAAGAGAATTTAATAGGAGATATCGATGCACATTGATATTGAAAGTTTGTACATGGTACATCGGCTAAGGATTTGACAATACGTTCTAAGTTGGGTTCATGGGTAAACTGTTGAACATTCCTAGCTAGACGGGATTACGGCGGAATAATTTGAGGGAAGGGAAGGGAAGGAGGAAAGGATGCTAATGGCTATTTTATTTGAGCATTGTTGATAGAAAAAGCGATAAAACAATGCAAAACAGGAAATGGAATGATGTGGGGCTCAAGAGGAAAAAAAAAGTTTCCGAATTGGATGTATTTTCCTATAAGTTTAAGGGCTCTGTCGTGGATTCTATCCAACAGGTTCAAATAAATAATTGGACCAGCAGCCCATATATGACAGTTATATATATTCAAGTTATGAGCGGATGGGAGTCAGATCAGAAGAGGAAACAAATATTTCTTGAAGCTTTTAAGAAAACCTTAGAATTTCGCTGCATTTTTGGCTACTTCAAATATATGATTATTCCATAACAGAAACTCTGAGCCTTGGCGCACGCTAGCATTTATTTCTTTGAGTATCAGAATCAAAACTCTCCAAAACACCTTGAATTGAACGATGAGAAAGGTAATTTTTATTCAGACGAGGGAGAGATTCACCGATACCAAATGCACGCATTTGGAACAATAACATTTTTTTCACCAAAGGGATGTAAATATTGCTTCCACCAGTGGACCTATTACTACGAAAGCTGTATTACCGATCATTACAGAGCTTTCGTTCTTGGAGTAATTTCTTAAGCTGATTGTTGATCAGCGTTGATATAAACACTTTTAGGGATGTATCTTAAAATTATTAAAAGAAGATAAGGAATCAGCAACATGTATTATGACAAAACATACAAAACCCCAATGTTTTATTATTTTGCAATAGACTTCCCTAACATTAAAGTGTGATTCCCTAAGAAGGTAAAAGTGATTTATACGAAAAATAAATACCACAGCGACGACTTATTTGATAGAAGATGACATCAATAAATGATTATTCACCCTTATTCCGGTAGACGTTTTAATAAAACGCCTTTAAAACGAGAAGGCTCCAGAGACCAAAAGGGCAGCGTTCTCTATGTTCTTCACTTTTCTAAACATTATAACGATAGTCGTTTCAATAAAATTCCAATTTTCATTTCTAGAGCCTTGTCCTTTTACTGGCGTTTTAGTAAAACGACTATCGGAATAAGGGTGATTATCTTCAATATGATCTCAGGAAATCTGACTTCCTATTGCTAAACGAACTCATTTATAACATAGACTTTGATCCACTTTTGAATGGAAGTATCAAATTGATGGTTACCAACTTCTATTGAAGTATTTTTGAATGTCTCATTTCGTCTGTACCGGTTAAAATATCGAGACACTTACACTCTACTACATCAGCTTCGTAGTTTACGGAATCTAAGAAATAAAGCATGGAGAAGGTACTTAACGTCTAATGAATTGGTTGACTATATAAAAGCCATTTATTTTTGTATGAAGAGTTTAAATTCTTATGAATAATCCTTAAAGCTATATCGTTAAGATGTGTTTTTCCGTCTTATTGATGTATTTGGCATTTTGTTAATATCAAAAGAAAGACAGATTTCCTTCATCTATAAAGTACTTGGACGAGGCAACAACACTCTTGCTGTTTTTGTAATATGTGTTCATCTTTCCTTAAACTTTGGTTTTTTGATAACGTTTTTTGTACCTTATCCAAGCAGGTTTACTCATTCGAATGGCTTTTCTCAAAGATCAATATATAGTTTTGTCATCACAGAAAGCGACATGAAAGAACGTCTTGAAAAATTAGACAATACCACTTCAAGTGATCCTGAAGTAATTTCTAATTTTGTTTTAAAAAATATTTAAACAAAGCACTTCCCTCGATATTTAGAAAAACTCATTAATTCAAAAAGGGAAATCGTGGAAATATTTCTAATAATAAGTCAATAGCCAGGACTTTCATGCCTACCATGACTATTTAAAGTTAAGACAGTTTTTAGTATGAAACTAGGTTAAAACAACGATTTTGTAAATTCAAGTCGAATATAACGTCATACTTTCTCTACCCTTTTATTAAAGTAAAAATCATGGACTGCCTATTTATATTTTTTAGTATCGTGCTAACTTCAAATGACACTTTGGCATTAACAAACGTCAAAAAAGTTCTGTTTACTTAGTTTTCTTGTACGAACTGTCATTATTTTAGGTGTGTTCAGAAGCAATTTATTAAGCAAATTGCTTTAGTACGATACTAGTTAGAAAATGGTTAAAATTAAGAATGAGTTTTATAAACTACTTTAAAGTTAGTAAATTGTTAAGTAGTACCATACTAATACCTTAATAATAGGCTGTTTAAAATTTTCTTAAACGTTTTTATTTATTTTTTTGAATTTGTAAAAATGCTGTGAAGTTTTTTCAAGTTTTTTACTAAATAGTAAATGTTATAAATTGCTGGCTCGATTGTCATTAAAACTTTCTCTCTCCGACCAATAGGAATTAAAACAATTTGTATAAAAAGCGAAATTGGGGTAAATGCCGTAATGATATATACGCCAAATTTTTAAGGCTTTAAAACACAGTCCAGTCCGTTACAAATAGTTTTGATGTGAAAAACTAGTTGTTCTAAATGTTATATTGTTCAGTTAAAAATATACATATTTTTCTATTAGACTATTTCGTTGATTGAATTTCATAACAAAAAAATTAAAAACAAATTTGAGCTCACCCATATTTTTGGTACTTGGTGGATAAGACCTTGGGTAGGTAAGGTCTTCTTAAAACAGAACTTGAGTTTTTTATTACTATGCCGTCAAAATGATGAAGATTTTGTAGAAAATCTATTATTTTAAAGCTTTCTCCTTTTATAAAAATTAAATTATAAATTTTATAATTTAAAGTTGAAGTAAAAATTCGATCGAATTTAGAAATTTTATTTTTTAAATCAAGTATTTATCTGGCGGACTCATACAAAATAAATAATATAAGTTATTGAATTTTTTCCTAAACATCATGGAATAGTAATTAATGAATTCAACTCTCACACATAGAGCACCATGAAACATAAATATTTTGTTTATCAGTACTGCTTTTTGCAAGGAAGTGATATATCTTATATATGCTCCAGGAGTATCTAGTCATTAAAGGTGCCATCTCAGGCTTTCCAATTCGGCCGAATATTGTGGGTCTTTTTTGGTTTCCTGTATCTCTGATAATTGTAATGTTAAGTTTTATAAAAACTTCGAAATTTATTGTATCAGAAACCAATAGCATAGTGTAAATAAAAATAGCGATATTAATATATTGCAAACATAAAATGTTTCAAAAAGTGAAGGATAACTTGTCAGTTTGAAACGCTGGTTTATTTCATTAAAATCGTTTTATTGAAAAATAAGTTATTTTTAAAAGTAAGAGGAGTAATCCTCTTTTAAAAACATATATCTAAATTCCTGTATGGGGTTAAAATAGGTTGCATGTTTTATATACGATTAAGTGGTTATGTACACTGCGGCGTATACTTACTTTCTTAATAGTTTTATTGTGCATGACATTGGGCGCTGATATAAACCACATCTCATTCTTAATTTAACTATAACATATCAAAATTCACCTAAATATTCCCTTTTTCCATTTTTAGCTTTCTATTTCTTTTGCAGTTCCAAAATACTTGAAGAGCTCAGTAGAAACCTGTAATCCATCAACCGGAATGCTCTTAAAGTAATAATAAAAACGTAAGTTTTCGGGCGACACGTTAGAAAATCAGCGATCCTAATAATTTCGAAGACGGGTAATCTCATATTAAAGTACCAGGAGATAAGCTCTAACGAAGTAATCCGGTGTAAATTAACGTAACTAAATATTGTTGGCTTGTTAGCGTTTTCATTTATTCTTAAAACTTAAATTTCTTTAATATTAAGACAAAAGGTCAGTAATAATTGACAAATAAACATAAAAAGAGTGATCCGAGTATATTTATGGATTTAATGATATACCATTCTCTTTCGTATCGATAGATTTGGTTTTTTAAAGATTACTACACGATTCAAATCGTAATTAATAGTAATTAGGAGAATGCATAGAAGAAACTTTTCTCTGTTTTGTTTCTTTTATATACACTTGAAAAATTTAGTTGGAATGTTCTATATTTGTCATTTGGATTCGGCGAGTTTCGGTAAAGGATATAATAACTTGCTGAATCATTAAATGTAATTCATTGAATCATTGAAATTTGTGAGACTAGTAAAGTTTCGATATATTTCGACGACGAATATTTTCGAGGAGATCATAAAACTTTCCAAGAAGTCTTGATCCTGTGACTGATAATCCCGAAAACGATTGGCTTGTTGAATAAGTATATGATTGAATGGAATGCCCAAGGCAGAGATTTGTTTTTCTTTGAAGAACATTTCAAGCGATGAGTTGTTTTTTTAAAGAATCCAAGAAACATTTAGGAAGAACAAAATTGTTTTTTAATAAAGGCGGGTAGATGTTGAAATCGAATAAAACAACCTGTGTCTGAGGTATTAACAATTTGTTTTGTTTTGTTAATTTTAAACACCCATGTATGCACTTATGTATGGAATATGTGTGTGCTGGAACCACATTATATTCTAGGTCCATATGGTTCAATTTGAGTTATAAGAAATTGGTTATCATCGATTTGTAGGGCTCGCCATTGACGGGGACCGCCTCATCAATTTCGTTTTCGAAAAAGTACGGACAAATGACTCCACCGCCACAAAAGTAACACAAAATGGTAACTTTTTGGTGGTGCATCGTGACCTGGTGAACCTCGTGTGGATTGGTGTAGTCTCAAGTACGGCAATTTTGCTTGTTATCACAGCAATTCATTCGTCTCGTCGCTATAAATGATTTTTCAGCCAAAATTTGGTCCTCTTGCCAAAGCTTCGAAGCATAGTCATTGGACAAGCGGCATTGTCTATGGTTATGAACTTTGAGCTCCTGGATCAGTTGGATTTTGTACGGGTGTAGGCTCATGTCTCGAACGTTTGCATTAACGAACACTCATTTTTAAAATAAAGTTTTATCATTTGGACATGTTATTCAATCGTGTTACTTGCCAAAGTGATTTGACATTAATAAGTGAATAACAAACCACAGATTTGACAGATGTCGCCAAAACAACATGGCCGCCACATGCTACCAAAATCTACCCATGTTAATTGAAAATTATAAAAAAGAAACGAGGAAAAGTAATTGAAGAACATTTTCAAGGACATTTATAAAAAAAGTTGTGATTCGAATTAAAAAAGAAATTTGTGGGAGATTAAGGACAAATTCGAAATGGTAGAGAAAAAGAGGCTGTTAGCAGATTTGCAGATAAAAAAAGATGAGTACAGTTATTTTAAATAATTTTATATAATAATTCCTATAATTTTTGTTTTTATTTTCAATTATTATCGCAGATAATTATGGGACATGGTATTTTATTCGGTAACAGTCCACTTTTCTTTTTATTGATCTTCACTTTACGTTTCATCATAAGTCTTTTCTAACCTCTAAAATCTTGTGTTTTATTTGGCTTGTTTTCACTTTATTTCTTTGCTTAAAGGCTCAAAAATATTGTTTTGAAATTTACTAATTATTTTACAAAAAATTCCTGAGGTCCATTTAAAGTGTGAGTATTTCACTCCTTACTTCCACTTTAATTATTTATTCATTTTCTTAGCTATTCTTTTTTTTTATTAATCAAATTTAAATCGCGTTTAATAATTTCACAATAATGAACCAAAGAAACTATATACTTCATTGAACTGGGAAGCTTATCCCAATCCATAATATATAAAACTAGGAACTGACAAAATCTCCAAGATTATCTCTTGTTACGAAAAAGTGCCCCTACGGCCAATTTGAAGATCTCCTCTATTCCTGTCAAATTATAACAAACATTGAATTTTGTTGCCCTTATTTCTTATTCAATAATTGAGCTCTATAATTAATTTGTAAGAATTTTCTTTAATTCTGATCTTTTAGCGACATCCTTAACAAACATTATTTCCTTAATCTTCTTTCATGTTTTCCAAGACAAACAGGAATTTCTTTCTATCGTCATCTTAGGCAGTAGTTTTTGCTAAAGTGTTACAAGTAATTTATGGGAGAGAGAATCAAAGTAGAGGAATGCAATACATTTATCTTATTTTCTGTATGCCTTGACAGCATTTAATTTAAATAAACTCTTACCTGTGAAAATGATGATACTGCCTAAAAAGGATAATGAACACATTTTGTTCCATGGCGCGTGGGCTTAATATATTTTCGTACCTCTCACCAGTCCGGCCTAAGAGTATTGGTTCAGGGAGTTCTATGTAAAATATAATATGCAAATAATCAACTAAATCATTAAATTATACATCTTCTATCTCACTCTAAGTTAACTTTTTTCATTACGTGCGTGTGTGTGCAGTCTTTAAAAATATAGACCACACACCAAAAACAGGGTAAAAAAGTTTGCCTTTTGTTGGTTTCGGCTGAAGTGTTATGGCTGGCAAGGAAAACCCATGGCAAACCACTTGGTGGTAATTCAAAGTGGCAATTCTTAAATACGTACAATAGGCAATCAGAATATGAGAATAAGGCGTATGGTAAGCAGGAGGGTATACAAAAAGGGAGTGGATGGGAAACCTAAAGTAAATGTTTCAGCTTAAAGATTATTATCACCGCAGGAACGTATTTAGGTGAGAATAAGAGACTTTGAAGATAAAAAGTGCTCCTAAGGTGCTTCATTCACTCCCAAATATATAGAAACTAGGTCAGGATGAGGATTTCCCAAAATGGTGCTGAAAAGTTTAGCAAATAAATGAGTCACAAGGCTTAAAGGTTTTGTTTGGCATATCCTCTAGTGAGTAATGACTGGTTGAAAGTATACGTTTTTGTTGCTCGAGAAGGTTGTTTTGAGAATACATCACGAAGGTTTGTACTCCTGGGGCATGCTTACTCTTGTTAATTTCTAAATGGATTATGAATTATTTTGTTTTCATTAGAAACTTTTTTTATTTCAACTAGAAGAGCATAGATGGACTTAAGACAAGAAAACGCTAGTTAGGGAAAAGCTAATGGCTTTTGTTGGAATGGGAAAAAGGTGTGTTTTCATATTATTAATGATGACCGAAAATTAATGATTAATGAAATTTGTGGATGATTATATGTGAAAGATATTTGTCTAGGCAATTTGTTAACTTGTATCTTTATTGCCTAGCACCAGCTAGATGTAAATTATGGTGTATACCTTTTTTGCCGGAGATTTTGGGAAAATAATACATTATTGCGATAATCTGGTATAAAATATAATTAATTTATTGAGGATGATGAATCTGTTTCTACGGACAAAAAGGCAGATAATAAAGTGGAAATAGTTGAAAATAAAATCACTGCTTTAAATTGGTTTATTTTAAATGAAAATTGATGGAAGGATCTAATTTTTTTAATTTAGAAAACACAATTAATTTACTATATATGTATATCCCTACGTCAATTTAGTAAGACTTTTTCTGGGGAAATATTGGAACATGTTAATGTATTAATGCCAATGCAGTTTAACAAAATGTCGAATTCTGGTAGTTTTTCGGACAAACCCTGGCTCCTCAAAATATTTACTTACATTTAAAACTTACGTATTATATAGAAAAATGTTTCTTTTTCTTCAGAAGTATTTCCTCTCAATAGGAAAAACATCTTTTTGTTATGGAAAAGTGCATTTCATCTTAGCCTTTCGGATTCGGCAGAAAATTATATGTTTCCATTCATTTCTAGAAACCTCGGTGACCGCTTAACTAACGTCGTTTTCGAAAAAGTGAAGAGCAATGGGGCTAAAAATCCACACGAAATATTAAGTTTTTGAAGATGCATTGTGACCTGGTGAAACTCTTGTGGGTTAGTGTCGTCACATATAGGGTAATTTTGCTTGTTAACACAGCCATTCATCGAAAAATGTGCTTCGTAGCTAAAGATGATTTTCGGCCAAAATCATTGTCTATGTTCATGAACTTTGAACTACTATGTCAGTTGGATCTTGAACGGTGCATGGAGTGCCTCGAATTCTTATGTACGCGTCTTTGAAGAGTCGACTGTGAATGGCCACCACGTTCACAGTAAAATGGGCGCAACGTACGCTACGTTTGCGCTTACGAATAGTAATTTTGACAGTAAAATTTTATCATTTGGACGTGCTATTCAACCGTGTAATTTGCCACGGTGAAGTAACTGAACAACAAACAACAGATTTGACAGATGTCACCAAAAGAGCATGGCTGCTATATGCGCCAAAATCTACCCGCGCCAGTTGAAAAGCCTTTATTATTCCTTGTGCTTCTGTGACTAGATTTTCTATTTTGACGAGCTTGCTTTACGGTCTTAACCAGCAGCCAATTTCTTACCTTTTTTTCTCTGGAGAATTTTCTTTCCACTGGAGAGACTGTGTACGGCCTCTTCTTTTTTCAACATCTTCCTTCTTCTGTCTCAGTTCTCTTTTCCTTATCTGTGCCATTTTCGCTGCGGCGTAATAGTTAGAGCATTGGATTGTCACGTTGAATGTCTAATGATCGATTCCCAGTCGATTTGTTTAGAGGTACTGGCTCTTGTGAGAACATGACAAATCCTCCAATATTATTTTTAGTGAAAAAAAGTACATCTAATCTTAGCTGTTCGGACTCAGTCTCCTCCAACGTTTTAACTGGTTTATTATATAATTATCAATTTCCCCAAAAAGACTCTTTTATCCCTATTTACTTTATGGTTGGAATGTTGTTTCAATGTGTATAGAAACTGTGAAACTTTTGAGCAAAAATCCAAAAATATGATTATTAAGCCCTTCGTGGCAGTTCTATTACAACATATTTGATGTCCCTTTTGTTCAAATCATTAATATGTTGCTCATTCTCTTTGTAATTATACTCCAACAAAATAAATGTTAAATAAAATTCTAGATCCTCAGCTTGTTAATCACTGAATAAAATTCAAAAGAGGATTTTATAAACGTTAAATGAAAACCCTCTTGGAAATTAATCTATTTCCGTCACGCACGTAGAATAAATTAAGTCATTCCATGTTCTTAAGTCATGACAATTAAACCTTTGTAAAAAAAAAACAAACAACAAAAAGAAGATTGCTATTGCCACCCTGCCATCGCATTGACTCCAATTCATTGTCAAAGCTTAAAACAGAGAAAAAGAATAAGCAGACTCATAAAAGTTAATCATAACGAATTAAACCCCTAAACTTCTACATCAGACATACAAACGAACCTGGAATAGCATAAGAGGAAAAAATATGCCAACCAACCAACATACCTTCGAACAAACAATCTTATAAAGAAGCCCCGTTTCCATTCCCTATTATACAACCCTAAGACCTTGTTGATCCCTTCATGACAGCATCCATACCGTCACACCGACTCGTCACCATGAACATCCCATCCGTGTTTTAGCGGAGTTGCCTTCCGAATAGAACGGAAATGAATGCCTTCAAGGAAAATTAAAAACGAAATGGCGTAGCAGCATCATTTTTGTACGAAGAAGCATTAAAATGAAAGATGATCCAATAAATTTCATTATGTCGTCATTCAAGGTTGAACGAAAGCAAGTTACCTCCTGAGGGTTCAAAGTAGAGAGATAATCAGAAAGGTAATAGCTAGCCCGGACCCTGAATAAGGAATTACTACAGATATATCCAACGAGTGCAGAGAGGACTTAAAGATCCATTATGGACGTGTTGGGGATAGTTGTATCACTTCCGCACGTCATTTTTTATGAGAGTGCAAACGCATACAATCTGACAAATAACCTAGTGGGAAAAAAGTGAACGAAGAACCTGTCTGTTTTCTATTCCACTTTTTTTAAAAAGTGAAACGTTTTATCTCTGGAGCGTTTCACGTCCCACATGTTTTTTAATAATAAATCATGGTGCAATTTACAAGTAGTTCTCTAACAGATTATTTTCGCTTTTGCGAAGAAATGCTAACCCGCGGAGCCTGGAGGGATATTTATAGTCTATGTCTAGATACACCAGTATTATCAAGCTTGTCATCATCGTCGCTGGTCGGAAGAGAAGAATCTCTGAGTAGGAGCAGCAGTGCATGACGTGTATGTCGGTGGAGTTAAGTGAAGATGGCTTACTTGAGGTGTGGAAATAAATGTATGTTCTGCCTTCGAGAGGAAGTGCATCTGACGATGAAAAACGATACGGGAATTAGCATAGGGTTTATTTTTTGCCTTGATGTTTTTTTTTTCGCCTGAAACAGGTTGCTCCTGCTTATGCCATAATGTTATGACGAAGGAGCTGAATGTGCGAAAGCGAATAAAATAAGTTGAGTTATTGGATTTTAATAGAAATTTGATGGGAAGCTCTTTCCTTTTATATACTTAGTAATAAAAAGAAGTTGAAAACCGCTTTACGCTGAGGATTATTCTTATTTGTTTGTGTTTTTTTCTTTAAAAATTTGAAAGGAAATTTATTATTGAAATTGCATCAAGGAATTCACTTTGAACGAAATTGTGAGTGCACTTTCAATTTAACTAAGCAATAAGCAAATTAAGGTATACATACAGAACCATAGGATGGTTCGGTTTAGTATTCTTTACAACTCTGAGTGACATGATATTATCTGTATATACATACATATATATAAAAAAACAAAATATATCATTATACTGTAAGGCACATTTCTTGATTTTTTGCTGAATGTATACATATACTGGTGGTTTACTTCCAAGCTAACTAATACACTAACTGCCAGTATTAAATTAAGGGGATTATAGTATACCAGAAATAAAGAAAGGACCTTTTTACACTCATATTTTTTTTTAGAATTTGTTTCAGAAATTTTTTAACTAAAGCTATCTTTGTAGAAACGACATTTGACTCAAATGTTGAACAAGTATTTGAAAATAAACGAAGAGTCCGCTTGGTGATTTGCACCTTATGTGCTGCGGTGAATGTCTACTCGCAGCTTAATCCTAGTGTGAAATTGAAACTAATGTAAGCTTAACACAAGCTGAACAAAAGCCGCAACTATGTACATTTTATTTGAGATTCTTCGTTTTCATACGACTTACCGAAATACAGGGTGCGTTTTATGTTCCAGGTCGATTTTATTTGCCATTTTTGTGTTAATGGGCCTTACCAATAATCAAATTTAGAGACGACTTTAATATTTGAGTGAAATGAACCAATATGTAATGAGCTCTATATAGTTATCCATATATGTTATGAACTTAATATTTAAGTGGACTCTAGGTTATGAACCATTTATTGCACGGAACTTAAAAAATTAAATGTAACATGTATGGTCAGTTATATAGAGTCCATTAAATAATGGTAAATTTTGCGCAAATATTAAAGTCGTCTCTAAGTTTGTTTATTGGTAAGGCCCAATGACATTTTTCAGTTGGCATTTGACAGTCGTAGAGAGTGTTCGATAACATTATATTATCATTATGGCCATAAGTCCCTAGCGGCATAATTAGTCCTTGAATTCGATTCCTTTAACAATTTTGTGTTTCGCAAGACCTCTTAATGCAAACAGTAAAAATTGTTTTGCACGACCAGAGACACCTACTGACCTTATATTCCTTACAAAATGTTAAAGACCATATAATAAATCAATTAATTAAAATTATTAAATTGTAGTTCATTTAAAATTTATTGAAATGAAAAAAACATCTATCTGAAACATTAAACGCACCCTTTATTTTGAGCAAAGTTACTTAAATTCCTATTTATTAATATAATATTATATTTTTAATAGATACCAAACTGTATGATCGTTATGTAACGGAACCCAAGAAAACTAACAAGCGACACTTGCATTGAGGAAACCGAACAGAGCTCTCACGGTATGTGTATGTGTATCATAGCCCACCTTTTGTAGAATGGCCACATATTTGACGTCACCAAAAACGCTGCTAAGTGTTTATGTTTTTATTGACGTTGCAATAAACTTTTCACCCCTTCTGATCTAGCTTTAATCTATAAGGCTTAAAGTCCAAAGTTTGAGCTCAATACCCATATTTGGGCAGGTCATCCAATGACTGACTTGAGAATCTTGGATAGAATAAAAAAAAGCCTTAAAATGATAGGTGATAGAAATATAACAGAAACATTTGAATCTCTTGAATACCACTGCCGCAATGTTTCTTGTCTTTTATTATTTATTTTTATGATGCATTCTTCCCCTTAAACAATTTAACCGTAATACTCGCGCTTCAAGGAATGCCCAAAAGTTTACCCTTGAGCCCAACTTCGGATGTACTGTTAAATTGGGAGATTCTTTCTCTAGTTGCGCTACACACGAATGTGGACTACCTTACCTGACTCTATATTCCCCTCTCATTATAATATTCAGATATTAAAAACTATTTCCTTTTAAATCCTCTCCAAATTACCTAAAAACCTCGCACTGTGCGCAAATATTTTAGGGGTAGTCATTATCGCTTTAGTGAGCAAAAAATTCTAAAAAAAAAATTTCCAATTGGTGCGGGTAGATTTTCGCGGTCTGTGGCATCCATATGGTTTTGGTGACATCTGTCATATCTGTTTTTATTATTCAGTTAAGCCTAGTAGGCAGATCGCGCTAAATTTTATCTCCCACATTTTTCTCCAAACATCAGCTAAAATCCGAGCTAAATTTTGACATAAGAACTTTGTGCTGAATATGTCACAGAAAACAGCTGTTCTCTAAATGAATTTTTTTTTCAATGATTTAAAAGAATTTGTTTTAAAGTATGATTTTTTAAGAATTATAAATGAGAATTATGAATTATGAGTGATTTTTGTTGTCGAAAATCTTGTAAGACTCCCGTCACCAAATATTCTTCGAAATTGAAATTTAGCTGGAGAATAAATGTGCCAGACAATTATTTCGTGCGCTAAATTTTGACATGTGAAATTTTGTATGGGAGATAAAATTTAGCGCGATCTGCGTACTAGGCTTAAAGCCTTAAAGACAAATTTTATCTCTACAATTTTTATCTCTACAATACTTTTCCAAATCTCGCGCAAAAGTTTGAAGTTGGAGAATTTAAAAATAATTTTATGTGTATTGTAGTGTATCTCTGGAACGGGTTGTCTTACAAAAGTCGTTCATACCTTTTTGGAATCTCCTCTTGATGCTTTCAAGAGAAGCATCAGCATCTTTTACATAAAACCAGTTTTGACAAAAATCACTTTCGGAAATTTGTCCCGCAAAATAATGCTTCTATCATTCTTTTTCCTGGCAAAATTTAGTGGAGACATTTTGTAGAGCAATTCACAATAGTATGAATTTTGCGCGCGAATTGCGTACTGCTCGGAAAAATTTCCGAGACAAAATTTCATTGACATACTAGATATGGACTGCTAGTAGCTGATTACAGAATGGTCCAACGGATTACCAAACGACACTAGCCCTCGTGCCGACACTGACGGAAAATTTGAGTACTATGAAATGGAACCAGTGCTAAAGGGGCTAATGTGCAAATAGTCCAATTGTCAAATCTGAAAATTTCCCTTTTTAATTTTCCCTTTTTCATTTTTGTTTTCAACGTATAAATATATACTGCAACACAGTTTTCGTTGCATTTACTTGTATTATCTATTAACAAATATTATTATTGTTTGTAAAAATACTTTTATTAAAGCAATTAGTTTCACTTTTACAAATAATTTTAATTTGGATCCGGACCTGGATCTTTCTTTGAAAATAAAACGATACGGATCTTATAGTGACAGCAGTGTTATAAGTCCGTCTCTTTTTATCCTTGGGTTTGTAAATTTTAAATTATGTCTTGTTTTTTTTCTTTACATTATAGCTTACACTACCTTGCCATAAAAAGCCATCTACTCGCCAGTGCAATAACTGATTTTTGGATCTTTGAAATAGATCCCGATAGAAAACAGGATCCCAAATTTTTTTTGTAATACATGTTTAAACTTAATCCAGATCCGGATCCAGATAGATTTGTGAATAATAAAACGCACCTTATCTTAAACTAGAACTTTAAGGCTAGGCGCGCACATTCAATTTTTAGTTTCTCAACTGCTTGGTTCGAGCAACTAAAAAGTTTGTGTTTTGACACAAACTAAACGATTGCCTAAAATGAGTTCGCTATTTTGTGTAACATATAATTATATGCACCTGCGCGGACATAAAATCATTAAGTAAACCAAAATGATTCATAAAATATTTTAAAGGGAATTTTTTTTCGAGCACTATTCTCAGCCGATTATCTCTCTAACCATAGACTAGCACCGTTTCTTTAAAGCAATGTCAATAGATGTCCTTAGTTTCTATGAGTAAACATTTCTGTTGGCACCAGTAGAACAAGAGATGGCGTTAAATATGTTGTTTATTTTTGCCACTAGTGTCGACACGAGGGCTAGTTTCAATTGTATCCGTTGGGCCATTTTGGTTGCAAATTTTGTATGGGAATTATACACAACTAGCAGTCCATTTATAATAAGTCAATGCAAAATTTGTCCCAGGAAAAAAAATGTATGGGAGACAAAATTTTTCCCGATCTGCGTATGCGTACTAGGCTTTACTGCAAAATCACCATGGCAAGTTAAACAATTGAACAGCACGTTCAAATGATAAAACTTAATTATCAAAATGAGTGTTCGTTAGCAAGAAGGTTGCGCGCCTTGTTTCTATTTTATGGTTGACTTGGTGGACAAACCAGCGGTTCGGTTATCAATCAGTCAACACTCAACGTCAAATGAACGCGAAAGATCGGCCAAGAACAAGTAGAGCCCGAAGCAGTCGGTTCCTCTCCGTGCACAAGAAATCAGCCTTCCTTTATCTTTTTTAATTCCCAAAGATTTACTATGATAATTTCTTAGTTAATCTTGCATATTAAAAATTAATCTTATTAAATCTTTACGGGACCAAAGGTCTACAAATTGATTTGATCTACACTCACATCGTGCTGACGTATCAAATCTAAGTTTGGCATTGGCACATGAAATTTTCTATCTCTCTCTTCCACTTAATAAGTAGGTAAATATGAAACAGCAATTGAATTGCGTTTTGATAGGTGCTGCCAAAATGAATCTTTTTGGTGCAACCACCACATAGATATATTTAATCTTAACTTAAATAAACCTTCGGTAAAAACCTAGCATACACTGAGTCTCGGTTTAGAGGTCGATTTTTTATTCCACTAATTTAGCGAGGTATACTGAGCGAACGCCGAACTGAAAATGAAACATTACCATAACCAGCCGTATCCATAAGATTTTCTTGAACTGTATCTTAGAGGTTATTATTTAGCTAAGCATATACTTAAACAATCAATTTTCTTTTAAATGATGAAACTTCAATTCGTAACTATAATGGATTTTGTATTCTTTCCAAACTAAACGATAGTTGTGTCACGTAACGTAAAAAAATCTATACTAATTCAACAAAAAAAAAAACAAATGCTACTTCATTTTAAACGAAACAGCTGTTTGGTGACAGCTTGAATTAGTAAATCACATTTGGAAGAAACATACATATCTAATTCTGTGAAATTTAGAAAAGAGTAGTGGAACACACACCCACCCTCGTCGCAACAAACAAAAGAAAAATATCTGAAAAATGGGATGCTTTCGACAAGACGTTATATTTTAAAATATTTCCTAATAAATTTAAAAAATAGTCATTTCCATGCACAGATTCTCCTCCAACGGCTTACTTAAGAGAGGCTGAACCGGAAGCGTAGAAGAAAATTCTCTGCTCGTACATATGTATATTTTAATCAATAAAAAATTTTTATATTTGAATTCCTTGTATTTCATAATTCCGAAATATCCAAAGAGACAACACAAACTCACAATTCGTAACAAACTTTAAAAGATGGCAATTGAAATGTCAAAATAAATTTTAAAATGTCTTCAAGTGACTTAAAGTCTTTGAGTATATATAATATGGAGGGCTCGTTTCTATTCCAAATGCGTGACTATCATAGGGGGCGCTACTCAAATTTGTGTAAGACAAAGTTATTGCCGAGTGCTTCATATCACATGTGACGGAGAACTATATGCGAGGAGAAGGTAAGCACAAATCGGAGGATACGGCTGTATCCTTAACTTACAGAAAGTGAGACAGCGACCCCTATCACAACTTTAAGTACTACAATGCATTAGGGATATGAACGAGCCCTCCATATTATATATACTCAAAGCTTAAAGTGAACAATAAAGGCTCGGTCAAACAGAACGCGTTTTTACGCAGCGTTTCACCGCCGCGTTGAAACGAAGCGTTGTATTACATTGCAATACATGTCCCATGTCACACTGAACGCGTTTTTGACGCCGCGTTGAATTCACCATGGCGTTGCAACGCTGCGGTGAAACGCGACGTTGTGTGAAATTACAGATTATTTCTAACGCTGCGGCAGTCAAAGGAATTTTAAATTTTTTCAAGATGGAAAAATTAATTGAATTGGTGAGAAATTACCCATGTCTATACGATATGGGTGATAAATCGTATAAGAACATTGTTTTACATACATATTTAATTATTATTATTGAAATATGAGACAAATTTGTCTCTCATCATAGGATAGGTCTTCTGTTTGTTGGCCTTCGAGATGAGCGACTCTTCTTTTTTTGTTAATTGGCATGTACCCAAATTATTTTTCTTTTACGGGAATTTCGTAAAATAGCAAATAGAAGTAATAATTCCTCCTCCGAATCTGAGCTACTTGAAATTATTTTTGTTAAGGAATTATTGTTTCGTTTGTTCATTGCTTGAAAGCTATCTGTTTGACGTCCTCTGACGCGTTCTGTTTGACCGAGCCTTAACTTTGCAATTCAATCAATCTCAGCTTACGTTTCTCACATACGTTCCTAAAATCGTAATATCGTTTAAAAGCAGTCGTACTAATCTGATTGTCCTCTCTCATCGGTTGTGCTTACACCTTTATTTTCGAGCCTCGAACCAAAACGCATTTATCTCGAATGTCAAAAAATCTAAACAAAAACAAACTGTCAGCTTTTGCACGAGGGACGAAGAGTTCTTTAAATATTTAAACGTAAATAAAACTTTCAATTTGTATTAATTTTCGTAAATATACTTTCATTTAAAATATTTTGGTAATAAAAATGAAACTTTTCTCTTTACTAGCAACAGTAATATATATATTATCTACCTGTAGAACATCTGAAAATGGGCAAAGTAAACAAAGCTCGGGCGCTGAAACAAAAATTGGCCAAACGAGTCGACGCTTCGAAAAAGGCAGTCACATCCATAACATCTAAAGTGTCCTTCAAAGCGAAAGAAAAATCGTCTGATAAAAAACTATTGCTACCACAAACACCCTCGGGGCCAACACCTAAGAAACACAAAAATAAAAAAGAGAAATTTCACTTAAAACACAAGAACCTCCTGATTAAGTTTGCTCAGCAAAAGAAGCAGAAAAAGGAAGAGATCGCCAAGAAAAATCGTGAGAAGACCGCCGTAGTTGGTGACATGAAGCCACTTAAGGATGCTCTGCCATCTCTGGACGAACTATTCAAACTGAGCAGAGAGAACAACAAAGCCGGACTTCCAGAACCCGAGATAGCAAAGAAACTAAATACCAGAGACAAAATAAAAAAGAAAAATAAGCAATTAGTAAACCGGGTGAGTTCCTTGCAAGCCCTACTTAAGGACCCTGAGTTCAAAAAAAATCCACGAGAAGCTATCGCATATCACATAAAATATAAAAATGGTTTGATTGAATGAAAAAATTTCTTCTTTTTTTAATTTTATTCATACAATACCTCGTTTAATACAGTTAAATCATATAAACTCAAAATCTTGAAGAAATTCTTTGCTTCAACTTAAAGCTTCGACTTCTTTTGGCCGAACTCTGCAAGTACATTGAGGAACTCGTTTGAACGAAATCTCTTTTGTAACTCCGCACATTCGCGAATCAAAGCATTTTCCAAATCTGTGTGACAAGCCTTCATTAGAAGGGATTTCCCAGCCATCAAGGATCCCGCGGGGAGTCTCGTTATTTCCATCACCTTTGGCCATATTTTAGTGTCAAGTTCTTCAGGTTTCACGACTTCAGCTACGAAGTTGAGTCTAAGAGCTTCCTCAGCTGTCAATTTCTGATTGAAGAGTAGGATCTCAATGGATTTTGCCTTGCCAAGTAATCTGGGGAATGTATACGATGAACAGCCTTCAGGGCAAAGTCCAAGTTTAGTAAACGGTGTTGAAAAGTACGCCTAAAATTGTATACTCATTTAAATTCCCAAACGAAAACTATATTCAACCTCACAGTATCAGTGCAGTAGATGACGTCGCACAGTGCAGCTGTGGTCATTCCAATGCCAATACATGGCCCGTTTACTACAGCCACAAGAATCTTGGGGAACTCGAAGAACGAACGCAACAAATTCTTAAAAACCACATCCATGTCTTGTAAGAATTCATCGAAATCCGTAACGGATGAACTCGACATAGTCAATGATAGATCGTTACCTGATGTATAGACATCACCGGTACCTGTAATGGCAACCACTGCCACAGACTCGTCTTCACTTGCCAATCGAAGTACTTGCGCGAATTCAATGTAGGCTCGAATAGTAAGTGAATTCTTCTTACGAGGATTATTAATTTTAATTATGAGGAGCTTTTCTCGTTTTTCAAGAAGCAGCTCTTTGATTTCATCGTAAGGTTTACCCAACGGAGACATTGTGTTTCTGTTTACTAATTGTTTCCTTAGTTTTGCGAAAGACTTATGCGCATTTATAATCAATTCATATTTTTGGAACTTGACCTGCAATTTGCATTTTTGTAGAGAATAGCAAGCCAGCTGTGCAAATGACAGTTTATAAAAATTGTAGACTTTACTGGAGAGACAGTATGGCTTGAAAGATTATGAACATTTTTTTTTTCAGGAGTCTGAAAATCAGGTTTATAAAATCCCTGTCAAATGCCTGTATTTAATGTGATGTAGTATAAAGTATTGTAAAGTTTTGAAATTAATCATGTCGATTACAGAATTCGCAGAATTTTACTCGCGGTGAGTTAACTCGATCCGTTGACCTTTCGCATCCGTTGTAAAACGGAATTATGAAATTCGCCGGATAAACTACATTAGGCGTGTTTTGTTGAGCTTCTTAATGTACTCATTAAGAAATGTTACACATTAAGCTTATTTTGCACATGTAAATACAACAACAACAAGTTAACAGCACATTCACTTTTCAGTAGTTTTAATGTAACATTTCTTAATGTGTACATTAAGGCTAGTCGCGCACTGGCAACTGTGATCGAAATCAAATAGTTTAATCACCAGTTGAAAGAGAACCGCACACTGGCAACTCTTTACTCACGCTCGCACTCTTTTCTCTCTTGCACTTATAAAAAACAGCTCAACTGATGCGAGGCAATCGTTTAGTTTGTGTCAAAACACAAACTTTTTAGTTTCGAGAATCGAGTTGCTCTAAGTGCGCGGTGTCCCATATAAGCCCATGTGTTTCATTTTAGCAACCAAACAGTTGCGAAACTGAAAATTGAATGTGCGCGCCTAGCCTAAGAACTCATTAGGTGTGTTTTTTTTGCAAGTCCATATAGAATTGTAAAAAAAAAACGACATCGGGATTTAGGAGCTTTTTTTCCACATAGCTGGAAGCACTGTGTACGCTTATGACATTTGTCAGCTTATTGACGACTAGCATCAACCAATCCAAAAACTTCACTTTTGAAGTCTCTGAGCAAATTATCGATAACACATAGATAATACCAATTTGGCATCACCATTTTTATCGGGTCTTAGATTAACTCTCGATAATTATCTGGTCTTAGCTAACTCTGTATAGATTTAAGTAGTTGTTGCATTTGCATGTAAAGCGCTTAGTCCCGATGTCGTTTTTTTTTACAATTCTATATGGACTTGCAAAAAAAACACACCTATTATCAATTATTTATTTATGTATGTTAATAAAAAAAATACAATTACTGATAACTTACTTTGACCCACATGATTCTCGTTTTCAATCTTTTATGCAGTAATATTTTTGTTTTTCTCAGAGCAATTATTTTTAAAATATACATTTGGCGTTTTTAAATGTGTAACAAGTCCAGTGGAAACACTACTAGATTATTTTAAATCAAACTGGAAAATAATCTAGATTATCGTTCAGTGGAAACGTAGTATAAAAGAATGTGAAAATGAGGCAGAATTTTTCCCGATCTGCGTACTAGGCTTCAAAGGCAAATTAAATATTTAAGAATGTTTAACTAAATAACCTCTAAGATGCGGTTTAAGAAAATCTTATAGATACGACTGTTTGATCCGATGTGAAGCAAGCTCGTAAACAAAAATAATTTGGAAAGCCGGAGTTGTAGTTTAACTTGTATGGCCCACTGTTAACTAAGTTTTTCTTCGAGTATCGAACTGTCAATCATTTATCGGAACAGAAATTTGTTTATTTACAAAAAAGATTTTAGTTTTATCAGTTCGGATAGTAGTTCTAGTTAATTTTTCTGTTTATTTGCAAAAATGACGGAATTCTTAGCTGAAAATAATCTATGTGGACAAAACCTCCTTCGGATTGTCTCAATGGGCAATTCAATCATAGCTGAAATCTTGAGACTCAAAGATTACATTCCCGATATTTTCAGGTATCTATAAAGTATTTTCCAGTTTTTCTAAAGATTCTAATTGGCTTCAATTACTCATAGATTGGAATCCAAAGCTGACCAACAAAAGTACGCAGATATAATTCTAGATTTTAGTTATCTTCGAATTGCCGGAGCCCAGGATCACAAAATTGAAAATAATCCAGTAAGTTGCGTCAGGTTGTGTTTGTTGATTTTATTCTACACTTCTTGGTTATTTGTCGTATTAGGCCCTTCAAGATCTCGATGAAGAATTTCGGGATAACTACATCGAACTGCTAACTCGGTTCTATTTGGCATTCGAGAGTACCCATCAATATGCGTCCGATTTGAAACATTTCGTAGAAGAACTCAATCGAGGCTACTACATACAACAAACAGTCGAATCAGTGTTGCAAGATGAAGAAGGGAAGCAACTTATGGTAAGTGATCTTTTAGATTAAGAAGAATAAGGTAAAAAATCGGATTCCCAGTGTGAATCATTGTATCTCTTCGGCGTAATGCTCCTTGTTCTTGATCTTCATATACCGGGCTTGATCAGGGAGAGGCTCCTGATCTCCTACTATCGCTACAGTGCTGCCAGAAATCATGGCGATAGTAACATTGACGATGTCTGTACACTCCTCAGATCGACTGGGTTTTCAACTCAAGTTAATGCCAAACCTGTCCCGAATTATCCAGAAAGCTTTTTCAGGTACTCCAATAGCTCTATGTTTATTTTGTTGTATTCTACTTTAATCCTATAGTCGCTTCACTTTTGATCAAACTTTTGTGGATATGGTAATCGGGCGACTACGCTCCGATGATATATACAATCAAATCTCCATATATCCTCACCCAGATCATCGATCTACAGCTCTCTCGAATCAAGCTGGAATGCTATTTGTCTGCCTTTACTTCTCTCCAAAGATCATACACAACCAGGTCGCTCAAATGCGGGAAATCACAGACAAGTTCTTCTCCGACAACTGGGTTGTTCCTGTTTATATGGGAATTACAGTGAATCTGGTTGATGCATGGGAGCATTTTAAAGCAGCCAAGACGGCCTTGAACCCTGTTGTTGAGACGAACTCTGTCAAAGGATTTTGTTTACTGCACAAAGAAAAGCTAAAGAAGGTCTACCTACAAACCTTCGAGATCCTAAAAGAAGGGGTACTCACCGAAAGCTTCACACTGCAAACTCAAACGAGGATCATCGCTCTGATCCGAGATTGCAATGTAGTTCTGCGTTGGTTTATTCTCCATACCAGTGCCCCAATACTCGAAGTCTCATCTGGTAAACGCCACAAACAGATATGTGAGCTCGTCCAGGCTGAAAGTGAGTTCAAACATACAAAAATCTTTCAGCTTCTTCTCAACTGCAGCCAGTTGGAACTGATTGTTAAAGAAATTTTAAAAGACCTCATATCAGAAAAAGAAAAACGATGGGAAAACTTCAGGAAAGAAGCTCTAGATCGTATAAATGAACTAAGTGAGGCGTTCTCAGGCAGTCGCCCGCTATCAAAAATCGAGAAAAATCCATCTTTGAAGAAATGGTTTGCTGATATTGGCCAACAGGTCACAAATTTAAAACTCAACAATCCCAACATGTCGGGTAGAATGATAATTCAACTGATTCAAGCCCTCGAGGATGTTCAAGAGTTTCATAACCTTCAATCCAACATGCAGGTTAAACAATATCTTCAAGAAACTCGAGAGTTCCTCACGAGTATGATTCAAGTTATCAACATCAAGGAAGATGTCTTGATCAACATTCAGCTAATCAGTGATCTGAGTTATGCTTGGAGAACAATTGATTCGGAATACACCTCAATCATGCAGGAGAGCATTAAGAAACAACCAAAATTGGTGATTAAGTTGAGAGCGACATTTCTCAAACTGGCCAGTGCTCTAGAGATTCCACTTCTGAGGATAAACCAGGCAAAGAGTGAGGATCTTGCTTCGGTTTCGAAATATTACAGCACAGAATTGGCCAATTATATTCGAAAAGTTGTCCAAATCATTCCCGAGACTATGTTCAGTATTTTAGCAGAGATTATACAGATGCAGACGTCGGTTATCAAAGAGATTCCAACGCGATTGGAGAAGGATAAGCTGAAAGAGTATGCGCAGTATGATGAACGTCAGGCAGTTTCAAAGTTAACTTTCTCCATTGCCATCTTCACGGAGGGAATACTGATGATGAAAAAGACTCTTGTTGGTGTCATAGAACTGGATCCAAAAAAGTTGCTCGAGGATGGAATTCGAAAGGAATTAGTAAAGAATCTGGCGAATGCATTGAATGCTGGACTCATCTTTGGCCCAAAAGGCAAGACCAGTGATCTGGAGGATAAGTTATATCAACTTTCGAAGATCATGGATGGCTATCGGAGATCATTCGAGTACATCCAGGATTATTTGAACATTCATGGTTTAAAGATTCTCCAACAGGAGATGTCTCGGATCATAAATTACAATGTCGAACGAGAGTGTAATGCATTTTTGAGGAGCAAAGTCCTTGATTGGCAATCGTCTTATCAAAGCACCACGATTCCAATACCAAACTTTCCACCGGTTGCCGGGGACACAGCTTCGAACAACTTTATTGGCCGACTTGCGCGAGAGATTCTTCAAAGCACCGACCCCAGATCGACCATATATTTAGATTTGAAGGCAACCTGGTATGACAAAAAGACACACAAAGAAATTCTAGACTCGAGATTCTTCATCAAAGTTCGTGAAGCAATCGGACCAGCTGGCTTGGTAGGGTTAGACAGATTGTATTCGTATATGTTCATATCGGACTTGCAGAAGAATATTGAGAAAATGCAGAAAAATATCGCAACAGACAAAATGTGGGTAGAGGCATTGGCTTCTCTTACCAAAGAACTCGACGATAAGACGATTGTTAAGAATCCAGTAAAGTTCTATGCGAGTTACACCACCAGATGGATGAAGGTCTGGCCAACTATTCTCGAATGGTTGCTCCAGATTGGGCACAAACAAATTCTCAGACAGCAAATTGCCTATGAATTGAACAAGAGTTGTAAATTTAATTCGAAGAATTTGGAGGCTTCATTGGATGCTTTAAATAAGTTAGCAGAAATCGATTTTTGTTTGAAACTATTCTTTTTTAATTGTTGAAACTTTTTATAGATCTCTTCTTATTGACCTGCAGGAATCCCAGCAGATTGATGGAAAACCTAAGCCAGAAAAGGAAATACTCTCGGAGTTGAATGCATACTTGATATTCAGTGGAAATTATGATCCAATGCAACAAGTTTTTGTTCTGACCAAGAACTCCCACAACATCTCACTGTTTCTCCTCTTGTTTACCATTTCACATTCAATGAAATTTCAGTTTTCGAAGAACCTCAATATGCTGATGGCAAAGAGTACGAAAGAACACATCGATGGAGTGGCTATGATTATTGGCATTCAGACTGTTTTGAATCAATTCCATCGAGATGTTCTTTATTTGTATATTGAGTACTTGTGTCAGTATGTGACTTCTTTGGTGGAAGCCAATTTGAGGTGAGTATTTTTATGAAATAAAAATTCGTGTTATTTGATGAGATTCTTTTAGTGCAAAACAGGAGATCGGATTGGAGTGTAGCACTACTATACATTATTTAGAAGAATTTATTCGAATTGGAAAGCTACCAAGGAGTTTGTTGGAGGAATATGTGCCGCTAATTGTCTTGAACCAGTTTGAGTATCTATCGAGCAGTAAGTAATGCGAAAGATACACTGAAGTAACGATGAACAAAGTTTTTTTTATACATATTATTATTATATTGGACGTGGAAAGCACGCAAATAAACACTATTGTGATTAATTTACACAAAACATGTAAAGAACACTTGATTTAAATTTAACGTCTCCAAAATTCACAAGAAATAAGAGGCCACTACGGCTTGTAGACCTTCAACATAGTGATCTACAACTATCAACCATTCCTGTGTGGGAGACCAACAATTTTCTGCCGATTCCATAGGGCTAATGAGAAGCACTTTTCATGACAAGATATTTCACTTTCAAGCAAGGCAGTACATTCCTGAAAACATCTTTCCAGCGGCTGAGAATCGTACCCAAGAACTTCTGCATGACTGTCCAACGAATTAACCACTATGCCAAAGAGTACTGCATAATTAATTTAATTTAGTTGATTCCTGAAAAATTGCCTACGTACAACTTTCTCGTTTCTTTAAGAAACTATTCTTGCTTTGTTCTAAATAGTAGAAGAGCTCGTTCATCTACACCTCGGCTAAATATCGATATTTTGCTTTTTACGATAAACTATTTTCTAGAACCTTATTTCTTTGCATTGAAAAACATCAATTAACAAATGGGAACTTATTTTTTTTTTAACAAATTTTATTAGATAACACTTACACCGATTTCAGGAGAACAAATGCAAAAGGAAAATAATAAAATAATAATGTAAACCTCTAAGGCCAAAAACTTTGAGGTAGAATTGTAGTAGGCATCATCAAGATTGTACTTTTTATGTAATAACAGTGGGTGCATTGCGTCCGGTGAATTTAGGAAGTTGTGAGATCTCCAGGGCAATATCAATAAGTGGCTTCAACATTTCGCTTGCCTTTCCCAAAACGTTGTCTTTTTCATAGGAATCAATGTATAAACTGAAAAGAGGTAATTTAAATTACATTGATTTTTCATAATTAAATAAACTGATTTTTTTTTTAATTTAACTCACCGAACAGTAGCTCCAGAGCTTCCAGTTCCACTCAATCGCATCACAATACGACTACCATCTTCAAAAACTATTCTCAGTCCTTGCTTTGTTGACACTGATTTGTCGACTGGATCAGTGTAGCTGAAGTTATCAGCAACTTTGACCTTATAAGTCTTGCCACCACTGGAGTATGATTTTCCAGCAAAAGCTGGATCAGTAATATTTTTCTCCATAGTTGCCATCATTTGATTGCATGGATCTAAATCACATTCTTCATAATCGTAACGAGTAAAATAATTACGGCCATAAATGGACCAATGGTTCTTTAGGATCTCCTCAATGCCTTTTCCGGTGTGTTGCATTACTGACAACCAAGCTAACACAGCCCAGATTCCATCCTTTTCACGGATATGATTCGATCCTGTTCCGAAACTCTCCTCTCCACACAAGCATAATCGACCGGCATCCATCAGATTACCAAAGTACTTCCATCCAGTGGGAACTTCAAATACTTCTTTACCCAACTTGGCTCCGACCAAATCAACAGCTGAAGCTGTCGGCATACTACGAGCAAAGCCTTGAACTCCATTCTTCTGGAAGTATGGTATGCACTCCAAGTAGTGAGCAATCACTGCTAGAGAATCACTGGGTGTCACAAAAAAGGCTTTGTTGCCAATGATCATGTTACGATCCTTTAAATAAAATAAAAATTACTTACAAATGGAGACGATAAGAACTATTCATACTTACACCATCACCATCAAAAGCAGCTCCAATATCATAGTCACCCTTTGAAACAGTTTCAACCAAATCCTTGGCATAGGTCAAGTTTGGATCGGGATGAAGACCACCAAAATCTTCTAGAGGAGTCGTGTGTACAACACAATTTTCAGACGCACCCAAGTTGGTGAGGAAGATTTCGCGCACATAAGATCCGGTGACACCGTTCATTGAGTCAATACGCATTTTAAGTGGCTTGCCTGTTGCCTTTCCGCTCACATAGTCACGCAGTTTAGCGAAATCAAAGATTTCTTTCATATGATTGACGTAATTGGCCACGGAGTCGATGACATCCACAACAAATGGTTTTCCGTTGATCTTAAATTTAATTTTGTTTATTTATTTTTTAATTAAAAAGTTTGTTATTAAAAAATATTACATCATAGGTGCTAGTTCCAGTTTTCCCAATGTCAATTTGCAGACCAGCCACAATTTTGTACTCTTTAATGGCAGTTGATAGATCATAGATTTTATTAGTAAAGGCGTCAGGGGCTGGTCCTCCATTTTCGCAGTTGAATTTAATTCCGAAATCATTTTCTGGGCCACCGGGATTGTGAGAAGCAGTGAGAACGATGCCGCCTATGGATTTATATTATAAAAATGATATATGCACGTTTGAAAATGTTCTTAATTTAAGTTTAAGCAAAATTAAGGACAATTGCAAACTAAAGCAATTTAAACGGTGGACGAAGTGAAAAACAAAGTTCGTAGATAATTGAAAAATGCGATTTGTTTTTTTTTTTTTTGGAATAATATACATACAAGTCCTATTAATTTTCTGGAGCTTCTTTTGCACCACTAACACTCTAAAATCCCTCCATTTACATTAGCTGTTTGGAATGTTCCTTCCTTAATTGAATTTAGGATTGAATTGGGAATTCGGGAGAAACATATTTGTAGATAAATTCTTGAAGAAACAATTTTTTTAAAATGGCGAGTTCTATAATGTGTGTAAAAGTTGGAGAAGAGAAGTTTTTGTGTTTCATTGGAATCGCAATGGTGTGAAACACTCAAAAAAAAGTAAAACGACAAAAGTTAAAATCTAAGTAATAGCTCCTCCGAATTATTCCAAGCAACCCCAGGGTTTCGGCAATGAGTTCTTTAATCTGGATAGCGTGCAGGACAGTCATTATTACCGAGCGCACTATTTCCAATAAATCTGCTCTTCCTCACATTCCAAGTACCTACATGCTATCAGCCATCAAACAAACATCACTATTCGACAAAGAACTACGATATCTGCGGCTACTTTGATTTAGCTAAAGAAATAGATTCAAAACTCATCTCGGCAAAGACAAAGTTCCCGCTCTTCAGAATCCTTATTCCTATAAATATGTTTCCTTGCGCCGAGTGTTGGACAATTAACAGAAAGCAAGGGCGAATATTGGACTCTTTCGAAAGAAAAAAATAATATTTGATGTTGTGTGCAAATAGGGCCACGAGAAGTGACAATTAGGAAAGAAGGATAGAATTGGTTTTGCACAGTGGTTTTGAATGTCTGCACATTGCAAAGAGTGGGAAATATTGAGCCTAGTAAAACATTCCCTTAGAAAGCGTCTACCTCTCCTTAGCCAGGTGGTTGTGTGACGACAGACATTTCTTAAATAATTTAGAAGTACCCTCCGACAATTCAGGCTATAGCTTGCTGTAACCCATCAACGACCTTAACGGATGTGATTGACATAGGATTATCGTAGGTTTCAATACAAGGGGTCACAACCCAAACAAACACGGTAACAAGATCAACTAACCTAACCTAAAGAACATAAAGAAGAGTCATCATCATCGGCTCGACAACCGGGTTCCGGTCCTGGCCGCTTTCAACAAGTCTCTCCACCTATCCCGGTCTCTAGCCGACGCCATCCAGTTGCGCACCCCAAGACTTCGGGCGTCCTGGTCTACGCCATCTCTCCAGCGCAAGCATGGTCTACCACGCTGTCGTCTACCATAGAATGTACCACAAAGAACTTTCCGAGCAGGTTCCTCTTCGCTCATGCGAGCTAGGTGCCCTGCCCACCGGAGTCTCCCGAGCTTAATTTTTGTCACGATATCTGCTTCAAGGTAGATTACGTACAATTCATGATTGTACCGTCTCCGGAATCGTCAAAGAGTATCAAAGACAAAACGGAGGCCTGGGGCACAACCGCAAAACCGCACCTCCAATATAAAAAACCAAGTAATCGCTGATACCAGAGTGCTAGATGACCCGAAACAGCGTGCTCTAATAGATCCAGAGCCAGATAATGAGTATTTTAAGTAGTACCCCTTGGCTTCATAAGATTTGTAAGTCAATAAGTCCCGGTTCTCCACTAACTGTTGGACCCCGTTTATGTTTTTGTAATGTTTTTTATTATTTTAGACTTTTTTATAAATCTTATATCCCTTTGATTCTAATCAGGATTAAGATGATTTTATGCATATTATTGTTTTTACAAAACTCAAGTCCCTAAAACTATTCTAATCATCATTGGAAACTGCGCTATTTTAGAAATACACCTATTTAATTGTGATCTCCTAAACTGGGAGACCTCCTTAATTTCATACATAAATTCCTACTTTTTGCCGATTTACTTAATTAGAACTTATACTTGCCACCACTTAAATCTTAATATGATTATGTATATTCTTAAAAAAAACATTTTTTTAGATTAAACCAAAACTTATTTGTTGTATCCATGGTTACCCCAACGGCAATGATATAACTAAAATTCTACTATCGAAAGTTTAACTAAATCAAAAAGAACTTGTATGACTCTTATCAACTAAATTGCCCTCTACATGCTCTGTTTGTCCAACTAACACTGATAAGCCAATACGTAACGAGAGATATCTATAGATTTTTGTTATTAAATTCAGACTAGTAAATCTAAAGCAAACCCCCGAGAACTCTTCTTCGCCTACACTTTCGAGTAGGTATTTGAAAAGGGAAGAATTAAAATTTATTGTCACAGCACTTACCCAAAGCCTTGTTATGGCGAATGAGACTAGAAACGGCTGGTGTTGACAGAATTCCATTTTGGCCAACTAGCAACCTTGAAACCTAATATAAAAGTCATAGTAGGTACATAATTTTATTTTTAGATCTCGAAACATTTTAAATCTTTGCAAATTTAAAAATTATTACTTACTCCATTGGCGGCACACATTCGAACGATAATTTCAGTTGCTTGTTTGCAGTAATAACGTCCATCACCTCCGACAACCAACAGGGATCCACTGATAGCGCTTCCATTGGCATCAAGGATGCATTGAATGAAGTTCTCTGTGTAATTTGGTTCGACAAATACTTTTACCTTCAGAAAAACATAGTTCAATTAAAGTTTTAAGTTTTTTTTTCAATTTTCAAAAAGAAGACTTACTTTTTTACGAAGACCACTAGTTCCAGGCTTTTGACCCTCATATGGGGTTGTTTTAACAGTTGACGCGCTGAGAGCCATTCTTCTTAATACCCTCTCTATATCGGTTAATAGTAGAATGAAAATAAAATCCGCAAAAGTGAATGCTTGACCTAAGATTAGAATAAGAAAATACAACCGCTAACACTACCGATCACTTCTAAGCAAACTCAACTGCCCACTGATAACTTTTTCTTCAATGTCGCTTAAAGGTCATTGTGCTGGTTGTCACACGAAATCTGTTTGGGATGACAGACGAGACCGGCGACCACTTGATGGGTTGGAACAATTTGTCCGTTAAGGGACTATTAAAGGATCATCTTAACTTAGTTTATTTATGTACTTAAGAGTGTATATTATTTATAATATCTAATTGTTTATGTTTTTTTTTAAAGATTTGCAATTCAAATCCAAACGTAAAATAAAAACAAAAATGGGCTGTCAAAATAAAATACATGCCATGGCTGTGTTCGAAAGCTAGAGTACTAAAGTTATTTTTGCGCAGACCCCTTCAAAAGTCCTCGCTTTAGGTTTGTTTAGTATATCGAATTTTTCACAAAACTTAAATAATTTTTAACTAGAGAAGATAATGCAAATTAAGGCTAGTCGCGCACTGGCAACTGTGATCGAAATCAAATAGTTTAATCACCAGTTGAAAGCGAACCGCGCATTGGCAACTCTTTACTCACGCTCACACTCTTTTCTCTCTTGCGCTTATAGAAAACAGCTCAACTGTTGCGAAGGCAATCGTTTAGTTTGTGTCAAAACACAAATTTTTAGTTGCTCGGACCGAGTTTCTCTAAGTACGCGGTGTCCCATATCTGCCCATATGTTTCATTTTAGCAACTAAACAGTTGCGAAACTGAAAATTGAATGTGCGCGCCTGGCCTTAAGGCTAGTCGCGCACTGGCAACTGTTATCGAAATCAAATAGTTTAATCACCAGTTGAAAGAGAACCGCGCACTGGCAACTCTTTACTCACGCTCACACTCTTTTCTCTCTTGCGCTTATAGAAAACAGCTCAACTGTTGCGAAGGCAATCGTTTAGTTTGTGTCAAAACAGAAACTTTTTAGTTGCTCGAGTCGAGTTGCTCTAAGGCTAGCCGCGCACTAGCAATTTTTAGTTGTGAAACTGCTTGGTTCGAGCAACTAAAAAGTTTGTGTTTTGACACAAACTAAACGATTGCCTAAAATAAGTTCGCCATTTTATTGAACATATAATTATCTGCAAATTCACCGACATTCAACCAAAGGCTAGCCGCGCACTAGCAATTTTTAGTTGCGAAACTGCTTGGTTCGAGCAACTAAAAAGTTTGTGTTTTGACACAAACTAAACGATTGCCTAAAATAAGTTCGCCATTTTATTGAACATATAATTATCTGCAAATTCACCGACATTCAACCAAACAGTTCATCTGTTTTCTATAAGTAACCAAAAAGTTTCGCAACTAAAAATTGCTAGTGCGCGGCTAGCCAAACAGTTCATCTGTTTTCTATAAGTAACCAAACAGTTTCGCAACTAAAAATTGCTAGTGCGCGGCTAGCCTAAGAAGCTCAACAAAACACGCTTATTACAACAATTTGGGATCCAAATCTCTGGATCTGTTACAAAGATCCAAAAATTAGTTCTTAAGCTAAGTGTACACGATTGGTAGATCTTACAATATTGTAAGATCTTACAATGTCTGACAATTATCTACCAATGAGCTGACAAATAAGTTGTGTGTGTACACGGTTGGTACAAAATCTACCAATCTCTTACAATTAATTGTCAGAAGTTGGCTGACAATTCATTTTCAGATAGTCAGCTTAATACCTACCAATTAATTGTAAGAGATTGGTAGATTTTCTACCAACCGTGTACACACACAATTAATTGTCAGTTTTTGTTGGTTATGGAAACTGACAATTAAACCTTGGCTGCAAATTTTCTGACAATGAAAAAATTGTATGATGCTAAAAAACGAACATCTTACAATTTCTTCATTGTCAGAAACGTCAGACAACGATAAAAATTGGCAGGCCTGACAATAAATTGTGTGTGTACACGATTATCAAATACCTTACAATTTACCGTCTTACAATTAATTGTCAGATACATTTTCTGACAATTAATTTGAAGATTACACGATTGTCAGCTAGCGTACACACGATTGTCAGGTTTCTTACAATTAATTGTCAGACAATGATCTAACAATTAATTGTCAGACAAATTTTCTGACAATTAATTGTAAGACTACACGATTGTAAGACATTGTAAGCATGTTTTTCACTGACAGATCTGACAATATTGTAAGATCTACCAATCGTGTACACTTAGCTTTATTTTGGGGAGTAGAAGGCTTTTATATGGTAATGTATTTTACTACAGTAAAAAATACATTGAAAATCAACAAACATAAGGAAAAAACTGATGCAAATATATGACACTGCTGTCACTATGATATGCATAATTTTATTTTCAAAGGCTGATATCAATATGGATCGTTGGCGATAATAAAATAGGGCTAAAGTTGAAAGCCTCAAGTGGCTGGAAAAAAAAACTCACATATTTCGCACCGCCAATATAAGCAATCGATTCCAAAATTTAGTTTTTACCACAGCAAAACCGAAAAATATTGCTATTCAAATTTTTTTAAATCAATCTCATTTTTCTAAGCTGCCTTATTATTTCTTTCTTATTAAATTTTGCTTGCAAATAATTTCTATCATAAATGTCCCAAGCATTTTTGTTTTTATATACAAATCATAGGTAGCGCTGCCTTCAAGTGTCAGCCAAATCTGACACTTTCCTTTCACGTCACGTCTCATCAGCGAAGCAACGACAAAACTTTTCAATTTTCTTCTCCAAAAAGTTTGGTTTCCATAAATCCGAAGCAGACGTCGTGTCGTGTCACTACATCTTCATTGCGGCTCATAAATAGAGATCTCAAAGAAAATAATTTTGTAACCTTAATTACCTCACAATAAGATAAAGTAAGTCCAAAAATATATTCTATTTACAAATAAGTAAGTTATTTTGTTGTGAAAGTTTTAATTAATAAATAAAAAGATACAGCGTGTTAGCATTGTCCACGTCAACAGTGAAATTTCCCCGTTCGTCCAAAGTAATTTTGTAATCTTCTTTTAGAATGTACAAATTCGGTCTTCTTTTCGTTGCCCTCCTGGGTTTGATCAACTGCTGCCTGTCATCCGAAGATGAGACCAGCGCGAGGCTCTTGGTTTCCAAACAAATCATGAACAAATACCTTGTGGAGAAGAGCGACTTGGTGGTCAAATACACAGTCTACAATGTTGGCAATGGAGCTGCAGTCAATGTGAAATTGGTCGACAATGGATTCCACCCAGAAGCTTTCGAAATCGTTGGAGGTCAACTGAGTGCCAGCGTGGATCGCATTGCTCCTCAAACCAACTACACTCATGTTGTAGTTGTTCGCCCAAAATCATACGGTTACTTTAACTTCACAGCCGCCGAGGTCACTTACAAGCCAATTGAAGAAGCCGAGAAGGTAATTAAAAATTGATGTAAACTCAAAATGTTCAAATTCTAATTTTTCTCTTCTGTCTTCAGATCCAATTGGCCATCAGCTCTGAACCCGGTGAGGGTGGAATCGTCAACTTGACCGAATTTAACAAACGTTTCTCATCTCACTTCTTCGATTGGGTTGCATTCGCCATCATGACTCTGCCATCGTTGGCCATTCCATTGGGATTGTGGCACTCATCAAAGAGCAAATATGAGAAATACAACAAAAACAAGAAGCATTAAGTGCACACACTCACAAAATAGTTTCTTGCATTTTTTTTTTATTTTCAATTTACAAAACCAACAAGACTCGTATGTGAAGAAGAAAAATATACTTCTCACTAATTTTTGTTCACTTGAATGAAGTAGCAACATCTTGGAATCGTTTTAGATTTGTCCTAAGACGCTGCGTCAAAATATGATTTCTTATTTTTATTTTTCTTACAAAAGAGCCTTAACATTTAAATTATTTTGATGGCGTTAGAGCATTTGTATTAAAAGTAATAAAAACTTCAATCGAAAAACTGTAAAAATGTGTTATTCTTTGGGAAGGACTATGTTGTAATAATTCTAATTTAAAGATTCCCCGGATAATAAGGAAGTTGATGAGAGCGTATGCAGTGCATGTTTTCAAAATCAAGTCCAATTAAAAATTCTATTTTGCATAGTAAGCGGCTGCGTCAAAATTATAAACTCAAATCGAAACATATTCATAAGTATTTTACATATTTAAAGGTTTATTATAAATATGTATGTACATACATATGGTATGTTATTAATTTTATATGAAATTTAAGATTCTACCATTTTTTACTTGCGGTATACATAGGTACTATAGGGCAAGTTCTGCATTTGGAAAAAAAATCGAACTCGAGATTTTGATCAAAGTTGACATTACGATGATAGCGAAGACGAAAAAAGTGGGGCCGACAATTCCGTCTGTCTGTCTGTATGTCTGTACCTCGAACTACAGCCTAAACTACCGGAGGTATTTTCTTCAAACTCGGTAGTTAAGGGTCTTCGGTGATTCCCTAGAGGAGAAATTGAAATTTTTTTTTTAGCTGCAAAACTAAGGGTACCCCCCATACACCAGTAATTCAAAATCTTATTTTTCTCGAAAACGGCTCTAACGATTTTGATAAAAAAAATTAAGTGTGATATTATGGACATGGACTATATTTTGGTGAAAAAAAAATTGGGGGGAAATGTTATTAGGGGTACCTGTCATAGAACGGTTTTTTTTATTTTCGAATTTCTCACCAACACGGCTCTAACGATTTTAACCAAAATTTTTATGCAGGAGCTGCTTTGCATTTGAAAAAATATAAACTAAAAATTTTTTGAAAAAAATAGTTTTTGGATTTTTAAAAAAATAATACAATTTTTTTTTTGAAAATTTAATATCTTGAAAACCGATACACGATTAAATTTTTAGATTACGTTTAAAAATGTATTTTATTAAATAATAACAATTTGCATATCATTTTTTTTTATAAAAATTTTAAGGAAAATTTAGTACACAAAAAACATGTTTCAGTGTGTCTGTATGTCTGTACCTCTCACTACAGCCTAAACCACTGGACCTATTTCTTTCAATCTCGGTAGTTAAGGGTCTTCGGTGATTCCTTAGAGGAGAAATTGAATTTTTTTTTTTAGCTCCAAAACTAAGGGTACCCCCCATACACCCGTAATGCAAAATCTTATCTCGAAAACGGCTCTAACGATTTTGATAAAAAAAATTAAGTGTGATATTATCGACATGGACTACATTTTGGTAAAAAGAAATTTGGGGCAAAATGTTATTAGGGGTACCTGCCCTAGACCCGTTTTTTTTTTATTTTCGACTTTCTCATTAACGGCTCTAAGGATTTTAACCCAAAATTTTTAGCAGGAGTCCCCTTAAGTTTAAAATAATATTGTATATAAAAATATTCGAAAAAATATTTATTGGGTTTAAAAAAAAAAAAATTAAATCAATATCTTCAAAACCTATGAACGATTATTTTTTGAAATTATTTCCTAAAACCAATATTATTAAACACTTAAAATTCGCATCCCACATTTTTTTCTTGAAAAATTTTAGAGAAATTTCTTATATAAAAATTTTATTTAATAATAAAACGATTTTTTAAAGTTTATTTGCATAAATTCATACTTTTCCGGAAACCAGACGGCAATTTTATGCATTTGAACATTATTATCTCATTACATCCATGTTTTATATTTATAAAATGTATCTTAAATTCCAAAGTACTTTTACATAAGAGCAAGTTCGTGCGATCCAGTCGTGCATTTTATTTAATTTATTTGTGCTTTCAGTTTCATGGCAGAAGGGAATTACCAGTTAAACAATGTTTCAGTTGTTGCAAGGGAAATGATTAATCGAGCTCGATAAACTAATCTGTTTAAAAATAGATTAAAGTTCACTTAATGAAGTAAACTGTTGAAATTCGCTGGAAAGGCTCGAAATTCAATTTTTGTGCAAAACATAGACTGCTCTCCAAAATCTACACTACAAGGAAGCCATTCCCATTATGAATATATTTTAACACATTGCTTTAAAACTTTCTCTCATTTCTCAAATGCCTGCTCCCAAAGCCGCTAGAATAATCTAGCACCACGGAATTTTTGTTAGCACTAGTGATAATTAAAATTTCGATAGATACAACAAAACAAAATTTTTTTAAAATTGCATTGCATGAATGTAATTCGAGAAAATTTTTCGAATGCACGAAATTTATTCCTCAAATTGTTAAAATCCCTCAAAAAATAGAATGCCATCTAATTTCTGGAAGATTAGCAAAAAACTTTTTCAAGAACGGTTGAACAAGAAAAGAAGGCAAGTAGATCCAAGGATTGGGAAGAACTCCCAAAGCTAAGGCAGGCGAAACTACTGCTGGGCAATTACGACCGGGAACGTTTCACAAGCTGCATAAGATTAAGTAGGAACAACCTAAGAATAATCAGCCCTATCACGAATTCCATCGTAATCGGAAACTTGTTACGAATTCCGAAAAAAACTACATAAATTATTCATTAATTTCTGGAACAAGTATGGTTTTATGTAAAAAAAAAATTCAAAATCGTAAAGCCTGTTTTAATACGAATTATTTTTGTGTATAGAAAATATTTTGTTTTAATAAAATTGGTGATTTAGTGATAAAAATTTAAGTTCTTAATTTAAAAAAAAAAATCATCAACTCGAGATATAGAAAATTTTTTCAGCATGAAATTTTTGATTCAAAAATAAAAATATTTTTACAATTCTACAATACTAACAAATAGATCTAACAATAAACAAAATCCATTCAAAGCCTTTACAATCAATTTGTGTAGCACTTTTCTTAATTTTTCACTTTACTGTTAAAAAAATTTACTAGATAAATGACAAAAAGTAGCAGTTGAACAATTCAACTTACTTCCATAACACCTGCTTTGCTTTTAATAGACAACTAATTGACTCTGCCGAGTCTAAACGACAAAGCAAGGAGCAGTACACCGCACACAGTAAAAAAAAAAACATTTTTGTATTGGCTGGGAATCGAATCCAGGGCCCGTATCGCGTAAAACTAAAGCGATCGCTCAATAATTGATTGTCGTTTTGACAATCCCTCTCCTTATATTTGTTTATTAATATGATATGTCAGAACGGCAATCAATTTTTGAGCGATCGATTTGTCGTTTTTATTCAGCCCTATCCGGAGTTTCGCCCGAATGTCATTCCACCCGAAAAATATCCCTTTTTTCTTTTCCCTTATTTTGAGTTTCGGGCGGAAAAAATTTCATGTTCGAAAAATTCCCCTTATTAGGAGTATTCAGTTCGGGTGAATGCAACACGATTTACATTTAAAATGTTCACTTCTTTTTTGGAGGCGAATAGGAGGAATAACAAGAGTAATCATGTAAAACACATCTTTATTTTAATACAAAAGAAAGTAAAGAAGTATAAATTAAATATTTCTTTATCATCAGGTAGAAATAGGTAGAGCTGTTGAAATCTGAAAATTTTTTATAGTTAGATATTAAAAAAGTTGAATGTATAATTTCATTCTTACAATGGTTCAGATAACTGCAACGGATTTGAGTGGTCTCTTAACTACCTCCGAATATTTCAACGCAGTATTACATCTTCCTTTCCTCAAGCAACAGGAAATGCATGGATATGCTTTGGGTATTAATTTCTTTATTATTATGATTTTTTTAGATTATCATTTATATTTTTAGATTAAACTTTTTTTTTTGAAATAAAAATATCAATAAAACCAATTTTTTTATTCGTCGCTTGATTTAATTCTTACTGGTTGCCAACAACTTTCAAAAAAAAAGGTCAGATTGTTAGGTTTGTTCATGTATCGAAAACGAATAGTCTTCATGATTAGAAACGGAGAGGGAAATTTCATGTATCCGCTAATTCAAACATTTTTTTTTCTTAAATAAATCGATTCAAGAAAGATGAAAAATCGTATAATTGCACTCAATGGACACTTTTTTAACAGGAAAATGCAAAACCGAATTTATTTTGAGCTTTTTTTTAAACAAGAAAAAAGTAAGCTCAGATTTCATTCTCTGTTTCCATCACAGAGATGGGGAAATTTATTGATAGCTCAGTTTTCTGAACATACCTATTTTTCGAACCGTCAGTTCTAAATTCGAAGTGAAATCTTGTTCAGGCGAAATTCCTGATTGCTTTTTAAAATCCGGGGGAACAAAAATATTTCGGGTGAAAGGTTATTCGGGCGAAACTCCTGATAGGACTGATTATTTGGCAATCCGGAATCTCTTCGATCTATGTATATGCGAAACTATTTAGAAAACAAAACTAATAAAATATTTTAATCTTTAAAAGCTTGAAGATATAAATATTTACCTGTTCCTCTGAATATTTTTCTACTATCCTCTATGAAGTTCTGCACTTTTGGTTTTTTTGCACGATCCTTTAGTAATGTCGACTGAAGTCATATTCATCTGTTGATAACGACGAAGAAGATTCAAACAAATTTTGTAAGACAATAGTATTACTATTGGTTTGACGTTTAAGTATATGAAAGTGCGAGTGCTTCTAGTTTCGATTTAGATTTCAAATCCAGAAGCTAATTTCTCTTCTTTTCAGAAGCAGAACCGTCTTTTTTTCCAAGTGAACAGTTTCAGAAGAGTCCAGAAGGCTTCGGGATTGCCAAATAAAATCGACATTAGTTTTACACAATACGGTCCAACGCAATAACCGTTATGCGAAGGGGTCTTTAGATTTTCTTATTGTACTTTTCCAGAAATAGACAAAAGGAAACATTATAGTTTTTGTTTTGTAACTGCATCTAACTGATGAACCCAACTCTGATTGATGCCTGGAAATAACGTATTTGGACTTAAAGTCACGTTTCAAAATGATTATATTTTTTATGTTTGCTGGTTCACTTAACCTAATCATTTTCAACAAGATTGATACACGATTGGTGTTGCTTAATAAAAGCGGGAATTATTTGTTGTAGAAATGCTATGAATGTTGCAGTTGCAGAACTTTTGCTTTTTATGAACTCTACCTATTAAAAAAGGCTGTTTTCGAAAACGTCATTTGCATCAAAAATGTAATTGCAGGATATTCAAAAAATGCAAACTGCAAAAGCCAACTGTTCGAAAACCCAAAACGAGATTTGTATGCAAAAGCATTATTTTCGATAACGCTGGTTGTTTAAGTTACTATTTTTGATAATATTATTTGCGCCGCAGTTCTGTAGTATAAAGATAAAGTTGACTACAAAAATATTGATAAGCCAGCAATATCTCCGTCAAAAAATGGCAATCATTTAACGATCAAATTGACGTTTATTTGGCGATTTCGAAAAGGGACAAACACTATAATATCAGCTCTGATTTCTGAATTTTTTACAATCATTTTTTATGTTATCAAAACGAATTATGAATGTGTCAAAATTACACTTATACGCATTAATAGGGACGAATAGCGACAATGACCAGACTTACTCACGGGACCAAATTAGAGTTAAAGTGCCCCGTTTTGACGAGTGTCCACTGCATGTTATAACTACACTGGCTATGTCCTGCCTGGGTCTTCATATTAGGTTATTTATTCGGTGAGCCACATCTTTCCAAGTGAGATCGTTGGGACGAAACTCAGTAGTTTCGAGACAAAATTTTTTGTATTATAAGAACCTTCATTTTGCTCTTCATAACATTGAGACTAATGTTTATTCTTTCCGCCAGTGAATTATGATCAGCTGATCCTTACCTGGCCAGTCGTCAGTCTGTTCCCTCAATTGCACTGTGACCCGGGAGTTATTTAAGAGAAACCTGAGGTTTATATTCAGACTCGCAAGCTCATCCCTGATACTCATTAGAGCACAGATAAAATTTGAAACCTCTTTCCCTTTTTTTTAGTGATATTATTTTAATCCTGTTTCTAAAAACAAAAACAACATTTTTTTAAATGATTTTTTTGTATTAATTGCTTAAATTCCTTTATTATACAGAAATCATTTCCTTTGTTCATTTTGTCATTGTTTCTTCTTTTTTTTTTAAATATTTAATTAAAATCATTTTTCATTTTGTTAAATTAGAATATATATAATTTAGATTCATTAGTAAATTTTACATGATAATAATTCACAATGAATTATGTATTGTTCTTATAGTAATTTTGTTTATCCTATCCGTGAACTTACTCCGCCGAACATATAGTATTGTTCGCATGAATTTTTTTTATACATGATGTGTGTATACGATCACTTTAAAAAATAAAACTCATCTTACATATACATATAAGAATACATAATTAAATTAAAATAAAGTCACCACTTAAATACGATTAAAGTAGCTTATACTCGAATTAACTAGAAGAAATGAGCAGTTTTATGTTCATATAAATAAAATCTAAATAAAAATACAGCAAAGGTCAAAGCCTTACGAAATTCATTTAAAATAAAAATTAATCTACAAAAAAGCTAAATAAAAAATAATAATGTAGAAATAAGTTGGTCATTACATAAATCTGATTTTTTTTTTCATTTGTGATCACATTAAAAAAATAATAATATAATACACTAGTATTTGTACAAATAAAAATTATTAACCACCAGTAAAGTTGGGAGAAAACGTAATTAAAAAAAACTAATTTGTATTTCTTTAAAGCCCTTAATAAGTTTAGTTTTTTTTTATTAAAAAAATAAAATATATATATTTATTTACATTTGCATGAATTGGCTTGGTTAGGTTGAAATTAACATATTTTTTCTGTTGTTATTAATTGTATAGTACACAATAAAAAAACACACGCAAATAAACTTTATTAAAATTGATTTATCATTTTTGCCTCTGAAAATAATAAATAATTTTGTTTGTACTTCTTTAGTAGCAGATCGCAAAATATCTTTAATTTTTTTTTGTTTTTTAGCGAACCACCGCCTAATGAACAATTAGCAATTTAAATTAAATCTTTAGAATTCATATTCCGATTTGTTTCGAAAGCATAAATATTATTTAAATTTTGTTCAAAAATATTTTGAACTTAATATTAATATAAGTTTATTTGTTTTTGTTTGTCATAAGTAAACTGTTTTTTTTTTTATTATTTAAATAATTATTCCTTAAAAATAATTTGTTAATATTATGTTCACTCAATTACTTCTAGATTGTTTTTATTTTTGTTTTATTGAAATAATATGTTAATAGTGTGAAACTTTTTGTCCTCTCTTTTTTTATAAATATGATATTTTATGTTCTTCTCTACATTTGTTCATTTAATTGTTTTTATTTTTATATTTAAGAATTAATTATTTGATGGAAATATCAATTGATTGAAATAATTTAACTATTCACAAGGATATAATAAATAATTAGTTATTATTACTTTAGTTTTTTGTTGTTTGTTTTCATTTTATCTAATAATACAGATTTAGTTTATATGTATTTTTATTTATATATATATATTTATCTTCAGTATTTGTTTAAAGATTCTTTAGAAATTATTTCAAATCACCGTTGCTATATGTTGTTTGCTGTTGAAAGTCCAAAGACTGCTCAACGCAATTGGTTTCTGGAATAAGAGGAAAGTTAATAAAAATAATTGAGTTATTGGGGCTGAACTTATTTGGAAAATACCAGGTTTGTATCTTAATCTTGTGTTCATTGAAATTCTGAATAATTTTGCGTTAAAAAATATTTGAAATAACACTACCTCATAAAAAACGATTAGATTTTTGGGCATCAATAAATTATTATTGAGATTTAAAGAAACAGCCATACAAAAGCAAAAGTTAGTAAGTTTCATTGTTTCGAGAACCGAAAACTGAAGTGAAACATCTGTAGATATCATGTCGAGAGGTGAACATCCAAAATAAATGTTGTCGTATGTTTACTTTGAGTAAGGTCATTGGGTTACAGGGTCTTCAACCAGCTTTTATTTTTGATTTTCCATATAATCAATGAATTTTTTACCCTGGCTTGAACAAAATTAAATGCAATTATTTCGGATAAATTTTTCACCTCTTCTGATCTAGCTACGATCTGTAAGGCGTTTATACATTCTTAACTCGAGTATAACTCACATCTTTGGACAAGTGCTGCTCAAACTGCTCTTCATTTAATGGATAGAATTTAGAATAGAGCGTTGAAACTGATATAAAACAGAACAATCACGGAATCATTCCCATCTCTCGAACATCGTCATGTCTTTCCTTGGTTTATCGCTCCTTTCGCAAGCAATGCTCCCTCGAAGTAGGCAGTTGTATTCCTCCTCTTAATCAGTTCACGCGTGATATCCGTTTCGATAGGAATGGTAATCAATTCACCCTCGAGGCTAATTTTGAACGTACCGTCAAGTACAGATTCGTTTATTAGTCGTAAAGCACGATTATGTAATCGACACATCGTTTCTCTCTCTCCCTAAGTTTCCTCATCGCTCGTTCAACATTATAAGAAACTGAATAAATCCTTGAGCGCCAGCGAATTGTAGAAAAACCAAACATATAGGTACAACGAAAATTATTCTGTTTGTAAATGTTTCGACAAGCGATTTATCGATTCGATTTCAATTCGCTTTGATCCATAACTATGAATATCTCCTATGTCGCATTTTGTAAACTTTACAGGGGACACACAAAACTGATTATAGTCTCAAAATTAAAACGTATAATAATAAAATGTTATGCATAATTATCAGTTTTGAATATCTATGATGTGAAATAGTTGAAATTTTAAAAATTCAGCGAAGCAGATGGAAATTATTAACGAAACTGCATCAAAAAGTGAATTTTACAAAAATGTATGTTAGGAGGTATTCATAGTTAACGGTCGATATGTAACTTTTTAATTCGTTTTCGATTACAAGGAGTTGTGATCGTGAAGTTTCCGAGACAATAAGTGTCGTGTTAAGTAACTTTTGGCGAACACTGTTTTAAATTGCTCACACGAAACCACCTTCAAGAGAATTCTAAAGAATACTTTGCATTACGTTCCATAAAAAACTGTTTAACGGAGATATACAAAAACCTTTAATCTTCCTTTTAAGTTTGAATCATTATTGACATTATAAAACATAGCAAGAAACCAGTTTCAATATTTTTTCTAATTTTTTAAAAAATCATTGAACAAATAATAAGATATTCTAGTTTAAAATGAAATTATTGTTTTTTCTAGATACACTGCATGGCGTTGAATTTTTGGCCTGGTATCTAATTGTAGAGCGTAGGCGAAAGGCCTTTGGAATTGAAGTCTCAATACGACACATTCAAGTGAATAAAAACTGAGGATAGATATTTCAAATTTTCTGCATAGCATTCATAAATTTTATATATAAATAAGCTTAACATATAGTATTTTAAAAAATAAGATACAACACTGCTATTTTCATTGAGAAAAAATTTTTTTTTTAATTTTATACAGTTTTAATTTTTATTTATTTTTTGAATTAATTAGACTTTCGAAATCAGAAAGAAATCGTTGCCTACAAAAAGGTACCAATTCACTGGTCAACAAGGTTTTTTATTTTTTACAGAAACCAAACTATACTTTTCCGTATGTTTTTGGTATGTTGAACTCAAATCGGAAACACGATTTAAGAAAAGAAAATAAATTCTTTCAGAAACCGTTACAAATTTTGTTTAAACTAATTACATCACTTTATAGCACGCACGTATAACATTTTTTGATTTTCAAATTGGAATATCTGATAAGCGTAACGTGATAGAATAGTTCTGACTTCGGATACGAGTTCAGCAAAACCAAAAACCTTCGGAAAAGTATAGTTTGGTTTCGTAACCAAAAAAAATTATTCTGTTGGCCAGTATTATTAAGATAGACAAAATATAGTAAAGAAAATTATTTACAAAGAGTTAAGATATAAAAGAAAAAATACTAACTTTTTTAAAATGGGAAAACAATTAAAATTTGTTTCTTTTTTTGTATATTTTTTTTATTTTGCACACAGACAAACACGAACACAAGAAGTAGAAGAACAAGATCCTTTTTTAATATGGGCAGCTGTTTACCTCGGTCTTTGTCTGTAGAATAAATTGTTTTTTTGTTTTGTTTTATTGAATTAAGGAATTTGGTGTTTTTTTTTTTGTTAACACAGATATGAACTAAGTTATTGTTCCAGGAGATAAAATATTCGTGATTCTTTAAAGAATTTGTAAGCAACTTAAAATTAATATAAATTGTATACAAGACATACATAATGCATTAAAGGGTTATAGTAAAGAGAGGTTTTTTTTTTTTAAATAATGCTAAATTAAAATATTTAACTAGAGCTTAAAATTTAAAGAAATATCTGATGCAAACATATGAAATTTAACTTTGATTTTTACTAGTCGAATATTTATTTATCAACGGGGTTAGTGGGACAATAATATTATAATTTTTAAAGGAAGAAATGAGAAATTACCATCCCATCCAGACCTACTTGGGAGGATGCGTAATTCTTGGAAGATGATTCAGTTCGTTTCTATACTGATGGGTCCAAAAACAGAAGACGGAGTTGGTGGAGGCGTGTATTAAGACACACTTAACTTATGTCTCTCATTGCGCCTTCCTAATCTTTGTAGGGTGCTCCTGGCGGAGCGTTTAGCGATTAAGGAAGTTTGGTTTTGATCTGTATCTACAAATTCTTAAACTGCCCTAAACTGTCGATCATCTCTTGTGGAGATGAGTTAGAAATTCAACAATCACTTTTGCTGTGTGCCCGGCCGTAGGGTTCTTCCAGGTAACTGTAAGCCTGATAAGCTTGCTAACATATACGACAGATGATTTAAGATGGAACAACATCACCACTTGCTTGGCGAAAAAATATCTTTAATCGGATTGCACATTATGTAGCTCCGTAATAGGTGTCAAAACCGGTCACTGTTTAATAGATAGGCGCGACTTCGCGCTCACGTAAAGAACCAAAAAATACCTCACATGTCCTGCTTTATCTCAAAGACGTAGACTCCATTTGGGAGACTTCTATTAAGACTATCAATGATTTAACGAGAAGGAAAAAACTTTACTAGATCCATGTGGTATCACAATGGACCAATATTTGGTCTTAATGTGCCAGTTCTTCGCCGGCCGATTATAACCATAAACGGAACAACATAAATTGTTGCTTTATATGCGACGAATAGAACTACAAATAAAAAATTGTACAAACTATCAAACTTTTTAGGATGCACTTTATTTAAACATTTCAAAAGATTGATTGAAACGAATTACTTAAACTGCGAGAAGGTTAAAACCAATTAATTTCTACTAACTATTTTTTACAATAATTGCATGATTGAAACAATAATGCTAACAAATGCATCTTAAAGCTACATATTCTTCACATCCGATATCGAAAGCTTTTCGAAATAACTTCCATGCCAAATTAAAAACAACTGACATCCCGTCATTTGAATGATATAATATTATTTTGATTTTAATAGTTTCTTAAAGCGATATTACACTAAAATATATATATTTTTTTGTAATTTATAAATTAAAAGTCAAAAGAAACGTTTGGATTTATATTAATATTCATACTTTTCATTTGACGAATACGCCCGGAAAATCTTTGAGTTCAACACCTATGGACAGAACAGTGGCAAACACAAATTGGAAAAGGATATCAAATCACTTGGCGTGCGAAACTGACTTGTTGGTTAATACAAGGGTCCGAACCCGATTGTAGGGCACCTTAAGAAAGTAAGATAATATGCGCATATGTTCCGTTCTTTCTTTCAATAAATTATTCAACATAAATATTGCTCGATATAAAATACTTTTCTTTAAAAAAAATCACTTTTTTTTTTTAGTCGATGATATTCATTCTAAGACAAGTGGTTAGATAATAATTATTCTCTGCTATATAGGTTGCGGGACCATAATTTTTTTTTAGTAGTATATGATCGCAATCACGCGCAAAATCGCCAATGTATTACATGCTTGCAAATCGGGCGTGTGAAGACGAACAACTCGAATTCCCTAAACGATTGCAATTTAAGTCACTTTGACAGTGATTTCAGACCGGTATATGAACTTATTGGAGGAATAATTAATAAAAATCACACTTCAAAGGTATCGACTGCTATTTTGAGTTCCGAGTGAACCTCATCTCAATAAGGAGCGGCTAGACCACTCCATCGATTTGCCCTTTTGCGATTTTTTTTAAATTCGAAGGTTTATTTCATCCGACCAAGGACCCTACAATTCATGGAGGCCAACATCCGGGCAAAAACTGCTTGTGGTGGTAAGGCTCATGACATGACAAACGCCAGACATCTAACTCAGAAAATTGGTTCTATTGCGTATATCCATGGGCACCTCACTTTGTATTCATAAGAAAAACAGTCTATACAAATGACATCTAACTCATAAATGGGATCTTATGCGTATATCCATTTGAGGGTACCTCACTTTGTATTCATAAGAAAAACAGTCTATAGAAATAAATATTTATCCGGACTAGAAAAAAACCTCTCTTTACGTAAAGGAACAGTTATTAACTTGCATTGTAGACATATATGTATGAAAATTACCTGAAATACTGATCATGGAGCGATTGCCTCTGGAATTCAGCCGCCTGTAAATACTGTATTTATATAATTAATGACGTTAAATATTTTAATTAAAATTGATAAACCTGAAGCTGATCAGCGTATGACATCCGAAGTAAAACATCCGAATGTGGTTCCCTCTGCATAAGCATATTTGGTCTCGGATATGGTCCAACATTCGCTATTCAATAAATTAAAGCAAATACAATTTTTTCTTTAAAGTTAAGTTTTGACCTTCTTAAATTAAAATACAAAATAATTTTGTCTTTTCATTGATCTGTTCTAAAATGTTATTAATATTGAATACAAACTCACGTGGCAGTTGAAATCCGGCCTCCTGTTGTTGCTGTGAAGGCAAATGTAAATGAGTATGAGAATGTGCATGATATTCTCGGGTCAATCGTATCTGAAAATTGTTTCAATAAAGCGATTTTTTTTGTTCAGTTTTTCAGTGTATTTTTTTAGGGTTCGATTTTTTGTTTACGATTGATAACATTCATTCGTTTTTCTTTTTTTCATTCAACAGACTGAAGCGCGCGAGAATTCTTTGTTTTGCACGAACATAGGTAACGAAAAGCGTTAATGTAATAAAGCCAAATATGGTGAAAGATTAATTATTAATTTGCACACTTTTGATTTATTTGTTAATGATATCGAAATGCATTGAGTGTGGGTGTTTGGATTGTTAAATGAATTTTCGCACCTTTTTACTTTAAAGCCCAGAAAGCAGAAATTTGTCTGTTGATGATTCAATAGATTGCAACAAATAAATGTGTGGGTTTTGGTGGTGGTGTGTTTGTGGCGATTGAGTGTAGAATGTTTTTTTTTTTTGAATGTGAAACAACACAGGCAATAAACAAACAAAACGAAAATAATTATAGGACAGAAAGAGGTTTTGGTTGTTATAATGGGTTATTTCGCAATTTTGATTTTCCAAATACGATTGATAAGTTAAGACTATTTATAAAAATTGTTGAGGTCGTTCACACTCCTCCCGAAAGGAATATACATTACTGCTGAACGTTTTTGTCTTACCATGTGCTCGTTTGGATCCATGCTAACGTGATGAGGTGGCGGTATTCCTAGGCGTTCCCTTTCCATTTGTGATATTGCAGCGGGATTAGCATATAAGGGGAATTGCGATGGATGCATTCCTCTGTAAATAAAAATGGTTAGAAAAATATTAGAAGCACAACAAAGAGTATTTTTTTATCTGTATATTAAACGGGAATTCTTTGTTTAATTTTTGCTAGCAATCAAGATATTTGCAACAAGATATTGATACATATTTAAATAGGTGAATCACTAGATACTATTGATAATAAGATTAACGTTCAAATGAAAATATCACCTCGGCAAGAGGACACTTCCTCGATCATACTTTTTTTTTTACTTTCCCGTATTGTAACAAATTGTTTGCGAAATTCGTTTTATCATTTCTATTCGCGAATTCGTACATTGAAGATTATAACGTCACAACTTAAAAAGTGAAAGATTGAAAAGATAATAGAGTTCAGATCTATTTTCGGTCAAAACGGCGTTACTCTATTTGCAAAACTCACCATTGGAGAAAGGAAATTTCACTTTATATTGTTTTGCATTACATTGCTCCTGAACAGTTTCACTTTTGAATTCATATTGAAAATTTCGTTTAGTGAGTTAAAATAACAATCGTAATAATTATCATAATTAATAATCACTTCCAGTTAAAGGCAGTATACCACCAAAAAATTTAGTTTTTGTTTTTAGGTAGCAGCTACTGCGAATCGATCTATAGATATTCGGTGAGAAATTACGCAGCGGGGACTTTTCACCAGATAATATGATTTTCAACAACTATTCGGTGAAAACGGATCGCACGGAAATAATTGCCCAACAATTGAAATTTTTTCAAATTGTATTGTTAACGATTTCCCAATACGATTTTTATTGTTCATCTCGGTTTATAGAGTCAACTGTACTGTTTTACTGATTTTTTTTATTACTATGAAGCGGCGAAGATAGAAAATGTTCTTTTATGTAAAAGGAAATTTTTAAAATCATCAATCGGTTTCTACGGAATTTAAGTTCATAGGTGAATCAATTTGACTATAAGCACTGTTGAAATATCTCAGTTATTCATTAAAGAAAATAAGCTCTTAACCATTCCTATGTGCGTGTTGTCGGCAGAAATGGATGGGACCTACAATTATTATTTGAAGGGCTTAGTTGAGAAGCACTTTCCACGGCAAGAGATACTGTTGGAGGAGTCATCACTTTCTTACGAGAGGCAGTACTCCTGAAAAAATTTGTGTTTAGGTCTCAGATACTGGAAATCGATTATATTTTCGTTTGTTAACTCTGAGTGTTAGGTGGTGGTATGAGTGGGTATGCGTATAGCTAGAGGGAGCAGAGCAATAAAAGAAACAGAACAGAAGCATGTGGTTGAGGTTGTGGTTTGGTATGCGAAAAAAAAACAAACAATTTCATTCCACAGCCAAAGCAAAAGCAGGATAGCTACTTGTGAACATTGAGTCGGTACAACCTTATTGTAACTTGCATTTGTATTATATCTGGGCATTTATTAATGAATTACGAGGTGGTGAACTAGTTCACCTAGCTCACTTGTAGGAGCTGCTTTTTGAACTAGCTCATCGAACTACACGAGCCTACTAACCATTCCGCCATGAGATATTACCCAGTAAGTAATATGTGGGTTAAAATACTTCTCTTTAAAGTTCAATTAATTATTACTATAACGTAGGATCAATTCCTTTACATTTATCTATCTCACTTACACCCTATGGAGTGCAATGAATTCATTGAGATCAGAGTGAAATGATCCGGCTTGCCCCATAATCACCCTTACAACCTAACCATTCATTCCTAAGATCAATATATGATTTAGGATTTTGGTTATCTCTTTTGTTGCATTTTTTCAATACTCATGTATACATATATTTAAAAGAAAAAAACTCACCTCATCCTATAATATTCCATCCAATGTGGATCCAATCGTGATTGACTTGCAGCAGCAGCTGCTTGTGCGTTCTTCAGATCTTCTAGTTCCCTGTAATTACCAAAAAAGAAGCAATTTTGTCTTCAATTAGTGTTTTTCTCTGATCAAGATACTTGGAAAACAAAATTCGGAAATAATGAGAGATGAGAGCGAGAGCTAGCGAGCGTCTTCTGGCAAAAAAAGTAATGTTTATGTGTTTTATGTTTTTTTTTATGATGATGAACATGCGCATCTACTTTTAATAAGCATCAATAAAAAAAGCAAGATTTTTTTATGTATTTGTTAGAAAGAGTTTGGAACTTTTGCCTATAAGAAGAAGCATGCGGGGGATTTATTTAATGGTACCCATGATTTGAAATGAAGTAATTTTATACAAACAAAAAAGAAAGCCACAGCGGTAGTGCATGGAGGGAGAAGAAGGGAATTAAAAAAGAAAAAAAAAAAGAAAAACTATGTGCTTGTATGTAAAGATGGAAAAACTATGTAAGCGGAAAAGAAGACTAGCTTTTTGGGAGGCGTTTCTGCTTGAGTGAACCATTTTTTCACTTAAGAACTTTTTTTTTAATAATTAAATATTAACTGTACCTCTCTCTACTATACATTGGCCCCATTGGGTGATGATATGGTGCTACCATCGGTTCAACAGGGCTGTGAAATATTTAAAAATAAGATTTTAAAAAATTTATTTTTAAATAGTTTCAAAGAATAGAAATTAGTAGTAAAATTGGGAAAGGGTTTTTCTTGTTGGTTTTCAAATAGAAAAGTAAAATTTTTGATTTTTTATTTTTACGAAATTCTGTTCCTTTTTGGTATTTGATTATTCATTTTGTTTTTAAATTTTGAATGCCAATAGAAAGAAAAGCTGTAGAGTGGTGTATTTGTGTAACAAGAAACAGAACAGTGGTGAGGAAGGGGAATAATGAGTTGAATTATAATCGATTAACAAACCTGAATGCAACATGTGGCCTTGCGTACTCGGAAAGCTGTCGAAGAGCAGGAGTATCAGCGTAAGGAGGTTTCAATTCCGCCTTAAGTTTTGCCTGTTGTGCAGCTTGTTGGGCAGCCTGGGCCTGCTGTTGCTGTTGTTGCTGCTGCTGTTGTTGTTGCTGAAAAAGTTTTCATTTGAGATACAATCATCAAGAAGCAATATATTTGCCTCTGTGGTTCTTACCTGTCGTCTTTCTCTGTCTTTTTCAGCAATCTTTCTATCGCGTTCTTCCCTTTTGCGTGCCAATTTGGAGTCAGCAACTGGTTTGAATATCAAATCAGTTCTTGTGCAGGAGTTATAGTCTCCTCTGTCAATGTGCCTTACAAATCTAGAAATAATATAACAATGAATCTTAAAATTCAAACTTAGTTGCTTAGTGTTGACTTACATTGCAGATTGTGATCGATGACATTCGGTGTCATCGGGTTTAGCCTCGGGACTTGGTCCACGAGGAATGTTGTGCGTAGGACTTGGAATTTCCGGCTCTGGATCCGGTTCAATATCGATTGGTACTGAAAACAAGTAAAACGTATTTAAATAACAATTTTTCTGTAATAAAGAAAAAAACTCACAAGGTTCTGTTGAATGATGGCTGCCCAAGCTACTACTCGCCGAGTGAGCATGAGCACGCAATGCATCCATGTGACTTGTGGGTTTAACGAGCGTTGGTGAGTTCTCCTGGAACGCTGGATGCTGTTGTGGTGGATAAGCGGGATGCGAACCTGGATATTGAGATTGTGGAGGAGGTCCACCTCCGCCACCTCCACCTGATCCGGGTCCAACTGGCCCGCCTGGTCCTCCAACACCGGTTGGAGTTGAACTTGCGCTATTGCCACTGTTGCTACCCTGTGGCGTCTTTGGTGTGGGTGGTTTGATTTTGTGCTGCATATTTTGGATGTTTTGCATGTTCTGCTTATCCATCGCCGATGAGTGTGAGCTCTCTTCAGGACGGGTTGCTGTTGATTGCTGAGGCATGCCCTGGTGGTGAGCCATAACCGCCGCGGGATCGAGAGGTCCTGCTGGCGGAGGAGGCTTCATATACGCCGTTGGGAAACCTGGACCATACGGGTGGTAAGGGTAGGGTGAGTTGAATGGATTGTGATGGTGCGAATAGAACATTGACGGGTGAAGCAGGTGGTGGGGATATGGCGCCTGACCTGGGTGCACTCCCATTTGAGGCATTGCCGCTCCAGGTCCAATTAGGGGAAGAGGAAGTGGCATCTGCGGGTGTCGTATCACGGGCGGTGATGCGCCAGGACGTAGATGGGGAGGAGGTGAAGTTCCCAGACCCCTTTGAGCCTGGGGACCATACATTTTACTAAGAGGACTGGCCATTAGCGCCGATGCACTAGAAACCGGAGGCGGAGTCATATGTGGTGATTGTTGGCGAAGCAAAGCATGGCGATCGCGTTCAGCCACAGCTGCAGCAGCAGCAGAGAGAGCCGACGCAGAGGGGTGATGACCGAGAGGACTCTGTGGCACTGGGTGGAGAGGAGATTGGCGGCTTATACTGCCTCCACTAGATGCTGGAGATGACGGTCGATGGGAGGAAGAACCAGACGAAGAGTTAATGTGCATTTGCGGGGGTCCTTGAGACGGTCCTGAACTGTTTTGAACGCTAGGACTTGCTCGGCTAAATGCAGATGATGGCACCGTTGTTGTGGTTTGTACAGAGGGGGCGGATGACACCGACGAGGGAATTCCACCGACGGGTGGTGTACGTCTACTGATTCCGGAGTCGTTAAGGCCGCTCATTGCTGTTCCGATCAGAGAGAGAGGTGTACCAGGTCCTCCTGCACCGCCCATTCCAGGTCCACCCATCATATGGGCTGCATGGTGCACTGGGTGACCTTGCATGTGCATGTGAGGGTGAAGTGGCATTGGGTGTCCGAGCATTCCTTGAGGATTCGACAGACCCGGAAGTGGAGATGTTCGATGGGGCGGTTGCTGTTGCATTTGCTGTTCCCGGCTACTGCTATTCTGGGAGTTAGAATTACTTTGTGACTCCATAGGACGTTGCTGAGCAGGTGAGGGTGTTCTTACTACTTGCTGTTGACCCGCAGGTGATTGCTGTTGCATCGACGAAGGATGATGACTTTGGGGATGGGGTGGAATCCCATGCCCACCATGTCCTTGTAGTGAGAGAGGAATACCTGGGTGATGTAGATTTGGCGGGATATCTTGGTGCGGTCTGTGAAGTGACGGCAAATGACTTGGACCACCAGGTTGCATATGTTGTAGTGAACTTGGCGGCATTAGTATGTTCGGAGCCGATGATGGTGGCATCAGCATACTCGATGACGAAGAAGTTCCTATATTCGACGAGTTTGAATTTTGTGACTGCTGTTGCTGTTGTTGTTGCTGCTGTTGCGGTTGTTGTTGCTGTTGTTGCTGCTGCTGTTGTTGCTGTTGTTGTTGCTGCTGTTGTTGTTGTTGCTGTTGTTGTTGCTGCTGTTGTTGTTGCTGTTGATGTTGCTGTTGCAGCTGTTGTTGTTGGAGTTGATGCTGATGCTGAAGTTGTTGCTGTTGCGAAGCAAGTGAACTTAGCATTCCCGGGTGTGTAGGTGTCGGATGATGCAGCGAGTTCGGTGGCATACCAGGGTGTTGTTGTGAAACCAAATTCTGTGGGTGCATGCCCGCGGGCACAGCTGAAGGCATATGGGGTGAGGGATGTGGTGAATGAAACTGTTGTGACTGTTGCGAGTTGCTGTTGCTACCCTGACTATCCTGATTGGGTGTCGACCGGGACGACGCGTCAATGGGACTTTCCGAAGGTGGATACTTGTTACCACCAACCTGATGATCACCAAACGGACTACTTTTTATAAGATTTTCCCCGTGGTAGGCCGATTTGAGTGCACCATCCGGTGGAGGATATTTCAAATCCTGTGGCTGTTGGTGTCCAGGCGGTGGTCCCAGGCCGTACTTAGCACCCATTGGATCACCATACTTGAGCATTATGCTCGAATCATAAGGCGACCGTGATAACGGATGAACGTCAGCCTGGTAATGAGGTTTTGGCATTGCAACGGGGTTCTGCTGTTGCTGATTGGGATCAACACCGCCTAGTTGAGGATACTTCATTTGTTGATTCTCCTGCGATGATGGCGGTTGATGATGTTGCTGCTGCTGATATGCCTTGAGATCTGGGATTTTGATAGGTTCATTGAATGACTTTGGTGGCAAGCCGCCATGCTCCATGCCGTATTTGAGTTCGTATTTTCCTGGCAACTCCTGCCCATACTTCATAGGTTCGCATGGCGGTGGATATTTCATTTCGTGGGGGAATTTCGCAACAACCTCGCCTGCTGGGTTGTACTTTATCTGATCGTTGTACTTCATTTCAATATCTCCAGGATATTTTATTTCGCTGCCAGGATTGCTGAACTTGATGTGACCATCGAAAGGAGGAGGTGGCTGTTGAGTGTCATATTTATGTTCTGGTATCTCGTTGACGCACACTTGAGGATTGAGCGACGGGGGTGGTAGACCAATTGTCATACCAGCTGGGGAAATATTTACATTTGGCTTGGCATCTTCGCTCTTCACCTCAATTTTGACCTTTAAGTCTTGTGGTTCATTGCTATTTTGATTACAAACTGCATCCATAGAAGACGAGTCATCCAGTGGTTCCTTCTTAATATATATTTCTTTTGCTGAGAACTCCATTGGGGCTTGAGGTGGTACTACTGGTGCTAAAACAGGCTGGATTGGTGGCCCCACGATAGCAGCCGGCTGAAGAGAAATATTCGTCTCCTGCTTCATGTTGGCGATCTTAGAGAGCATTTCCTGTTCTTTGGGAACATAGCCTCCATTGTTAACCATTTCTTCCTGAGGAGGAAGAACAGGAAGCTGAACCGGTAATTCCTGTGAAACATCGTTCTCATTCAACTGATCTTCTGTCGGTTGTGCCATTTTTTCGCTTTCATCATTGCATTGTTTCTCTGGCGGCAGCTGTTGTGGTTGTTGAACTACGATCGGTGCTTGCTGATTGGTTTCTTCGTCCTGTTCCAGATCTTTTTCCACTTTTACCTGATGTTCAACGGTTGGGACGATAACCTTTTCTTCCACCACTTTATCTTCGATTTCTTTGGGTGGAGCAATAACCAATGGCGGTGGGTCAGGTGTATCGTTTGTATTCTCACCCTCGTCCAGCACTGAATCGGGACGACTGTCCGAATTCATGCTCTCCACCGGACTGTCCGACCTTTTTCGCTTCTCTTTGCTATCATCGGTGATGTCACCGTCCGTGTCGGACCTCTTCTTCTTGTTAGGCGTATCCTGCTTCGCCTGCTTGCGTTTATTATTGTTCTCCGTTTTGGTTGGTGTTTTTGGACTGTTAGTATCGGTAACTTCTGGCGTTTCGGTTCCACCTCGTTTCGGTCTCTTACCATTTGCCACTTGTTCCTTATTGTTGTTTTGCTGTGGTTTATTACGTGTCCTCATCCTAGATGGTGATTCATCCCTTTTGTTTGTTAAGCTCGAATCACTATCACATTCACTGGCTTCGTCTTCAGTCAATGAGCTGTTTTCTTCTTTAGCGACGGGAATTGGTTCGATTGGTACTTGAGGCTCGGGAGTATCCTCTTTTTTCGTTGGTGGTGCGTTACTGGCACGTGTTACGCGATTGCGACGCAACGATGATTGTCGCCGACGACGATGTGGTCGATTATTATTAGCGCCTGGAGTCTTTTTCCACAAATAGTAGAATTCAACAAGCTCAGGGGTTTCTTTGTGCGGTAATAGGTCTTTGTGAATGCGAAAGAAATTTTTGCCAAATTGTCTTAAACCTTTTATAAACTTTTTTGTTTCATCTTCTGTCCATTTCTTATCAATTCCTTTGGAAACTGGACACTTAACTAGAGCTTGCAGGGCAGTGCCTGTATCATAACCGGAATCATGTAACTAAAAATAAATGAAAAAAAAATTACGTTTTAATATATTGAATTATTTTTGAGTTGCATTAGTGAAAATTTTAAGATTTCATGTACTAAACAGCTTAACTGTTGGGAGAATAAATTGTGACAGAGTACAAATAAATTCTACTTTAGAGTTCCACATGATTGTCTGAAGGAAGAAATTCAAAAATGATATTCAAATATGTATGTTCGTGCACACAAATAAAATATAGGTTTGGAAAACAAAACGTAACATTTAAAGGCTTTTCAAAATAAGTCATTCAGAATAATTTGATTGGGAAAACTCTGTTGTGTTAAATCTCTGACTAACTAAAATACAGTTTATAATATATAATATAATATAAAGAAGACAAGCGAGCTTTTCTGAACTTTAAAAGCAAAAACAAAAGCTGTGGTACAGTTGTTGCTTAACAATGTTTAAAGGAAGAAATAATTGTAATTTTTCAACTACACATTTGAAACAACAAGATCAGAAGATTTAAGGCATACAATAATATCTAATGGTATGTTTCCCAGCGGTAGTTTACACTTAAGTTTAGCTAATCCTAATACTACAGTTAAAACTTGAAGTTTATCTAGTTTGGTTTCACAGTCTAAAGGAAGTTTAGGAACGTTTTATTAACCTCAATTGGTTTTCAATTGGAAATTCTGGTTAGAACGTAACCTGTGCGCTCAAGGGATTGATTATGATTACCCTTTAAATGTTTCAACACAGCGCGGGCGTGAAGTTACGGAAGAGAAAGAAGGATAGGAAAGATGTGTGGCACGATGTTCTGAGACTGAAGGTGGTTGTCTCAGATTTTTTATCTCCAGGGATGGCGGCTGAACTAAAGCGGACAAATGCCGTGTCTTATTTCTATGTCCCTTATAATTCGCATTATTTTATTCGTATTCATCCTTGTTGGGCATACTAGTTTAACTCAATCACATGTTGTTAGTGTTATGCCTAAACAACATGTAATGGGTAAACCAGCAACCCATTGATGACAATTTTGAGAAGGTTTAAATGGAATTAAAGACGACATAGACGACGGCAGGGATCGAACCTGTGATCATGAGGTTGACAGGCGAGCACACAACCATCGCGCCACGGCCATCCCTTTTTTGAATCATATACTCGTAGCTTGGAGCGTGCTCTATGGGCTCTGAATAAAATGCACCGAGCAGTTGATCATACAAGATTATCAACTCTTAAACATTCTTAAACTGTTTACCGCGTTACGGTGTTTAGCTTGATGTACAACCCGCAACGAACACTGGATTGTGTTCGGTAAAGTGCGGAAGAATTATCAATAGACAATAGAAAGGCCGATTTTAAAATTTGTCGATCGTTGTTCAAACTTCGAAAACCGCAATAGGGACATTATCAATAATCAATTAAAGTTTGATGGAATGTTCTTGAGAAAAAAAAATATTTTGAAAATATTTATCTTTCCATACAAACTTGAAACAGGTTTTATTTGGTTGCGTCGATGTCAAATTAAGTTTAAATTGCAGAAAAAACGCACACTCTCGCACTCCAATACAAATAAAATTGTTGACCTTTATTTTAAGAAAAAAAAAAAAACAGAGTTTATATTTGCACTGCCAAATTGGTGAATCGTGTCACTCATGAATCATAACTAATGACCAGCTTTGCAATTTTGATTTTGATTAGAACGATCCATTTAAACAAAATAAATAAACTAATCAAAATATAATTGAATTATTATCGTCTACCGCTTATAACACTCAACATGCAAGTCGTACAATCAACTTGGCTGCTGATTAATATATTATTATGTTTAATAAAAAATAGCAACTCATTAAAGCATAATAATAAATTGAAGATGTAGTAATAGAGTACTTACAACGTCAAGTGCATTTATTGTAGTATCATCACGACTTGCTGCTAAACAACCATCTTCTAAACCTCCATCACACATGCCTGTGAACAGATAATATTAAAAAAAAGATTAACATTTTAATAATTAAACAAAAAAAAATGTATGTACATATAGTTTTTGTTAAACACAATCGCTTACATGTCATAATAACAATTTTGTTACTTTAATGTCTCATGTTTACCTTGAAATGCTGCCATGGAACGTGCTGCACGTACAAACATTATTAAATCTCCATCGGCAACTATTCCAGGACTCCATCGTGGTTCTTCTAATTCACGCTCATCGATTTCTTTATCAACGGGAAAACTTGAAATTGGATTATAATCGGGCAGTTTTGCCTGTGTTCATCCCATCACAAGAGCGTTTTTTTTATAAAATAGCAATTGATTAGTTTTGATATTCTTTTCGGGTGGAAGTTGGAATTATATATTTTTTTTTGTTACGTTTACCATTTAAGTACATACTATACACAATGGTATTTTATTTTCTTATAAAGTAATGCATGATGAATGATTAATGAGTGTAGGGGTTTTTTAATTGCCTATATACATTGAGGCGGCAGTGAAATCTCAGTGAATCATGCATGCAGGGCTAATCTTTATTATGTTTTAAATTAAAAATTGTCTGGGCAAAAATAAATATTCTCCTATTAGTTAAAGATTGTAATACAAATTGAGATGATCATGAGATCTTAACAGAAGCTTGTAATTTATGGTTTTATTTTGATTTCAAAGATAATATGGGATCAGTGTAATTTGGAGACAGCCATTAGACTTTAGAAATTTTATTATTTTGGCAGCTTTCGTTTGGTTAAACTGAATAGATAATTGAGAAATTTAAATTAATATTTTAACAAACGTCTCTTTCTGTTTCAAATTAAGACCTCTCAGTCAATTTTCTTTGGTGTGTTGGCAAGTGCTTGAAATCAAGATTTGAAAAATCGATCTGAAATTAAAGCAGATTTCTAAAAATTTGGTTGAAATCGATATTTTCATTTCTCTTGCTAGTTTCGATCAAAAAACGATTTGCAAAATCAAATTAGGTGAAAATGTTAATGTAGAACGTATATTCACAAAAAATTGCAGCAGGTATTATGTCCATATTGATTTCTTTAACAGAAAAAAAATCTCAAGGCTTTCTGTGCATATTTGAAGTACATTAGAAAGATTGGGACTAAAGGTACGCAAATGCACAGAAATTCGAAGTAAAGGGACATACTATCGTAATATTTGTCCAAGTTTAGATAAGGTTTGGATTTGTATCGTAAGCAAGAGAATGTAACACAGTGTAAGCTCTAATAAGCGGACAAAAATGGTCTCCCAATTTTTTTCCGGTTATGAGAACTGTTCGGTTGGGAAAGAAATAGAAAAAACATTTTTTTTAACATCATAATAAATGTTTGTTATTAAAAGATGACATTACCCATCACAAAAGGTAAACATACACTCTCAAAATAACACCAACTTAGATACTCAGGAAATCCTCTAATAAGCTTTCAACATAACATCGGTCTGTTCGGTTATTCGAGCTTCGCGTCCGGTTATAGGAGATTTTCTATGAATTTGCTTACGTATTAAAAATAAAACAGAAACTATACTGAGAACTGACTTTCTCTTTTGTTTGTTCCACTTGTTGATAAAAAATAATCCTTAATTAAAAATTATGTTTCCGCGTATGGGAGGTTTTCTATATAAAATGAGCAATAAAAATTGTCCGCGTCCGTTTATGAGTGTCTGTTTATACGAAAATAATTTGTATGATAAATTCGAAAAAGAAGTTTCTTCCCGAAAATGTTCCGTTTAAGGGAATTGTCCGCTTATTGGAGCTTTCCGCAAAAAAATAATTTTTACCTTAGCTTTAAAAAAATTGTAATTAAAATTTTATGCTGAAATAAGACCCGAATGTTTTGAATGTATTGGATTCGAAAAAAGGCAAAAATTTGTATAATATTTATGGCTATTATTTGAGGCTAAAAATAAAATTGCTGTAACGTCTCGATCTGACAATATGCTGGATTGCTATCCCAGTGTCAAGTTCAATTCAAAAGATCTGTGCTTTCGGGTCTGAGTGAATTACAGAAGACAAATTCAGACTTCAATTTGAAAATTTATTTTTTTCGTTCCGAATGGAACACGTTTTCAAATTATTTTCCAGGCATTTTTTTTGTGTAATGAAGTGTCTGTGTATCGTACTTCAAAAAAGTCTTCATCCGTTTATTATATTTATATAAATTTATAGATTTATTTTAAACTTTAGAGACTTAGATTAGATTTAATTAAATCAATTGGATAAACAATGGAATACAAATCGGGTTTTTGACAAATCTAAATCAAAAATAAATTGATTAATTCTACCACTGAAAAAGCCCACAAGTATGATGCATATAATGCATGACAAGGTCTGTCACACCCATATTCGGTGTCAAATTATTATCAGTTTGCTAACACAACCGCAAAACCTTTGTTTTTCTAAAGCGGACTTAATTAAAATAACTTATTAATTTGAATAGAGTATTATTAATTACTTGCAATCTATTCTTGTCTGTTAAATTAAATAATTATAAACAAAATAACATATCGTTAATGTTATATAGAGTAAGCGATTTAATTGTTGGCATTCACAAGAAGCGCTTCTAACAAACAAAACCAAACCAAAACTAAATAAAACCTACACGATATTATTCCAGTATTATGTTAATAATTATTTACAATCAAAATATCTATAAAACTAAGAAAAAAAACTATTATGCATGATTCAACCGAATACATTTGTAACATTATCACAAAATTGTCTATAACTGCAATTAATAAAAAGCCAATTGTTTTCAAATTAAACCAAATTAGGGAAACATAAAAAAAAACTTACTTTTAAGAAGTCTAGGAACTTCTGCAATCTACATTAAAACATAAACATACACATAATATATATGTATTTTTTGTTATTCTTTTGAATTTATCTAATACAATATCTGAATTAAAAGATTTTGTAATTCCTATCGGAACGTATTAGATAAATATAAACAAACTTAAATTAATTCCATTTTTTATTTGTTATTTAATTTAGACTGCAGATGTTTTTCTTATAATGCGCAAACAGCAAATATAAGCATTATTTTAAAAATTATACTTTTTCGCTAATTAACAAATAGATAGAAAATATTTTATAATTACAAAAAAAAATCAAAGTTTAATTGAAGGGAAAAATTTTGAATTTGAATCAGAATTTGTTACCGTGAATTTTGTGAGTTATGTACGTACATAGACATCGTTTACCTGGTGGCCGGGACCCACTCGTATTTCTCCTTGAGTGGAGGCCGCCATTACCCTTTAAAAACACTTTTCACGTCCAGTGTTAAGCCTTTTATTGCCCTTTCTTGATTTCAAAATTATGTTCTGCAAGAAAGAAAAAAAAAAAAAAAAAAACAATCAATTTGGGCTTATAAATAAAACGTTCTAGCAATATACATAGCTATGAAATGTCACATCTTTAGAAAAAAAAATTTTTTTCAGTTAGTTTGGTACATACAATATATGCATTTTGGATAACAAACTGAATTTGTTTTAATCCTTCAATATTTTTTTTTCTTTACCAAGAAAAAGCACTTCTTAGCTCGAAACTTTAAATCTAACTTTGGTAATGTCTTACAAAGTTATCATCAGTTTTTTTTTAAAGCATGACAATTAGATTCAAAACCCTAAGGTACTTTAATTAATTAGTTAGTGGTGTCTACACTCCTAACCAATCCTGATTGTGTGTTGTTAGTCGGCAGGCCCGGAAGGAAAATATAATTTCCTGCCGAATCCGAACGGATAATATGAGAAACACTTAGATTCTAACCCCGACAGTAAGCGGCATTGTGATAATCCAACAGCTTTGATATTCTGATAGAAAATGGCAAGGGAATTTCATGTATTTTATAATGAATGGTTCAGGAATGTTTGTTACACATCGTATGAGGGGTATCTCATTTTCTTAAGAAATTTACTCATTTTAAAATCTTATATGAAATAACAGCAGACATGCGAACATATATATAATAAATAATTTTTACTGTAATTTGAGTATTAAATTATATACATAACAGTTGTTGACTTTTTACTTTTTGAGTTTGAACTAACAAAAAAGGTTATTCAATTATCGCAGGTAGATTTTGGAATTGTTTTTTATATTCAGAATCCATTATCATAGTTTGTGTTCGTTAATTTACGTTAGACGTGGTGGCCCTCCCCAGTCGACTCTTAAACGTTTGGTGGCCAAATTTGAGATGACCGGTTCGGTGATCAATTAGCCAAAATTCGTAACGCTTCGTGTACAGCAGAACCCGAGACAGTCGATTTCTCGCAGTGTACAAGAACTAGGCTTCGAAACGTTTGGAAGAGGACCCCAATTTAAGCCGAAAAATCATTTTATCGACGAGGCGCTTTTTGGGATGAATGGCTGTGTTAAGGAAAATTACTGTGTATGGGATGACACCAACCCTCACGAGGTTCACCTGGGACAACGCATCCTCAGAAATTTACCGTTTGGTGTGGATATATAGTTATAAAAAAATGGCGAGCGATACAGAACGATGCTAAACAATTTCTTATGGCCCAAATTGCACCATATGGACCTAGATGACATATTCTGCTCCAACAGGAGAGCGCTACGTGCAACACAGATTTTTTAAGGCAGAAGTGACGTGAACTGGCCACCAAAGTCAAGCGAATTGATGGCTAGATTTTTTCTTGTGGGGTTTTCTGAAGTCGCAGGTCTATGTAAATATACCAGAACACATCTATACCCCTAAGGTGAGCATAAACCAGGCCATCATTCAAATTCATCCAGATCTATGCGAAAGAGTCATTGGCATCCGTGCCACCCTCTACATACATAAAACATATATGTAAGTTAGGTATCCCGTGAGCGGGAAAAATTTTTAAAAATTGCAACTACATATTAAGCTAGCTTCAATTCTATTAACTCAGTTTTTTCTTTCTAACATCACGATCAAATGATTCATTGACCTTAACAGCAATGACTTGAGTTTTATCTACACTATTAAAGCCAAGCATAGAAGTATTTTAATGTATTTTAAGAAAATTACTAATTTAATGACACACAAACACAAATAAATTACTTATGGTGGATTTTTTTATTGATAAATTCACTTAAGTTATACAAACATACATACCAATAAACATAACTTGCTTTGATCGTTAAATGAATTGCAAACCAGCTAAAACAAAATCTATAAGCAACAATAATGTTAACTTTTCTGTTCCTATTTAAAGCCAACAAAATCAAATAGATTACTCATTTTATTAGGACAATAAACATTTATGAGTCCCACTACAAGTGGTAACCTATCTTTCCGCTTTGCACCCCTCATACGTGGTGTATGCTTTAGCAGTCAATAAATAATAATAAAAAAAAAGCACAAAGTGCTTTAATTACAATTAAATTGATGGACATATCAGACTCAGGCACTTTTCGTCGAGCCCTTTTGAAAATTGTTATTATAGTATAGCAATGCAATGATT